>JAVXUL010000012.1:10340092-10352059 GCA_035590515.1 Trichilia minutiflora | reverse complement strand
GTGTTCATTTAATTATTGTCAGCACAGCATTCTTGCATTATTCACGTAGAACATTTGCATATTTATTTAAATTCAAATTTTTTTTATTTTTCCAATTCACCCCCCTCTTGGATTGCGCCAACTGGGACTTCAAATTATGCTCAAATTTTAGGTTTTTGAAACAGTAAACACTGATCGTTTTTTTTCTTATTCATGTATAATGATAGCTCAAATTGAAGAAATAAGCTGAGGGGTGTGCTTACCCAAACTTATAAATAACTTTTAAACCACTCTTTGTTTGATTCTATTCCTTAGCTATTATTTATCCATTGCCTTTTTCTCTCGATTCCTCTTGGATCGACGAGCAATACTTTAATCAAACGGTGTTTTCAAGCTCTGGTATTGATCTTTGAAGCTATTACAAGAAGAACGATAGAGATTGATGAAGATTTAGCTTAAAAATAATTTTGAATTTAAAAATAAAGAGAAACAGAGAGAGAAGAAGAAATAGAGGAAGAAGAGGCTCTTGTGTCCATGTATAGAAAGCCTTGAAATGACTAAAATATCCCCAAAAAATAATTCTAAAATATCTGATATATTTCCAAATATCAATACTTTCTCTCCAAGTATTGATACTTTGACTCGAAAATAGGTTCTAAGTTCATCAATGTATGCAAATATCGATACTTCTCTCCTTAAATATCGATACTCTTGTGCAAAAGTAGTTTGATAAAGTTCGTCTTGCAGCCTAAAGTACTGATACTTTTTCTTTAAGTATTAATACTTGGTATTACTATGCACAATAACCCTTAAAGTATTAATATTCTTCTTAGCAGTGTATCGATATTTAACTTTACTATACATAATAACCTCTAAAGTATTAACATTCTTCTTAGCAATGTATCCATTCTTAGCTCTTCACTGTTTATTATAACTCTAAGGATTGATACTTCTTAGTGATATATCAATACCTCCTACCCTAAATGCAATGTGACGTCACCTTTGTAAGTAAGTATCAATACTTATCACTATGTATCGATACCTTTAATCATTAGACATAGCAAAACGAAGTTTGCATGTTCAAGTATCGATACTTTTTTATAATGTATCGATATTCGCAACTCTCAATATCAAGTATCAATGCTATCATCCTTATATATCGATACTCATCTCTCTTTCTCATCAACTGAGGAGTGTTACTTCTAATACTTATAACTTTTGATTCGGATATCCCCACGAAACTCATAATATATCAATGAAAAGCTCTCTTTGAGTTTTACAAAATGATAAAAAAATTTCTAATTAAAATCAAATTAAAGGTCAAAAATTATTTTTTTTTTCTCATTATGAGCCATTCAACATCATACATCTTTGCTAATATAGAATTTTCAAATGGTAAACCTACTAACACTTGAACAATATGCAACAACATGCTTGCATACAAAAAATAAAAATTATCATAATGTTCATGTATATAAAGAACGAGGTTCACAAGTTGAAAGCTAAAAAATAAAGAAGATAATAAGTTTAAAAATTTTAGTCAATCGAAGTTAGGTGAAATGATGTTTCAGAGGCTCTAAAAATATCAATTGACTAAGAGCGATAGATCAATTGGTCCAAGTTCATCAAAAGTCTGTTAGGGATTTAAAAATTGCCACTTTGATCAATCGAAAGTGGTAGGACGATCAATCAAAGTTGGTAAAAAATCAATTTAATCCATTTTAGAAGCTTTTATCCTTTATATATTTAAGAATGTTTTGATAATTTTATCCTATATTATAAATAAAGGCCAATACACTTCTCCTCCTCATTTTTCTTTTTCCTTTCTCATGTTCTTTTTTTTTTTCTCAACTTTCTCAATATTTTCTCTCTCAAAATCTCTATATTTCATCGATTAAATCGAGGTTTCTTACTACTAATCAAAGTAACAACACTCTCCCATTTATAAATACATTTTGTTTTGTTGATTTAATCAAAAAAATAAAAAAGAAGATTAAGATTTACTAATTATCAAGTTAAAAATTTTCAAAATTAAAGCCATTAAAATGTCCTAGGGTTAAATTGGACCCTTAGGTAAGATTCTAACTGCAGTTTAAATAATATTTTGACGAATTAAAATTTATAATTACTGTTCATAATGGTGATTTTTGGGAATGTGTCAAACTAAATTGAATTAGTTGTATGCAAGTTAGAATTTATGATATGAATATAAAAATAGACTAATTAAACCTAATTATAAGTAAACTCATCGAAATACTAAATTAGAAATCAAATTTAGTTCAAGTTGTCGGTTTTATTAAATTTTAGCTTAATTATTACTAATAGACGAATTATGAGATGGCTATAAAACTTTAATACTAGAAATTGAATAAATGGCCAAAAAACTTCGTTAACATTACATATGATCATTAATTTAGAAAATGGAGAAGATTCAAGTTAGAAAGCATGATTTTTATATACATTTCATGGCATGATGATAATATTGAAAAAGTTTATTAAACCTTGGTTATGCATGTATATAGGTACGAAAGGTTTAGAGAGAGAATTTCTGTCATAAAAAGGCCTTTGGGAGAGTTATTTCTGCCTCATAGTGTGAGTGGATTTACTTTTAATCTCTTTTAGCTTTCCTATAAAATTGTTTATTAAAACTTACATATTTTATGCCTTAGGACAATAAAAACTTATTTTATATAATATGATTTGTGTTGAAAGGCAATGGGGACTTGATTGAATAGAAACTAAGAGGTGGTTTCCTTATTTATGGTAGATTTAGATGATGATTTTGACATTTTTATTTGTACATGTGTTTAAGATCAGATGCCAACTGTAAATATTAATCTTTTGATATTGATATATGATTTTGTGAGGTCCATGAGACCATTGCATTGTGAATATTGATTTCACCCTTTTTAGTATTTAGAATTTGAGGCAAAGAGACCAGATGTGTGATTGATTTTTTTTTTATATGGATGATTTTCTTGTCCCTTTGATTGAAAAGATGATACTTTTATAGATATTTGGTTTGGTGCGTTATGATTTATTGTTTTTGGGGCCTTGAGTGCCTATTATTATTGGTTTTGACCTTACGTGCCATATATATTGATTTGGTTTTTAGTGTCATATTTTATGGATTTGATATTATATATCGTGATTTTGATATTGAGCCTTATGAGCCATTATTGTTAATTTTAGGCATTGAGCGTCTATTATTGAATCTGGTTTTATATGCCATTATCATTGGATTTTGACTTCTGTGCTGAGGTTTTGATTATTGATGACAGTAAGAATTCCATACAACATAAAATAGGATGAGTGAAATCTAATAGGTCAAAGGGTGAAAATCAATCACGTAATATAAAATAGGATCGATGATCCATATAATCCAATAGTCCTATAAAACATAGCATACTATGGTATTTTATCTCTACTAATTGCGGATGAGATCCTATAAATCAAGAAGACTTGATAATTTAACTTTTCTTAAATATTTTTATTGGTTTTGTCTCATGCCATATGTATATTTGTGGATTAAAATCCGATAAATCAATATGCTAGAGCACATATATATACATATGAGTTGAGGATATCTTATAAGCAATTGAAGTAGATGAAATCCAATATACTCAATTAATTTGACCATTGACTAGTTGATATATATACAATCCTTATATTTAGATGAGACAACTTTTATATTAGTTTTGAATTGGATATCATTTTCTTAATGTCTTATTGATGCGAATGAATGCATAAATCTGTTTTTTTTTTTTTATATTTGTCCATTCATTGATTATTTTAAATACTTACCCTTTTTTGTCACCTTTCATAATAGCGTCATTCAAGCAGTAGGCATTGTTAACTTCAATTTCAAAGGGTTTTCTATTATTAATCGATACTCGACTCAGTTTATATTTATGTATTCGATCTACTGAAATTGAAACTTATTTGTATGGAATAAATTTGTATTGAATGCTTTAGTTTATTGTGTTTAAACTTGGCTAAGTACTTTTAATATCGATTATGTATAATGTATAATTAATTTTCGGTTTATGATCGATAGATTATGTTATTTGATGTTTGAATTAGAATTTAGTTTTATCAATTGGAGATCGAATTATGATTTTGACATATTTTAGTATTAATCAATTATGGTGTTGGTTCCTTTTTGAGAAATGTGCATATTTTATGTATTGATTTGAATTTTTAAAAACTGGTTTTAAATGCCTTATGTGTCCTTAGAATATACTTTAATTAATATAATGTATTTCTTAGATTTGCAACGATTATCACATGACTGATTCGTAAGATCGGGCATGACAATAAAATTATATATTAAATTTTTTTATAATATAAAGTATTATAGTGATTCAATAATTTAAATAATATATTTAAATTATTTTTATTTAATTTTTAAAAATAAAAATAAAATAAAATTTTTATAAGTTTAAATTATAAAATAAAAATAGATTCATAAATTTTTATAAATATTTTTAATATCATTTTAAAGATTAATTTATAAAAAAATTTAGTCAAAAGTTTATAAAATAAAGTATTAAAATTATAAATTAAATTTAAAGTATTTTTAAAAAATTAATTATTTTAATTTAGGGATTTATAAGATAAAAATGAAGGACTTATACGATAAAAACTAATAATTATGTAATAAAAATATATATTTTTATTTTAAAAAAATTGTCTTTTTTAAAGTATAAAAGATATTTATCATAAATATTCTGATAAAGAGATATTTAATATTTTAAAAAATAATAAAAAATTATTTTAAATTTTGAAAAAGAGGATATTTATCATTTAAGTAGCATTTGTCATTCTCCCAAAAATAACCTCCAGAACATTCTTCATCATATTGTATTATTACATGACAGTGTAGTTGATTATTATAAAGCTACCCTCCCACTCCTCTCGATCATTTCGAAGTCCAAATCTCTTTCTCTCTACAATCCCACAAATTCTTCCTTTTATTTCTCCCCCTCTCTCTTCCATACTTCTTTTCCCATAAATATATACCTTCATTCTATACTGGTGATATATATAACTCCAAACTCTACACAACTTTGTGATCGCATATCATAAACGTTCAATAAGTTTCAGCCATGTCCATCACACTTTCGGACACAGACAACATTTACAAGAAATCATTCCATCACAGGAATGATTCTAGTGAGCTTGACGTATTTGAGGCTGCACGTTATTTCTCAGGGTACAATGAAGCTGCTGGTTATCATTGTGGAACATTTTCTCAGAAGATGTTCAGAGATGATCATCTCAGACAGTCTTGGAGAGGTGGCAGAATCAGTTTAGACATTCCCATGAGAGATCCACTTCCTCGGCATCATGTTAATGCGGTTGGCTACCAAAAAGAATCTCATACTAATACTATCGAAAAGCAAATAAAGGAGAAGAAACACAAGCAACCGAGCTCTCCAGGAGGTAGACTTGCTAGCTTCTTGAATTCTCTCTTCAGTCAATCAGGTTCGAAGAAAAAGAAATCGAAATCAACTACTGTTTCCATGAAAGATGAAGAAGAAAGCCCTGGTGGAAGGAGAAAACGGAGGAGCAGCATCAGTCATTTTCGAAGTTCAAGTACCACAGATTCAAAATCCTTGCATTATTCTTCAAGTTCAGGTTTTAGAACACCTCCTCCTTATGCACAACCACCCACAAAGAGCTACAAGGATTTTAGAAGTTACTCAGATCACAAGCGAATCGAATCTTTGTCAAAGCAGACTGGGCAAGAAGTAAAACCTACAACTTTCCCAAATGAGGCACTGTGTCCGGATGAGAAAAGGAGTACAGACTTATCTTGGCTGGATGAGAAATTCAAGTTGAATAATATATACTCAGAGAAGCAAAAGAATTTCGGTAATCGGTTCGTAGAAAAAGATAGGATTTGGATTGATCAGTATTCGTTTGAAGGAAAAGAATTTAGAAAGTTTAATGAGATGGATGATGGTGCAGAAAGTGACTCAAGCTCAGATCTATTTGAGTTGCAAAACTATGACTTGGGAATATACTCAAATGATCTGCCAGTTTATGAGACTACTCATATGGACAGCATCAAGAGAGGAGCACCAATTTCCAATGGAGTTCAATGAAATACTTACTGTACATTTTGCACTTGTTGATGGTTTCTTAATTTGTTCTTATTACAGGTAGAGAAGCTGTGAGATTGAGAAAAAATTAATGTTCTAGATTGTGTTTTTCTTTTTGGTTCTTTGCCTTATTACTACTATCTTCTTTTGAAAGTTCTTTTTATCTTTTTTTTTTTTTTTAATTACGTACAGATTGGAATGTTTGCTTGTCTTTCCTTTATATGGAGTGCAAGAATAATTGAAATTCCACCATTAGTGTGACTGGTTAATTCGATTGTGTGATCATGAATAGAGATTTTCCACTAAATCAATGTGATTGTGAGATCAAATTAATAATGCATCATCACTCTATGTGGACTACAGCCTTTAATCTTTTGACTTTGGACAAGGAGCAATAATTCATAAATTTCTTTTCTATTGCACGTGTGATACATGTAAGGCATATATTTTTCCTCCATTAATTATTTTTATTTTATTTTTTTTAGGACATATGGAACTTACATTAGACAATATCTTACATTTCGTTTTATTATTCTCTTAGTCTTGAAAGTTATCTCTATTGTTTCAATTAAATTATGGTATCTTTTCAAGGTTAGTATATAAACATTATATGCATGTTTGTTTTATTTCGATATTATCATAAGATTTTTTTGTAAATAATAAACAGCTAGTTTTAGAAAGTAAGATTTATATATTCTTAATTTGTAACACACAAACTTTGTCACATACGAACTTAAAATGAAACTAAACCCACAAATTTTAATAATAAAATCTTACATATTATTTTCAAACAAATAAAATATCAATACTCATAATATTATTAAAACCTAAAATTCATAAATCAAAACAGTTATTTCTTACAAGAAGAATACTTTAATTATCAATTTAAATTTATTTATAACACGCTCAATCTAAAATAATAATAAATAATAAATCCCATGCAAATACCTGTACGTTTAAGTCAAGATACCACCCATACTCCTAGATTATATTAAAAAGCAACTGCAAAGCTTGTTGTTCTTCTGAAGCCTAATATGAAAGATGTATTTAGAGGAGAGATAAAAAAAAAGGGAGTGGTAGCATCTATTTATAGCCAAAATTTGTCTTTCAAAATTGAAGGTAGAATACCCTTAATTCTAATTCAAACTCAAAATTTAATTGAATCCAAAATCAATACTATGGAATCTTCAATCAAAACTAATTTTCAATTGTAATTAATTAGTTTATAAATTTTATTAATATAAATTTATAACTTATTAACCAAATTTGAAACTATATTTATTCTTAAATCAAATTTCTTTTAGTACATACTTTAATAAAATCTTTCGAGGTTCCCCAAATGGAAATATGTCAATAGTGTACACATATAAGATGCATGCAAAGATACACAAGTGTTGTGTTCAGGAAGGGACCTGGAAGGAAAATTTGTTGTAAGGACACACACATATATAATAATACATATATATAAATAATTCGATTAATTTTTCATCCAATTAACTCGAAATTACAATTGCGGTTGCTTGCTATATTAAAATGTAATGCTTATAGAATTAACTAGGAAGGGACATTATATGCTAGATTTCACTATAGAATAATTTGAGATAATTAAATCTAACTAGGGCCCAGCTTTTTAAGCAACAGAATAATTATAATTAATTAACACAAAAGGAAATCTTATAAATAAAACTATACCATTTTCCTCAGCATTAGGGACAAAATCTAGAGAAAAAGCAAACCTAGCTTGCTCGAATAAAGGACTAATTAAGGTATAAATAATGGCCCAACTTTTTAAGCTGTATGATTAAGTAGAAGGGAAAAAGTGAAATCTTAATTATGTGATGATAGAATCTTGCTCGCAATAAGTCAGTTAGCCAGCCATAAATAATATTCTTTATTTCTTATCATTCTCGTTAAAAATGATATATATATATATTTCTTAGGTTGGCAAAGGGTCGGCCTTGGCCGTTTCTGCTTTAATTAAAATTGAAATATCACCATATCTAATTCTAGTTCTATTAACTATAACCCCGTACAAACATATCTATATACTATTGGAAGATCAACTCAAAACTTAAAGGATTGATAATTATTATTTAAAACATAATCAAACTCTATATATTTCAAATCCTTACATACTTAAAAAGAGATTATGAAATTAGATTTGGAGGCATATATATAAGTAATTAATATAGTTGAGTATGTCTCTATCTCACTCAAATACTCAGTCTTGGTTCGAGTAAACATGCGTATAAAGTTAAAAGTAGTCGGAGGAGCATGATGATGAAAGCTAAGGATAGGCTTTAGAAAGAATGATAAACAAAAACGATGCATGAGAGGGGGGCACACACTAGACCAAAAAGCCCATAAGACGGCATGACACACGCTAATGAGGGGGGCACACACACTACAACATCAGCAAAGCAAAGCAAGGAGAAGTGGGTGGAGGGACCAAACATGTTATCTTTTAAAAATGAATGGAATCAATAATCTTAGTGAGTTTAAAAAAAACATTTCTATTAGAGTTAAGACAACATAACAATCAATCAAATCTTTCTTTCTTTCTTTTATAAAAGGTTAAACAATTATAACCACCAAGCCCACCAAATTTTATCATTGTTAGCAAAAATAACTTACCCATCAAGTGCTCCACCAGAATTAATTGATTTAATCAACATGATTCAATTAATGATTTTTAAGGATAATCAAGTCACCAAATTCTAGCTAGTTGGTAAGCAGGCTACATACTACATAATTTTAGTTATACACATTGAGACGAAATAAAACTCCTGCAACAATTCATAACTTCGTAGTTCAAATTTTTTGGCTTTACAGTGTTACAGCTATCATGGATTCCATGTCTATCATTTGATTAGGAACTTTTTTGGTTCTGGTAAAGAGACCGCAATAATAATTCATAATTGAGATTCTCATTGGATTAAGTTTGTAAAAGTGAAAATGGAGTGCAGAGTCACAGGGAAGTAATATACAGCATAACTAGCCAAATTTAGGCTATATATATATGTTAATATTGGACATTTGAACCCACCCCCAGTAGCTCTAAATTAACAACCAAAACTAAATACTACATATATGTTTTTAATAAGAGAAATATTTAAATATTCAAATTGGGGAAGAAACCAAATCCCGTGGGTGGCATTAATTCATTTTCACGCTTCATCTGCATATATAGGAGAAGAGGCAGAAGAGTTCATAGCAGCACAAATTTTGCTTCCTTTTAGAACTTGATTTTCACAAACCATCTGCAGTACAGAGATAAAAATTGTGGGAAATTAGTGTTTGCTATTAGTGAGAATTGTGTTTCATCCTCCAAAATCTTCTCACACTTGGTGCTTACAATCAATACATAAGCAACAAATGAATTACGTTTCTTTGATTTTGCTATTAGCATTCGGTTGAGATTATTCAACTCAATTGGGTTCGGTCAGGTTGAACCATGGCTTGTTGGGCTTGTCGGGTTTGATCCAATAAAGTACTTCTTACCGATTTCAAAAATGGTTTAAGCCCAGCAGGGGCCCTATCCTGAATTTTTATGTGCACGTATGAAAACTATATTCAAACAAGTAAGCCTAAAATTGTTTGTCCAGTCAACTTATTCTTAGCATCTCTCATACATTTTGACGTCTCTTTCCTTCTCTTATAATTTGGTTTTCCTATCAGGGTGTGAACCCAGAAAGAGAGAGATCTTTACTTTTCATTCCATTATCCACTTGGGTTGAGTGCGTTGCTTTCAAACTGATGACAAAAGTAAAAACAGCCAAAAATTCCAGTACCCATCTTCCAATAATGAACAAAATTTTCGTACACTTACTCTTATGATGTTTTGTGTTTTGCTGCAAAGTGGCATCGAATGGTGGCATTTGGATTCAACCTGCGTATACCATACAATTCATGTGACAAGTGTTTAATTTCTGACTGCAGCTGAGGATCCAAGGAGATTTCACTGCTAGAAGAAATGGTACGCTTTTGTCGTGTAATAAGCAATGCAATTAAAGCCTGCCTATCCCATCCAATTCATAGCAAGTGAAAAAAATATCATAGACTACTCAATACTGTATAACTCAAATTTGAACGCATTACAATATTACAAGCAAGCACTACACACACAATCATCAAAAGTAAAAGAGAGAAGAAAATCAGAGTTGAGGTTCTGCTTTCCCTCCTCACTATTTCTTTCTTGTTACTTCATACTTGCAGTTGCAGTCGAGGAATAGCATTGGAGAATGGAGATAGTGGTTTGTGGGCTGTGGGCTTTACAAGAAAAAAGCAAACAATTCGGAGAGCCCATGAAGTACTTCATAATTGATAAGGACAATAGCACCTTATCAATTACTATGGTGGTGGATGAATCCGCTTCCTATTCATAATCACACTCACACTCATGAATGTACTTTTGTATATGCATATTCCCCCACCCCAGCCGACAGTTTTCCTTTGGATCACTTACAATGGTGCTACTGTAATTAACCATGCTTTGCCTCATTTAAAACTTGTATTTAGAAATTAATTCTTCGCCTAATTAACATGACCCATGATTGTAACCACGTACAGAAACTGATTGCTTCGCTTGGAAGAGGTGTGAGGAATTAATGCTTAATACTTAATTTTTGTAGGTAAGAGTAATAGTGGTCCAGTTGGTGACACAAATACTAGAATTAATGAAGAAAGAAAGAAATTGAGAGTTTTTTCAAGTGTGCTCAAGTGGCAAAAAGAGTCCACGTGCTTTTGAATTGAATGGAGGGTGAATTGTTTTGTATTTTTCATAATGGACAACTTTTTGCAGAGTCAGTCAGTCAGTCAGGCAAGGATTGCTGGCCTTTTGTTGGCATTCATGCAAACCGCAAATGCTTTATTATTTGAAAAAAAAAAAGGTGGCTTTGTAAGGCACTCAGTCCTCACACAGGCTTGGTGCAAAGCCAAAGCAGGAGTAATCTTTCTTTCTTTGACTCTTTGATTTCTAGTCCAATTTCCAATTTTCATTCTCATTTATCCTTTATTTCCATTTTGGTTGGGACACGTGTTTTCTCACTAATACTTACATGTGGCATTCAAGGGTCTTATCATGTACCAACAATCAACATCACATACCTTATCCTTATCCTTGTCTATCTCAAAAATCAACATTCAAAATATAGTATACTTTAATGTATAATTAAACTTTATATACCATTCAAGCTACATTACTTTAAGGTAAAACCATCGAAAGTAACTATAAATTACCAAAATTATTCGTAACTCATGACCTCTATTGGAAGGTTATAAATATCTCATTTTATCCAAAAATAATGTGTAAATAGAATTCTTTATTATTACACTAAATTTTGCTCTTAATTTAAGTTTAAACTCTGAAACAGAGTTTTAATAATTTTTATATTTTATTCTAAATGTTTGTTTCTAGTAAGCGTCTTGATGAATCCCATGTTCGAAACTAAATTTTTATATGTTAAATTTTTAATAAATATGATTTAATGTATAAAAATTATTAAATAATTAAATTTAAATTTAAAAAATATAATTTAATAAATAAAAATATATTAAATAATTATTTTTACGTTAATCCTATATTCAAATTCGTAATATTTTTTTGTAAGAACTAAAATAATTAAAAAACTTTAATTAATATTATATTATAATATTAAATAATTTTTAAATATATTAGATATTTATATTAATATTTAAATATCGTATTTAATCAAATATTATAATCAGGTTATCAAAAACGTAATTTTAATTAAAATTATTTTCTATTTAAAAAATCGGAACGTAAAATCGAAACGTAAAAACGAAACATAAAAACAAAATTTTTAATAATATATAAATAATAAAATATTTAAAATATTTTTATAAATTAATAAAATCGATT
>JAVXUL010000012.1:10311794-10330374 GCA_035590515.1 Trichilia minutiflora | reverse complement strand
TTTAAATTTTTAAAAAATTATCCCAAATTTATTCCGGAAGAATTTTAATAATTTTTGTTTTTATCTAAACTTCCCTTAAAAAAAATATGACTCAATTCAACCAATCATAGCAAAGCACGTGGAATGAACATTAAAACATCCCCTCCATTTACCCTAGCGGATAGTTGCAGGACAATTTCATATCTCTGCCATGCCCAAAATAGGAATTTCATAATCTCGAAAAGGCTTAGAAAAAAAAAAAAAAAAAAAACTGGACGGACATGCTTTGTGTGCGAGAATTGAGACAGAGCAGAGTAAATATTTGCTTGCAATGTGGTTTTTGTTGCAGGAGTAAGGGACTCAGAGTCGCGGTAGAAATCACGTTGACTCACAGTGTACATCCTTCGGCCTCATCAACACTCACCTGAGAAAAAAAAAAAGGGTCTCAGCTTGCTCTTACCCTTTATCTGTTTTTCACTGTACACTGTTCTTCTTTGCTCTGGTAAGTGAAGAGGGAAAGAACGAAAGAACGCTCCTCCATTATCTAAATTCAGGGTTTTTTGTTTTTTTTAATGTTCTATTTCACTTTGTGTCGTTTGGATTCTGGGAAAGTGGACGAAAAGAAGAGAAAATTTTGAATATTTTGAATACTACTCAATTACTCTATTATAGTTTTTCTCATAATACGTTAATGGTTTTCGTTCTTTTTACTCTTTGAAAGATTATTGCTTTCTTGTTTCTTTTCCCTTTTCTTCTTTTCTCTTAAATTCTTAATAAAAGTATTGAGCTTCTTTCTCTGTTTCTCGAGATTTTGACGGTGGAAGGAGTTTGAAATTTATGATTTTGTGAACTGCGTAAGTTTTATTTCGAGCATTGTATGTGTTTGTGTTTGAATATTTTAATATGATCGGATTTGCTCTCCATGGGAATACTTAATTTAAGGAAAAAAAATATGAATTTCTTCATCTCCCAGGAACACTTTCTCGCAGTATTGGATGAAAGGAAGGAAAAACACACAAATAGCTATTCTTGACTAGGATAAATTTTTTGACAAACTTTTTTCAGTTAATTCTTTCTCAAAATAGAATGTAAATGCATTCGTATTTCAATTTTCCTCAGCAAACTAAACTGAGTGTTTGTATTCTCTTTTTTGATTTTTTTTATATATTATGTATGTTAGGACTTCAGTTATTGCAATTAATTGAAACGGGACGATATCAATTTTTTCTTATTTATCCATCTTTAATACTACTGATTATATGTTGTTTGCGAAATTTCTATTAAAGCGTTAACTTGAATGCTTTGGTGTATATCTCTTAGTTACTTGGTTATTTTGAAGTGATAATTGTTGTTTTTGAATCGTGATAGGCAGTTACATTATAGATGGAGTCTTGGAGTTATGGCTCTGAAGGAAAAGGCTTTTTGTTTTCTGAAGATGCGGACTTATCCGTTGACTCTTTCTCAAGAAGTAGAAAAACGTGGATGGGATGGGATTGTAAACCCTCTTATAATTTGGACATCAACAAGCTTATTTCAGATAACGATGCTGCTGAAAATATGGAATTTATGGATCCTGCTTTTACTGACTTTACTAGAACAGCTTATCATAGTAGCACAAGTATGGGGCTTCCCAATGGTGATGTTGGTAATGATTCTAACAAAAGAATAACTACTCCCTCTTGTTTGTTGACTTCGAATTCATTTTGTGGGGAGGAGGAATCTGGGTCCAAAATTTCAAATTCTTGTATGGAGACTATTAGTCAGGATTCAACACTTATTGATTTGAACCTAGGGAGATTGGTTGATTACAGAAATGTGCAGAGTGGGAAATTTTTTAAGGAAAGGTCAGCTGTGTCTTCTGCAAGTCCATCTTCAACGGCAAAGAAAGCTCGCACAACAAGTTCATGCTCTCAAACTCCCGTTTGTCAAGTTTATGGCTGTAACAAGGATCTTAGCTCCTCAAAGGATTATCACAAAAGACATAAAGTTTGTGAAGTTCATTCAAAGACTCCCAAAGTGATTGTTAATGGCAATGAGCAAAGGTTTTGTCAGCAGTGTAGCAGGTTACTTTTCTTTTTCCCTCTTTCTGACCTTCTCTTTTGATTGTGGTTAAATTCTGATAGATATCAAAGCAGTTCTTTTCTTTGATTGCATTTAGAATCGGCCCACAATAATATTATGATTCTTATTTGAAGACTCTGCATTAATAACTCTGTTGAAGTTGCTAATCTGTTACAAGTTACACAGAATAACTAGGAAATATTGATTGGAAACAAAGAACAGGGGCTTGCTTATGGACAGAGGATGACACAATGCCTCAGATGAAGCAATGAAACAAATGCAAAAAAATTTTGGCATCTAAATGAATCAGTACCATTACATGTTTAACCGTCTCTTGTTCGTGCAAACCCATATACCAACTAAATGTCTTTCATTTATAGGGAGGTTGAATTTTTGGAAATTTTTTTATTCCCAGTCCTGTTCCTCCAAATGTATAAAACAAAGGCACTTTTCTTTCAAATAAATAAAGTTTTATTCTTTTGGTGTTCATAACACAACTCCTGTTAGAGTTGCAAACTGGTTCCTGCAACATAGTCCAACTTGAAACACAGACTTTGAATGGACCAAGGGCAAAATGCAGAATTTTCACTAGTATAAAAGGCAGGGGTTGACAGTTGACAGATTTGGCACACTAAAAGCATCTTTCACTTAGTTGTACCACACATCTGCAAGTGGACAATGATAAATGGGTTCACCACCAGTGCACCTCTATCACAAGAGTAAAGCTATACTTGTTGAAAAATATTCCTTAAATCCATGGGCGCCTTTGGAATCCAGAAGTGGCAAAATAACCATAGAAGCCAATTCACTAGAAGTGGGTTTTAGATTTATGGAATAATGAGACAAAAGGTTCATGGGGAAAGAAGAGATAATATATTATAATATGTTAAGTTCTCGATTATTTCCTCTACTTTGATGGAACTCAAATGATCTTGAATGAGATGATAAAATAGCATGAATGGAGAGTTTATTTTTATAGCCTTGTATAACTCTCATGGTCTTGGGTTTTCTGGAACAACTTGCTGTTACAAATAGTTTGATTCTACAGTAGGCCTAAGTTTTCTTTATTGTGTAATGTTACCAATCCTTCATGTTATGACTCTCTAAAATTTGTATTTATATTCTCCTTTTTGTTTTTTGATCATTTTCCTTAATGATTTATTCTTGTTGAGTCATTACCCTTTGTTAAGTGTTTATTTGTCATCACTGATATGAACTGCATAATTTTTTGGTTAATCAGGTTTCATTTTTTGTCTGAATTCGATGATAGTAAGCGCAGTTGTCGAAGACGCCTTGCAGGCCACAATGAGCGTAGACGGAAGCCTCAATTTAATATCCTCTCTGATAAATCTCATAAGTTGCTGCAATCATATCAAGGTATGAATAATAGGTGCTCTTTTTATCTGCTATGGTAATGTGAATCACAATTGTGCACAACTGACACCAAGATATAGAAGCTCCCAACCCCAAATCTAAGTAGATTATATTTAAATTTGCATGCTAAAAGCATCTCAAACAGTCATATTTTACTTTTGCCTCTGCTGTCATGTGCTATCTGTATGGAAATTGAACTGAATTTCATAAATGTCATATTACCTCCTTTTGCTAAGTTTCAAGGATGGAAATTGAACTGAATTTTGGTGCTAGACTATTTTTTCTGATTTTCCTATTCCTTGCTTTTAAATTTCATAAATGTCCTGTATCTTGACACGCGAATTTCTGGTCAATTTGTTCTTAGTAATTGATCGCTGCATAAACCTCAAGATGTTGAAAATAATTGTGACTCATTTTTATAATTTTACTATTAATTTCATAAATGTCCTGTAGCCTGGCTTTTTGTATGGGTGATACTTAGTCATTACAGCATGATAACTTCTATTATTCCTTAATCCCACTCTATTTTAATAACTTATCCTATTATCTTGGGCCACTTTATCAGGTCAAATTTTATGGCTGAATAAAACGAGTTCTTTCCTTTTTAGGATATATTTTTTGACCTATATTTAAAGCAGGGGAGTTGCCAAGTCAGCAACCATTAGGGTTATTTTTTTATGTGATTTGTTGACTGGTTATCTTTACAGATCATTTGGAATAAAAAATTATTTTTTTATGGGATTTGTTGACTGGTTATCTTTACAGATCATTTGGAATCATAAAGGAAACCAATTATGTCCACTAGAATCCACTGCATATCAATTTCATTGCCAATAACCACTATTGGCGTACAAACCATACGTGTACATGAACATACGTTTGGCTTCATATAACAATAATTACTAGTTGCCTTTAATTGTTGTAAATGTGAATGATATGATGCTCTTTGGAGATCATGGTGCAGCAGTGACAATAAGCACGAAAGGAAATCTATATTGGTCTAAAGAAGAAGTGACTCACTTGTTTTGGATCATCCAATTATTTGAATTCAGAATTTGGGTTAATGCCACGCTTTTGATGGTGGATCACAAAGTAAACAATACCCATGGTCTGGCAACTGCCAAATCAGTCTGGAATATGAAGGACCTGGAAGTATAAATCATCCATGATACTGTTCTATAGGTTTCTATATGAATTATCGGTTAAGTGGCGGCAAGTAGTTTTGACCACCCATCCATGGATAGCCCAGTTGGCAGGAACGAATTTGGGACTGTATGGTTAAGCGCACGGTCCTGGGTTCGATTCTTTGGGTGTGTCCATGATTTAAGTAGGGGGTCGTGGTGGGAGGATGCTGCGCTAGCTTCCTCCGAAGATTAGTCGAGGTCCGCGTAAGCTGACCAGGACACCTCGGTTACAAAAAAAAAAAAAAAAAGTAGTTTTGATCATATGAAGCAAATTAAAAGTTGAAAGAGATATATGATAGTTATCTAATCTATCTTTGCTTTGCTCCCCCTAATAGAAAAAAGTTTACGCAAAAAATTCTAAGGGTTGTTAGAAGTTATTCATGCATAGAGTTGCTTAGAATATTCAGAGAGTAATGCAAGGTATCCCAAATGTTCATCCCAAATGATGTAAAATCCATCGAGTGGGTGCTAGAATAGTGTGATAAATGATCTTGAACTTGTGAAGACAAATTTTAGACATAAAATTGAGATGTTTAGCATTACTTTCTAAAGCCTGATTATGCATCTGCAGAACCTTGACAAGTTTATTAACCTTACTTCAATAATCAACTTCTTATCATGTTTGGAAGTTGAGAATTTGCAGGACTGCCACTAATTAAATCCTTATTTGTCTGTGGAACCTATACAGTTCACCAAGCTTACTTCAATAATCTCTTAAGTGGCATGTTAGGAAAACCTTTTTGCTAACTTTTTTATAGACAGAAAATTTATTTCCTTTTACTGTCTAACATGTATGGGTCATGCAGGTAGTGAATTTGCATGGACTTCCGTACCAAAGGGAACATCCTTTGTTTTCCCAGGCATGATTCCTAGTGGCATTCTGTTTCCAGAAAGATATGAACAGACTAACCTATGTAAGTATCTTAAGTTCTCAGAGAAATTATTCTATAGTCCTCAATTAGCAGTACTAGCTACTAACAAAATATTTCCTCTATCAAGGCAATAAGAGACAACATAGTCTTGGAATTCCTCCATCAGCAACTGAAAGCTACAATGTTCTTAATGCAGCATCTACCCTTGAAGAATCATCTGGCTTTTCACTCTCCAATTGTGCTCTCTCTCTTCTGTCAGCTCAATCACAGAAATTGCCAAGTTATTCAACAGGAATCCTAATGGCTAGGCCCTTGATCAATCAATTCAGTCATGTGCATCATAATCTAGGCCAAAATTTTGACAAAATTGCTGGTGTAAGATCTTCAGAAAAAAACGCAAGAAAAGGCTTTTGTTTATCTGGAATGAACTCTATGGATTGTGCTCATTCGCAGTCCACTATGATTCCTGATGCTGTTCATGCTGTTGGCCTGAAAGTTGAAACATATGGAGTTTCTCAAGAGTCTGATCTTTTTAATGGCAAGTATTCTTACTCTCCTGAGCATGGGTCCACTGTTGATTTGATACAACTGTCATCACATCTTAAAAGGGTGGAACAAGAGAGGAATTCCATGCAACCAAAGCAGCTGGGCTCTTAAAAGATGCAGAACAAACAAGGTATATACAATAACCAATTGAAATCGTTACTGTTAACACTTTTTAACAGTCTAATATGAGAGTTGAAGCATTTTGCCTGCTCAGAATATGAAATACTTGTGAATGGATGATAAGACTGGGGATCTACGTTCCTGTGGTAACGAATGCTGATTAATTGAAGCAAAAGATAAGACTAAGATTTATATAGAACTGTGTGGCATTATAAATCAGTTTTTCTTAGAAAAGTTTTTAAAACATTAATAATTTTTTCTAGTTTATTTTATGGAAGCAAAAAATAACTGTGAACAAAAAATCAAAGTTATTTTCAAGTCAATGAATTTATCTTCATTTCACTGAAAGAGAAATTATCTTTTCTTCATTGAAGACAAAACTCTTCGTTAGAGAGAAGCTTATCTTCAATGGGTGTTAAATCTCGTGGAAACTTGTTTTCCTTGTCGATTAATTAACATACCAACTGTTTGAAAGTAAAAGAGCCTGTAAATTATGTAATGTCAATTTATGCTAATTTGTCTTCAGAACTAGTAAAGTTGCATCAAATATTTAACTAATTTCATTTGTGCATTTGTAGGATTCTGGCTGAATTTCGAATACGGTTGATATTACTCTCCTTTTGCTGTTAGGTATATGTACTAGAGGCATGTGATGCTATTGTTTTTATTGTAAAGCCCGTTGGTTACCCCTTCCATTGTCAGTGTTTTTATTGTAAAGCCTGTTTGTTACTTAACTATTAATTTACGCTTCTATTTGAATTGCAAATATCAGGCATCCTGGTTTACACAACTAGCTAGTATATGATCATTAGAGGAGCTTCATCTGTTGATTTTATCATTGTAAAGTAATCCGAGTTTTTAAGTAATTCAATTATTAGTTGCCTAAGTATCGTATAATATCATTAAGGAGGAGGAGTTGTTTATTATTGGAACCATTCAACCAGATTGTTTTTGTTTTATTATTTGAAACCATTCAACCTAAACACTTTAGTTGGTGTGAAGAGAGTAAGTTTGAAGGGAGTCAACTTAATGGAGAAAGCAAGTAAAAGGCCTAAAGGAATATGCCACTATAAAATTAAAGTTGATGCAGGAAAGGAATCCAAATATTTCTGTATCAAATTCTTAATAGGTCTCAAGACTTGGTCACTTCCAACAATTCTTAGCAACCTGAATTTTCGCATAAACTATCCCCAAATCTTGGATGTTTTGACCAGGTAAAGTCGCTCTGAATATTTGTTTATTTACTTATAATGGAAAGAATAATGAAAGATAATTAAAATGTCATCTCCCATAATCGGCATAAACTGGGATGGGATTTCCTCCATTTGCATCGCAAATATAGTACCAGTGACAGTGACAGTGGGCAATCCCATACCTGCCCATCACAAAAGGAGCCAAAGATTGAAGCCAATGAGAATGGCAACTGTGTGTCTCTGCTTGCATGTGTGTGGTGCTGGTCTATGGATGACGCCATGTGCTGCCAATTTTCTCAATCTCTTATAATTTAATTTCTAATCTAATCAACTGACATCACTGATGACCCATGTTAGTTATATTTAATTCGAATAAAAACTGATTGTCAGGCCAAGCCAGGCCAAATTGATTAGGAATTCAATCGAGGAGGTATTGTTAACATGCGTAATTAAGGGCATGTTTGGTGTTGCTACCTTTTCCTTTATTTTAAAAGTAAAATTAACTAATATTTATATCCTATTTTTTATTTTAGTGACACCTTAATATTAAATATGTATTAATCGTTATATTTAATTATAAAATAAATTGACTTCCTTAATTCAAAGGTTTATATGTGATTACTTTTGAGTACTAATATTATTCCACCTGTTGGGAAGATTCCACCGAATTCTTTTTTTTTTTAATTGAAAATGATCAACAATTTCTGTCATTTATATAGACAACTACCAAGTTTCCAAGGGAGACTTTTCTCTAAAATCATTAATTTCGTACCAATCTGATAATGTTTGTTGTTAGACTTTGGAGATAGAGGCTGCGTACTAGCACTTGTCTTTGCCATCTTTCCTATTTTAGGGGGTTTCTTTTAGAGCTAATATATCAAAAAAACAAAATAAAAAACCGTATAGTTGGGTACTGAAAAACCTGGACCTGCTCGATCTTAATTATTATTATGATTATAAAATTTTAGATAATAGTAGTCAAGTAGATTTATGAGTTTTTTGCTCTCTCATGTACAAGTGTAATTTTATTTTGCAAATTTGTAATAATAATAATAATATTAGAATAAAAGTGATAAGAAAAAGTCAAATGATCAAACTTCTGATCACGTTGAAAATATCTTGATTTTTCATAAGCTTTGAGATTTCATACGAGAAGTTCAATCTATATTACGTCGTACAGTCAACATAACAAATCATCATCTAAATATTTATAGCATCAAGAGGTGGTCAGCCGTGATCAGCCAGTACCCTTGTCTATACTTGACCCCTAATCCAAATCCGTCTTAATGATTTTTAAAAAATAAGAATGATTTGAAATAAAAAAATATGATAATGGTAAAGTAGATCTTCTAATTATAAATGTTCTTCAATCCCATTACTTTTCAAGACGAAAGATAAAAAGCATTCATAACTCTGTTATAGGACATGAAATTACTGTCACTTAAAAAGTGATTGGTGCATGACTCTATGGTAAGTTATCATTTTACATCATTTTATTTTTATTCTCATGAATTTAGTCACTTCAAAAAAGAGAAAAGAAATAAAAGAAATATAAAAAATAGTTTACTTTCAACCAAAAAAAAAACTATATGTAATTTAATCCCATAAAAAAAAGAATTAAAATAAAAGGGAAATATATAAATAACTTGAAAGAGGCTCAAATCCAATTATATAATGAAAACCTTCTGTCACTAATAATATTGTAACCCTAATACTATCTTTATAGATAGACAGACTTAGTGTTTGATATACGAAAATCATCAAAAAAATTCTACATAAATAATAATAATAATAATAATAATAATAATTAAAATTAACGGTTGTTCTTGTTGTATTATTTAATACCTTTAAAGCATTTAAGGTCACTGTTGCATATGCTCTTAAAAGTTGATTTAAAAGGTAATCGATGAAACGCCAGAGTAGATTTTAATTTAAAAATAAAAAATAAAAAAATAAAAAATAAAAGTAATGATGAAATATTATTTGCAAACCATATGAGAAAAGGACTTTTTCTAGTCAAAATTTTAATTAATACGTAAAAATTTTATGACTTATTTTCTAAATTATAGTTTTTTTATTAAAAAAATTCACATATTCAAATTTCACATCACTTCTTTCACGCCTCAATTAGAAATATGAGTAAGCGTTAAAAAGAAAAAAAGACTTATTTATATTATTATAAACCGTCTTTTAAATGAGTTTTGTTTTTGTTTTTTTTTAAATTGTAAGTAAAGAGTGAATATTTGCTTCTTTCTTGCATCCCGGAAGAGGAAAAATATTATTATCTTGTGGAATGTTGATCTACCTCTAGGAAGTTAATATACCATAATCAGTCTAGCATACATATCGTTACCATCCAACAAATATTACAGAGTTCCAACTACATTCAATAGTTTATCACGAAACAAGTAGCAAATATCAAATGAGGCATACAAAAAACAGTAGTAAAAGACAATAAATTAAAGTTTGAGACAAAGTGAAATTAACAAACAAATACAGATCTTTCAAGTTCAGATGGAACTTCGAAAATCAAATGTCTCAGCATTGTCCTTGGGTTAAACACAGATTACTTCATTCCTGCAAAATCAAAACCCTGAAAAGGAATCAATGCAGCTTTCAGCTTCAGGTATAAAATTAGAGCGGATTAGAATTCTCTTACGTTACTGCTGCTCCCTGGAGGAGAGCCGGTTAGTGAATTTGGAACGTACCTAGCCCACTGTACAAGAATGAACAAGAAGGAAGATATCAAAGAGAATTAATTGGCTCTTAAACTAACTAGCTAGCTAGCTAATTCCTGAGCTGAGTGTGTAATTGACTTACGTTTTTGGCTGCTGTGCTGAAAGCTTCTCGATGTGGTATCTCAGGATTGGAAGCTTTAATGCGTTGTATCTCCTCCCTTGTAGGAAAAAAATTGCGTCATTCCAGGATTTTCTCTTACTAAGTTACTAATAATAAAAGAGGAATATTCGAAATCTAAAGTCTGATCGATATATAGTCGTTGTACCAGTAACAAGTTAAAAAAACATCAATGTATAGACACTTAATATTTCATTAAGCTATATACCACAAATTATATCATATCATATTGAAGATCACAGCATATTAAAAAGTCGGACAAATCATAAACAATGATAAAAATTCTTCGCCGGGCCCTCACTTCATGAATCGATTGTAAGCTGATGGAAGCCTGTGTTTCTTCTCAGGTGCTGCAAAAGTTAATAAAAAAAAAATCATACGTAAAATTGTAAAAGGAAGTAATTTATATAATTTAATTTTATGTTCAAGATTTTCTACGTTTGACAACAAACGGTGCTTTGGTGGACAAAGGCTCGCCCGAAGTTGATGAGGATGAGGATGAGGGATTTCCCAATTTGAAGTCATTACAAAAGCTCTGCTTTTCCTAGAAGAGAAGACCACTTTTTCCATCAGTAATCACATATATACTTTTCATGGTTTCATAAGTGATAATATAATACATATATATAACTAACCGATCGGTTATAATAATCTTCCATTTATAAACAAGAAAATATAAAACGTTGAATATATATATATATGTGTGTGTGTGTGTATAACAATATAATCATCTTACATTCTCTTCTTCTACTTCTTAATCATTTATGAGCATCATAGCTGTGGATTTATATATTTCATTCAGTATTTTTTTTTATCTTTCTCTCGGAGTGTATAGATGAAGATCACATACTTCAAGACTGAGACTCATTTGGCATGGACCTTGCTGTGGAGGTCTAGTGCTGAGAAAGGAGAGGTTACTGCAATGACCACATTTCACAGTCACAGTGTCCAGTAACCTTTTGCATGGAATCCCAACCTACAAATAAAGATAAAAAAATCGAAAGAAAAAACAGAAAACAAAGAAGAATAAGATTTTTTTTAAAAAGAAAAAAGATACTAAAAATCACTATGATATTCTATATGTATGACTCCCACCAAAAAAATAAGTTAAAAAAAATCCGAACTTGCTTTCCTTATTTCTAACTTGATAATAGTATATGGAAAAGACAACATTTACAAAGCATATGCATAGTCTTTTTCAACTGATCTCTCTATGCATGATAATTAAGAATATCCCTGGCCATTACATGCAGTATATATACTCGACAATGGAAGAAATTTGGTATATGTTGCTTTCACAATATATAAATAAATATATATATATATATATACACACACATATATCGAATGGACAATAGAGATGAAGAAAGAATAAATTCTGTACGAATAAAAATGGTTTGTACGTGAAATTACCGCAAGCACAGTGTTGCAAAAGTTGCAGCGGACATAGCAGAGATGCTCAGATTGTGGAACCTGGATGTCCATGGAGATGTTCTCTTCTAGGTTCATTGTGAAAGAAGCTATGTTGAGGTTTTGAGAGATAAGAAGAATAAAGTTTCTAGTTTTTTTTTTTATGATATTGATAAGAAGAGAGAAGTGAACGGGTGAGAGTAAATAGATGTCGGAGTAGCTAGGCGTCAAAAAGAAAAATCTAGGGTTAGTATACAAGTCAAATTGTACATACCCTGCATTTTTTGCAGAGCTGAATTGCACGGGCGCTTGCTTTGATGCTCAGATTCCACACACTAACGGTAAATTGAAATCTCCCGATATTTTATCTTTTTACTCTTTCTCAACTAGCTGGGTCATTTTTAATTGTACGTGTTCTTGTATTTCCTATCCCATGACGATAAAATTAGGCGAACCAATTTCTGATCCAATTATTTTTTTTTGTGTTTATTTATTCAGTTAACAAGATTGTGACTAAAGACATTCTCAATTAAAATTATATGATTGTGTTGTAAAGAAAACCGAATGGTGTATTTACAGAATTTTTTATATAAAAATTGGTACAAAAGATAGCAGTGCTACATATGAAAAGTATTCAAAATTCGCTCACTGTTATGAACGTAAAATGATCTTAACTCGAGTAAAGTTATATATATCTAACTAGTGCAACTACAACCGAACCATTAAAACTAAAGGGAAATCGTCTCGACTTGGTTCTTACAAGGTTTTATAGGAGAAAAAGATTACTCTTTTTTCTTAATTAAGACAAATAATATAGTAGTTAGTTCGGATGTGGTTCAGAAAATTCTATCAAATAAGCATTTTAAAATACTTTTATAAATTAAAAATTGAAAATCGATTTTCATATTTTCAAGATCGGGGGAATGGCAAATGCCCCCCTATAACTTTTGAAAAAGCCACATACCCCCCTATGGGGTATGTAGCAAAATCACAGCCATCTATTACATAAAATGAATGGCTGTGATTTTGCCACATACCCCATAGGGGGGTATGTGACTTTTCTGCAAACCATAGGGGGGAATCTGTCATTTCCCCTTTCAAGATCTAATAGCAATTTTGTGAGAATATTCGGAAAATTATTAGAAACGGTCACATATGAATAAACTTTCTGGGAAATTTAGGAAATGTTTTAAATTAAGTTGATATGATTTCTATTGTGATATTAGTCATAGGTGCTGTGAGATAATATTAATAATTAAATGCAAATGGAAATAAAATTTGGCAATTAAGCATAAAATTTAACAGAGTTACTCTCAAAACTCAAAATTACAGCAATTTCAAATATACAAGTAATGTCATGTGCAAAATTGTTTGATCAGTTTATGGTGACTTTAGTCTTTTCCAATCTTTTCAACTGATTTGAAATTAATTACAGCTCAAAGCTTATATAAATTTTCATTAAATATATTCAACCCATTATTCAACAATAGGAAATAATTTTTTCACTTCAGAATTCTCTCTATTGAAGCATCAAGAGAGTTAGGTCAAGGATTTTATCCTGAATTTGATATTACCGTGTATGGTCTCTATGCACGTATCCTGTGGTTTAGGACAACTGCCAGGTGATCCTTGAGGTCCCACCCCCAGGAGACGTGCTGATCCCGTGTTCGGTTGGATACCTCGGTAATGACTAGGTGTACTAGGTGTACGAGCTTCTCCTGTATACAAAATAAAAAAATTCTTTCTTTGTAAATCATGAGTTATGTATTCTCAAGCAATCTATATAAATGATCAAATGGTTAATAGATCGATAAAATTTTCAAGACCCTAAACCACTCTCGTTAGCTTGTCATGTCGATAAGCATTACTGTATTTACAATTTACAGTGATTTCTGGCATAGATTAATTAATCGATCAATTAAATTCGTTAAAAAAGTTTCGAAATCTGATCAAATCCAAGTAAGCAAGCAGTTTGTTATTGTAGCAAACGTATCCCCCCATAAAACAACAAGAAGGCAGCAGACAACACATTGCTGAGCTTGAGAACATGTCAAAGATGGATAGGATGCCAAAGCAAAAGTACATAATACATGAGATTATAAGGTTTTATATGAGTTATAATCACTCAGCTTATAAAGAATTCATGGTTACTCTCCCAAAATTTATAATTTGTTGGGTTGGAACCGACAGAACTTCATTCATGCAAAGAAATTATAGCTCATTTTGGTATAATGTATCTACAAAGTTTATCATATATCTTATGTGCTCACTTTGTAACATCCATTTAATTTCTCTGCTATTTGTTTTTTTCTTTACGCACGTCCTATTCCACCCCATTACTTTATTTTGATCATACACAAGCACATAAATTATTTGATTTTTGTTACATAATTAGTGTGAACGATACTCAATCCATTTACCTCTCACTTCAACAATCATGAATTGTTATCCTCACTTTCTGAAATTTATCTTGTTACCAGGTTGAATGTTGAGTACCAGAATTTTTATTTTCTAGATTTTGAATTCTCTTCTGATTAATTACATCTTAATTCATTTAAAAAAAAAAAAAAACTTCGCAATCTAACTCAAATATACATCACAAAATCTTTTAAAACCAAAGTTGATTTAAATAAAATTATACGGCTTATTACATTGATACAAAGATTTTTCAACAATCCAAGAGGAATGATTAACTAGAATTGGTTTCAATTCAAATAGTCAAGGTTGAATTTCCACATTGGATAGTCCTGTAGTGTACATGAGCTTGTATGTACACTATATCGATCTTTTGATAATTGTATGCGATTGTCCCAAGTCCTTTTAATGTGTATATTAATGAAGAACACACATATAGGTAAACTCAATGCAATGGGAGAAAACAAAACAAAAATTATGAGAATTTGAAGAGTAAGATATGGTTATGGTACGCAGTAAGAAGAGGACAGAAAAAAGTATTTGGATTATTGGCGGCATGCATGAACAAAGCTTAAAGTAAATCCAATAACCTAATGAACTAAATTATAACGTTGCAGTGAATTCTTAGCAGGAAATGATAACCGAAAAGGTTAAAGAAAACGTGGGTTGTGTCCAAAATATCATAAAGAGAGAAGTTGAATTGAATTGAATGAAAAGACAGTGAAGAGAAGAGCACCTGTCCATGTATTCCATCTTTTGTGGGTGCAATGTTAAAGAAGGAAATTTGAAAGAGACAGAAGCTAGAATCAAACGTCAATATCATATATCACAAATACAATGGCAGTGAATTTAGGAGGGTGAAGAGAAGAGAAGAGAAGAGATGGGTTTTGTGTCTTTATTTTGATGGGACTATTCCTCCATTACCATAGATAGAAACGAAGCTATTTTGACACTTGATATCCTAACCTTTCTATGCTCGTATAACTCAACTTTCCCAAGGTGTATAATGCAAGCTTGCTTCTGCATGCCTTTGCCTTTTACCCTTGCCCTAGTCCGATGTATCTTGTTGTTTTGCTAGCTTACCTTAGCTTTAGCTTTGCCTTCTTTTCTTTTCTTTTTTTAATTTTAATTTACTGACTCCTCTGCTCCATACATTTTATAGGGACGCATTTGTTTCCCACTAGATTCCCATGTCTTTCCTTTGAATCTGATCATATTTAGTCCTGTTCATTAACGGATTTGTACACAATCATTTGATCTAGGTTCACCCTTCTTTCTTATCTATATCGGGAAACTCTGATTGATTAGACTTCTCCATCTCTTTCTCACTTGCACTCAATCTCCCCCACTCTCTCTCTTTCTCTCTATGTGTGTGTGTGTGTGTGAATCAACAGTTTCTGATGGATACGTTCTTAATTAATTACCTTAATTCGTCATTAATATGGCCTATAATTGTTGCATTTAAACAAACACAAAGCAAAACATTTGGATTCATTTGGTCAGTCAACAATTTAGTGCATGTTTAATTTGAGACTTCATTATATTGGAAAATAATGATATATTTCATATATTTACAACCCTACCTAATTGAAAACAAATTATTTGTGCATTTCCTTTCTTCTATTTAGCTAGATTGCTTTCAGATTAAGACAATAAGCTAATTCAAGTTAAATAATAACAGTAACTATTATTTTTACTCCCATCTATATTTGAATCCGGTTGTATGTATCAGGTGAGGTGAAATTTGAGTACGTGAAACTTGAAAATAAAGAAAATAATAGTAGCTAATATTAAATTAAATATTTAAAATTATATATATATATATATTATGCTGAATTTTAGATTCTGAAAAAAGGATTAATTTTTAAAACAATAATTATTTATACAAGTTACCAATAATAATATAATGATGATAAATTGCAATTCTTTTTAATTTCCTTTGCGTTCTTTTAAAAATTTAAATTTGAAAGTAAAGATGCGAATAATAACATTAAATTATTTAATAAATTTTGTCACATAAAACTAAATAATTATTTTTAATTCTTGGAGTTGAGAAAATCCACTCACAAGATTGTTAGGTCCAAGCTTTTTTGCTATCATGCTAGATTTACTTGACTTAAAATTTAAAAATAAAAGCTTAAAAAATAGCGTTACCTTATTTTAATTTTAGGTTATTACTGTGAGAGACAATGTTTATTGCTACCTAGCGAGAAGATTCTATTAATTAAAAATTTATATTACCCCAAAAATTGTGTAAAAACTAACAATATAAAATATATACATAAACTGTTTGTCAATATTTACTTGGTCCAAAGCTTAGAATAAATATTCTTCATTTAAAGTTTTTATCTGTTAAAAAATCATCAAACCATAATATTAAATAAAACAAAATTATGAAGGTTACAAGCAGATGCCATGATCAACTAATTTTTACCAAAGGAAATATTTATAAGCAGCGTTAATTTTTTATGACATATGATTTATCCTTGAAATTGTTATTGTTATGTTTGTTCATAATTTAGTTGTTAAAATTTGCTTCAATATGAACTTGAATTGTTGAACATATTGCATAATCACATGCAACGGCCTAATATATGATTGGGTAACACGAAAAGTTAAAACAAATGAATACAAAATAAATTAAGTTTCAATAAGTTCAACCTAGTCACTTTATTTTTTATGATGATCTATCTATCCATCTATCTATCTGTATATCTATCTATTATCTAATTATTATTAGACTCAAAATTTTTAAATTAATATGTAAAGACTTAATAATATTATTTTACACATAAGTATAACACTGATATTAGCCAAAATTTCTGCATCTCTATTTTTCAAAATATATGCAAGATTCTGTTATTTATGCATTTTACTTAAAATTTTACATTTCCACGATTCCCCATCCAAAATTGAACGCAACCATTTTTTCCATAGAAATTTCGTGCCAACCACCGAAAAAAAAGTTTTTCCTACCCCACATTTTGATCAAAACTACCACAGGAAGAACATGAGCTTGTACAATAACATTTGTTGATATTTGAAATTATTGATATTTTTCAAATATTATATAAATTTTGTCTCTCTTCATTGTTAATAGTTTTTATGAAGTTTGCCTTGAATTGGTAAAACTACTATAATAATTGCATTTTAACTATATGAAAATATAGAAAAAAAATACCAAGAGTAGTATCAGTTTTTTAGCGCATAAATTTCAATATTTAAGTTAAAATTAGAATTAAAGAAAAGAAGAAAATAAAATTTTAACTAAAGATCAAGAGATTTTTATAGTTACCAACACAAAGTATATGTGTTGTTACTGCATCTAACCCTTTTTACGGTGGAGAGATACTAGTATTTATAGAGACTGATAGCACATTCTTTCATACTTTTGCACATGTGATCATCAAAGAACAGAAAGCCAGTTTTTGTTAAAAAGGTTGTATGTCACACTCGACTCGTGGGTCCTATCTGTAACAACCATCACAGACCTTCAAGGTGTACTCAATCCCACAGAATACAACGCCTGTAAGGTATTCATAAAAACCTGTTTTCAAAACA
The DNA here is from genome assembly GCA_035590515.1 of Trichilia minutiflora. Classification (NCBI taxonomy): domain Eukaryota; kingdom Viridiplantae; phylum Streptophyta; class Magnoliopsida; order Sapindales; family Meliaceae; genus Trichilia; species Trichilia minutiflora. Next base: position 10,312,803 of record JAVXUL010000012.1, on the reverse strand, counting down.
CTCCCAAATCAAACCAACCTTACACCCAAACTTCATATGAAATAAAATAAGGCCACAAACACTTCAAATGCATATGTATACACATAAATCAATAAAAATATTTGCTCAAATAAAATCTGTGGGAATCAATCCCAACTCAAAGTACAATATTTATTACAAATGCGTTTATCAGTTACAAAATCTTATAAACGAAAGAAAAACTGAAAGCGACGCCAATGAACTATGGACTTAACTGAGTGAGTCGATCCGGTATTACCTGAGTCTTCAGTTTTGGAGCGATCACCACCACTTGAGCTTCTTTAGCGCCTATCCTGAAACTGAAAGGTGAGGGGGGTGAGTATACGAGAGTATACTCAGTGAGTGAACGAAATAAAATATAATTAAAATCAGGTGGTATCTATGTATACATTCAAATAAATCTTAAAATGGTAACCCAGAAGAAAACTTCTTTATTTTAAAAGTTTCCAAAACTATATTATGAAAATCATTGGACTGACTCCTTTTCTAATAACTACGCTAGCCGTGGGTTTTTTAAGACCATCAGTGGGTTTTGTATGCAGGAAAACATGTTATTTTTGTTAAAATAGATTTAAAATGCATAAGATATAAAACATGCAGTTTTATCATAAAAAGGTTGACCAACACTGATGTTTACCTCGAGCCGCCACGGGATGACATCCATAACTAACTCGACGAGACTCATAGGTGGACAAATCCCATCATAATATCACAAAACAACTACAACCACATAACAGTCCACCTATGCAAACTCCACTCATTTAGGTGACCTCTCTCCCAGGCCAACCCTAGGCTACCACTATACACTCACCTGGGGGTCCACATCCCAGTGAACTTCGTCCTAGGCTACCACCCTATAACTACAGTAAACTGGCACATATGGCCATTATCACCAATGCATATAATCATAAAAACTTGGCCCTCAGACCATATCAACATCACAAACACAAAATGTGGCCCATTGGTCGTAATATCACATAACAAGCACAAA
>JAVXUL010000012.1:10296067-10311694 GCA_035590515.1 Trichilia minutiflora | reverse complement strand
AATCACCACCCATCCCCAAAAGCCTTGTTGATAACTTGGTTCTAACTTCACATATATAGCCCAGTAATTTTCTTTTCCATTCCAATGTGGGACTCATCATTCTCCCACAGCTATCCTAAAACTTGTTAGGAGCCGCTCCTTACTCAGGCCTTTTTTTTGATGCCACTCCCCGCCCTCAAGGACCGGGATGTTACAGGTAGTCGAATCAAATCTTAACAACTCATCAATATCACACTTTATACCATCCCCCACCTATGCACCTCCACTCACCTAGATGACTTCTCTCTAGGTTGTCCTAGGCTACCTCCCTATAGCTACAGTACAAAATCTCGACCCTCATAACTGATATGTTACAACGACCATTACATAATGTGTTTTAATTTGCTTAAAAATTGGTTCTGACTTGTCCGAATGCTTTTTGTGTGAAAATATTAATACTTGCATGCAAAAAATATCAATATTTACTCTCAAGTATCGATACATTTGGGAAGTGTATCGATATATAGTTATGTTAAACGTGAAATGTATCAACATCATGGTTAAGTTTATATTTATTTCACGAGTATTGATACCTCATGCTCAAGTATCGATACTTGATTTTGTTACCTATCTAATTAGTTTGACTTCTCATGTATTTGTACAGCCCATACTGAATTACAAAAATTATGACAAAGTATTGATACCCCATAGTTAAAATATTGATACTTCAAGGATAATTATGGTGCATCAAATGCTACTACTGTGGGTGTCTGACATATACCACTTGGCACTCAAATATTGATTGCATATCTTGTAATATTGATACCTATCTATTCAATTTTTCTCGCCTCTTCTAATTGCTTGACATGTGTCCCACTTTCTTAGATCTCATAAGGTCTATCTTTTCATCTGCTCATTCTTTTATATATTTAAGCCTCAAGTATTAATACATTTTCTTGACGTATTGATACTTCATTACAAAAATGCAATAAGTATTGATATTTTACTTAAATGTATTGATACTCAGATGCAAAAAATTGATACACAACATCTTTCTTTATCTTCTGTTTTATACCTTTTTAATTAGAACTCAAACATCTTACTTTTCTTACAAAATCTCTCAAACATTTGTCTATAATTGAATCAATATGCCTATTAGAATGAAACTTCTCGAAGAAGAACCATTAAGACAAAGAAAACAAAAGTGAATCAAAGTGAGAAATGAACCTCTTCCTCCTATGAGTAAACCAAATATTTGGGGTTTTACATACAAAGAGAGTGAAGAAAGATTTCTTCAAACCTTCACTCATTAAAAGGTTTCATCTAGACGAGTAAATCAATCTCTTTCATTCAATTAATTTCTCATATTTAGACCATTTTATAAAATTTTGATAGATAAGTTCTCTATGATAAAAAGAAAAATATTAGGAAGAATTTGTGAATTATTCTACTCTAGCTTGTATGTTATTGACCCGAACACTGGATTTAGATGGACACATAAATTTAGGATCTCAATTAAGGGTAAAGAATTTATTATTTATAACATTGAATTAGGAAACATTTTGAGATTAGCACCTTAGAGTGAAACATATTATGCTAGAAATTTTTAGGCAATCTAGGCTTGTCGGATAGTAAAAACATAGACACGACGAAGGTAGATCTTAAGCCAATTAGACTGCCTTTATAAAAGGATTCTCTACCTCATTATGGCCTATAATTTGAATATGGGATCAACTTATTATTCATAAATAACTCACAAAGTCTTTTGGTGGATAACTTGTATTACGGAGAGGTGTCATCCAGACCATTGTTTAAAGCCACACTTCCACAACATAACAATGGCATTTAATTTTAAATTACTATATTTGTACATTTATATTTAGTGTTATTTAATTTTGAATTAGTGTATTTATTTTTATATTATTTTATTTTGAATTAGTATATTTGTATATTTATTTTTATTATTTTTAAAAATTAATATATTTGTTTGAAATTTAAAAAATTATTAAATTTTAATTAATTTAAAATTATTAAACAGTAGAAAGAAAGAGAGAGTAAAATCAAGAAAAGTAAGTTAGAGTAGTTGTTTTATAAGATAATATAATTTTTAATTTTATTGAAATACTCCATTGGCTAATGGTCATTAGATGGGAACATGGATTAAGTTGTTGTACTAACCAGCAAGGGAGATTTTTATAAATTTGTAAATACTTTCTCTCTATCCATGGTTTCTATAAACTTCAGGGTGAATTTTTAAAATACCCCAAAGTCTGCTTTAAATTTTAACTTCTTGCCCTATTATATGCAACAGTCATATATATATAGGTGCAATCCCTGTGAGTTTAACTTTACTCTCTATCTGAAAAAGGCCTTCGTTTCTGGAGGGAATCAAAGCCCTGCGTGCACTTTGTGTTTTTCATTCCCGCCATTTAAACTTTTGTCTCCCCGCGAGCTGTAAGATCAATCATCGTTCATTTTGAATTCTTATTTTGTTCTTTCTTTTTCCCGAGATTTCAGCACTTGCATTACAATGGTGAAACATAAAGAAGTAGGAGAAGAAGTGAAATCGGATGGTCTCGAAATCTTGTCGATCGGATTTCTGTACAAAGGCCCATGGGAGAAGAAGTACTGGAGCTCCTCTAGGGTTCGATTTCTATTTCGCTAATTATTTTACATTTTGCAAATTTAAATGTCAATTTAACTCAAGTTTTGGGAATAATCTGTGACACATCGTTTGTTTGGCAATAATTGTTCTTAGCATTTGAAACGATTTCTTTAAAAAAATGCATTGAAATAGTTTAATCTGTCTGTACGAAACGTAGACGCGATTATTATGATTATTTTTTAATGGAACTTATCAAAATTGGTTGCCGATATTGCTGATTTGTTGTCTGTTATTTACAACTCTACGTGTTAGCTTGTGAAAATGTATGAATTACGAGGTCAAGGTTTTTAGACTTATGTTGAAAAATGATGGTTTTGGAATTGTTGAGCTAATGGATGAGTATTTAATAACTATTTAACCTATTTAATTGAGAATGGAGAAGTTCAAAGAGGCTAGACTAACCAAACAAACGTAGCATAAAACGACTTTTTTTTTTTCATTGCAATCCGAATGATGTTTTCTAAGACTAGGGTATTTGAAGTTTTGGGTACTATCTGATAGAAAACAGCAAAAATAAATTTTATATTACTCTGATATTTTTACTCAATTTCCTAAATTTCAAACTGCTAGCATTGGATAACCGAGTTGGGAACATGATAAATGTTTATCCTATGAATGCATACAAAATCTGTGTCACTCTTTCCTGGCTATTGATGCCTATTTTATCAAACTGGTTTTATTAGAACTTCAAATTTTTTATTGTAGTTTGCAAAGGAGTCTTTAAGGTGATAGGTGGATCAGGATTTGTAAAATTTCTTTAATAAAGAAGGAAAATAAGAGGGGATCAAATTCATAGTATATTAATTGCTATTCAGACAAAGCTTGTTTGGTCTTTTCCCTCCAGACTAAGGTCTTTATTGTATTCTGATGAAGTCAATCCATGAACCAGTAATTCTGCGTCAAATACTTTTGTGCGAAGAAGGATTTGGAAACTGAATAAGTTAAGTTAGCTAAGTTGATTCAAAGAGCAAGAATTTCACTATGTAAGGTTGGTGCCAAAGTTTGTAATTAGAATGTTTTGCTAAGATTTGGGACATTGGCCTTGGAAAATATGAAGTTAGACATGATAGTCGTATGCAATATACTATGAAACTTATTATTTCATTTCACACATAGTTGGCTGAATTGTGTTAGTGTAGGGTAAAGATCGCTATCCTTATCCTGTAGGATACCATGCCGTTCGAGCTCATAATGGGAACACATGTAAGGTGGAAATTCACGAAGGTCCAAAAGGCCCTTTATTCATGGTGGGTATGCAGACTTTGCTCTTTCAACTTGTGATACCAGCTGGTTTTTGGTTGTCATGTTTTTTGAACAAATTAATGAAAGTATAGGTTCCAACATTTTCATGTAGATTACCTCCACTGACGGGCATGCATACTCAGGGCAAACTCCAGATATTGCATGGGATAAGTTTCAAAAGAAATGTTGCTCCCACATAAAAACATGGCATGGAAAGAGACTTTCATGCAAGACAGATGGTGTGGAGGTAGAACTTACTGCACTTTATCAGCAGTTACTTTTTCATCGTTTAAATACAAATGGCTGTGATGACAATCTTCCTCATGTTGTTACTGTGAGTATATATCTACATAATCTCGAAGGTAGTTCCAACAAAGGAATTTTAGCAGGTAAACAAAAAAAGGATCCAAGATATTATGCTAAATGGAACTCCTGTCTCTGGATTTGATGTGCAGTTTTTTGGATTCAAAAATTCATTTGTCCAAAGGTTACTTCGGGAACTAGTGGCAAATATCAATGGAATGGTAGAAAGGAGTTTGTTGTCCTCAAGCTTCAGCAATGGGGCTTCCAGCCTAAAGCATGATAATCAAAACCCAAATGCTAGTTCATATCCAGTTTTACAGCCACACTTGCAGGGAACGCCGATTACAAAGAAGAGAAGTAGAAGATGTGAAATCAACAATATCAAACCAGTTGGTAGGAATGGCTTTAAAAAACCTCGACCTGGAAATCAGATGAATCATAATAATGGAAGTTTTGTACCTCTATCTAGTTCCAAAGGAAGAAATGACTTCCATAAAGTTCAAGGAGTGCCATCAGTGCAGTTAAATTCTAAAACAATTCAGGACAAAAATGGTAACTTTTCAGCCAAGATGGTTTTCGTTTGCAATCCATTGACTTCTCTAATCATCTTGCAAAAGGTATCTGTTTTTGCTCAAGCAATGAGTGGATTTGCAGGTCTTGAAAATTCTAAATCCACTACAGAGGTTAACAGTTTGGTTGAAGAGGAAAACCTGTGAGCATGTCTATCCCATTACTCACCTTTTTTTTTTAATTTAAAGTTATTATTAGTTTAATAAGTTTAAGGATATGTTAGTGCTTTGTGATTTGTACGTATTTTATTCTACCTTCCTATTCTATATAGGTACTTATGTTAATTGTAATACGTAGATTATAACATCTAGACCTAAATGCTTTTATTCTTTTTTTCTTCTTCGCCTTCTTCTTCTGTTTTTTTTTTTCTTTTTTATTAGTTGGCTAGTTTTTGTATCTTTGTGATTTTACAGTCAATTGTTATGTAGAGTGGAATGAGAAACATACTTAACTTCTCAGAGCTCAACAGGTCAAAGAATTTCAGTTTTCAGGAGGCGACAGAAGATGGAGTGGGAGACATAGCAGTGCTGAAAGATTCTCCATGCGTAGCAAATATCAATCTTTGTGCTCCTGATACTTTAGATTCCGAGCAAGGTAATACTGAAACACAGTTTTTTGTAAAAATACATTTTGGATTGATTAAACTCTTGCATATGACTATGACTATCAGTAATGTATCATCACTTGCTTATTTATTGATACACTAATCCATACAGATAACAGTATGCATTCCTCTCCAACCACTCATGATAGATGTAATTGCCATTTGAAAGAGGATTTTACTACAGCCAACAATGTCACCTCTATGGGATTGGTGGTCCATTCACATGCAGAAGGAGAAATTGGTGCTTTTAATTCAAATGCAAGTTCTGAAAAGGGTGATTTTGATCCAGTTGGTCAGGAAATCACCGAGGCCATGATGACTGTCTTACTTCCACAAGCAGTTCCTCTACTCAATAAGGTCTCAAAAAAGAAAAAGGCCACTATTAGACCTTCAGAAACTTTGGCTTGTAGGATGAATCTGCAGGAGGAAAAAAATGAAACTACTTGCTTGATGGATGCTTTTTTCCCTGGTATATTTGGACTCTCAAACCTATGTGCTTACTGACAAACTTAATTGCTAATATCAAGTGTAGTAGCTCTAACTCTTTGGTACGACAAACTTTCTCCAGTTAATTTTTGAAGTATGTTTCTTAATAGTTTGGTCACGACTTCATCTCTTAAACTTGCAGCTGCAGAGCTAATTGAGAAGACAAATGAGGAGATAGAGGAAAAGTTACGAACCCAGGATGTGGATCTTGGTTTGGGTGTCCAAAGATTCGAAAATTCCAAATCTGTCGTTCTAGGCAGTTTTGAAGATGATCAATGCAGGGATCATATTATTAGCCAAATAATATTATCATCTAATATTGTACAAGCCGAAGAACCAAGTATTGATATAGATACAAACCTTCACAACCCTCAAAAGGAGCTTGCTATAGAAGATGTGAGTAATGAATTCTTGGTTTATCGTGTTGAGACCAGAAATAGCCAAAATGTTTTGTGTCATGAGGCAAACCTGTCCCTGGAAAGAAAACTATCAGACAGAGATGTATGCATATCTGAGTCTGTTCTAGAGTGCAGATCTTCTAGCAAGGATGTTTTCTCTGAAAAAGTCCTGGATGTTACTGCAAATCTGGACAAAAACTCGGCAGGTGTTGAAATCTATCCTTTGGAGAAAGACCTCAAATTTGAACCTGATTGCACAGAAGGTACTGTCATTGATTTTGTATATAGTATTCATATGGTAAGATAGGACATTACTGGTGTGCCCACCTTGTGCCTAGCACAGGAGGAAGGAGCCAACTTTTTTCCTATCGTTCCAATTAAGTACAGAAATTTATTTTAGCACCTTTCTGTTCAGAAGCAGGTTGTTGTGAAAGGAACTTACATTTGTTTCTGTGCAAAAACTGGAAGCTGTAAATCATTCTGCACATAACATTATATACTATCTACATAACCAGTTTGAGATCTGGAGCTTTACATTGTTATTATTCTTTTAGACCCCCTAAAAAATTTTTTCATTTATGATTATCATGTAACTAAGTATTGACTGTGTTTTTAATATTGCAGATGCAAAAAATGCTGACAAAAGAGGCATTAGTATTCCTGTTAAAGCAGAAACTACTGAGACTGGTTCGTTTGCACAAATCCCAATTGTAGTATCAAAGAATGCTTCTTTAATAAAGAAATTTGATTGTCCTCTCTCAGAAAGTATCATATGCAAAAACTTTGGAGATGGTTATGTTCCAAAAACTTCGCTTGCCTCCAAAATTAATCAAACGAGGTCCTCTGATGACAAACTATGTAAAGGAAATCTTGTTGATGCTAATGGTACACTTGGGGGACAGTCCTGCAGTTTGCCTGTTATATCACAGAATTCAACAGAGTTTTGTGACTCCCAAGACAAGGATTTTTGTAACTCTTTTGATCCATCTACCCTATATGTGAAGAAATCTGAAACCAATTCCAGTAAGGAACAGGTTGAGCAAGTGAACCTTATATGCTTTAACTCTGCTGCAGCACCTCAGAAACAGAAGATAAGTTGCTTTGAATATAATGCAACAAATGCCAAGGAAGCTATAGTTAGTTCGGGTTTGAAGCTTCAAAAGAATGTGGAAAGTAATAATGAGTTAGCGGGAACTTTTGATCTTTTGGGATGCTATTTTCTTCCAATGCCAATTTTATCAGTGTTGTTATGCACAATAGGGAATGAAATCTATGTCTGTGCTTCGTGTGGCTTTCTGGTTGATAAGAAGAGAACCCTGTACATCTATAAGATAGCAATTCAAGAACCAAGGGTAGGGCACCCTTCATTTGTTGGCAGCACCGCAGTATTGTTGCCATTTCTCAGAGATAACTTTGGTAGAGAAGTAAGTTTTCATATGAATCTTTGCGGCCCTTTATACAATTTATTATTAGTTCCCTGGGTTTGGTAGTATTGATGACTTTTATGACTTGGTTTCCTCTTTACTAGATTGCCCTGGAAAGATCATGCCTGCTATTCACTCCAGATGGACAGTGTCTTGTTTTACTCGACAGAATGAAAACACCTTATTGCAGGTTGATTATTCCTGTAGAGTATATCACTGAAAACATTTGTAAACCGGGTGCAAGGCTAATGGAATGATTTCGTATATGTTTTTATTTTTCAGGGAAGGGAAAATTGATTGTTTGTGCTCAACGTGTACATCACAATGCTTTGAGGAGAACTCAGTGAAGATTGTGAAAATAAAACCTGGTTATGTTTCTGTTGTCACAAAACTGAAAACAGTTGACTGTGTGCAGTGTGTATTAGTTTTTGAACCTAACCATCTCATTGCTGTCGGAGAGAGTGGATGGCTTCATCTTTGGGAAATGAATTCAACGTGGAGGTGAGCTTTATCTTCTAGTTCCCTTTATGATTATCGTCATGAACCTAACCTAACCTTGATGCTTTTGTGTCCATTTATAGTAGATCAGTTGGTGAAAAGTCATTGTTTGCTAAAATTCGTATGCAGATTAAAATGCTAGGTCATATTTCAGTCTTGAAAACTCCTTTCTCACTTCAATCCCTCCTACTCGGATCCCCCAGACATTTTGGAGGGATTGATATGAGAAAAAGGGGGAATGATGTTTCTTAAGGGAAATCTGATTCTAGGATATTATAGCCATGCATTTCATCTTTTTAATAATGATTCTTTGGAAGCTTCTTATTCACAAGCTCCTATTCTGCATATTACTGGTTGGCAGATTTTTAGATCCGTAGAAGTAGATATTTATATAGTGGTCATTCTTAGCTGATGTTAACACTATATTTGATTTGACTAGAGTTTTATTTTATCCCATTCTAGCAGTGATTAGTCTTGCATGAACTGTGGCCCCTAAGATATTACGAACCTCTTGGTCCATGTTGGTTGACATTTGTGGTTTTGTTTTAATAATTTATCCTTGGAGGTGTTTGTTATTAGAGTTTCCTTTTTTTTTTTCAAAGGAGAATACAATTTAATCAGTTTTTGATTTCTCCATTTCAGTGCCCAGATAGAAGAGTCTATCATACCAATTGATGATTGCATCTATCCTAGCATAGTAGAGTTGAAGAGAATCCCAAAGTGTGCATCTCTAGTTATTGGTCATAATGGCTTTGGGGTATTCGGTATTTGGTAAGTTGTTTTCACTTGCTGATTACTGTGTGAAAACTCTCTTCAGTTCATTATAAGTTATTAATTTGGTAATCAGTAAGTGTGTTTCTTCTCTATTTGATGGCAACTGTTGTAGAAAACTTTATGCTCATTATGTTTCTCTATTATGTGATAATTTATTATAATTACACTCATTTCATGTATTTTATTTGCCACTGGTACAGTTAGTGGTTCATATAAAACATCTTATCTTAGGTTTAGTCATCCATTTCACGTCCGATTGAGATTCTGTTATAACCACATGATATAAAATTTGATGTTAGTATTATTTTTGTTTTAGTTGAACAAATTAATTGGATTTTACAATTCTGGATTTCAATTGGATTGTTATACTTTCAATTCCCAAGGCTGTACCTAGTTCTGGACCTATCTTTGATTGGGATCAAATGTACTTGGACGATTCTAACAATTTTAGCTTCAAACAGGTTTACTGATTACTCGAATGCAAGTGAGATGTGTGTAGCATCGTTATTTCTTTTTGCCTTTTTATATCGGGGAATTTGTAAGGTTTTGTAATTCCTCATCTATTATCAACCTGCTACAACTCTAACTGCTATCTAGTGCTTTATAATTTGAATCCCAAACTTTCTTAGGACCTATGAAATTTTACCAAATATTAATAATTTAACAAAAGAATTGCTTGCCTTATTTGATGTTGCCAAAACAGCTAGAACAATGATATGAATGGAATTGAAGCCTCTAACCCGGAGGAAAAAGACTTCAAGAGGACATTGATTTTGATCCTACAGACAATTTTAATTGGTACAAGTGACAAAATCTGTTTTTGTTCCAAATTCTGAGATTTAAGTTTCGTTCCCTTATTCCAAACAATTTAAATACAACAGCTTTATTTGGCCTCTCGCTGTTGGCTGAAAGTTGCATCTTGGAATTTTGGCCGAAATTTTCATCTCAGAATATGGGCTGAAATTTATATAAACAACAGAATTAGACTAATTAAAACAAAAAAAAAAATGATATTGAAATTTAGAAGCTTGATCCATTCAGATTGTTGCTTCTGTCCACTAGCAAAGGTTCAGCACGTTAAAAAACTCTTTTCTTCTGATATCCCTTGGTTTTTAATTTTTCTCCTTCTCTTAACAGTTTCTTTAATTTTCATTTGCTATATCATATTTATATTCTTTTATTTCCAATCCTATTTAAATTCATTTATTTCCAATGAGAGCTCTTAAATTTATATTTTGACTTATTCAAGTGTTCTGTAGTTTGTCTTGTTTCCTACCAAAGTTGGAAATGCGAATTAACTATATGAATTCTGTTCCTGGCATGCACAACTAAATTGTTATTATTTAGTGTGTATTCCCAACTATAGGTGTCCTATTCTTGTCATTTCAATTCTCTTTATATTTGGTGCCATCATCCCATGTGACACAACTGTCAAGTCAGTTACAAACTTATTCTTTTTCAGGGATATGTCCAAGCGAGCCTTTGTCTCAAAGTTCTCTGCTCCAAGCACTTCAGTTTATCAATTTGTTCCAATCAATTTGTTTAGTTGGCAAGGAAATGGCTCTGTTTTCATGGATACTAATGCGGAGGTCAACAATGAAATAATGGCTGCAACAAAATTGGGGTTCTCAAAGCACAGTGAGAATAATTCCTTTCTCCCATCAGATCAGGAAAACTTCGCTATTTGGCTTCTTGTCTCAACTATCTCTGATTTGGATGCTCAACACAAGTATATATCAAGTGATGTCCAAATAAGTCCACTCAGATTGTGGAGATTAGCCCTGCTGGTGAAAAATATGGTGATCTTGGGAAATCCATTGGATTCAAGGTGCTACAAAGTTCTATTTTCTAAGTTAAAAACTGAATTTCCTAGTTACAAAACTTAGATGTTCTTAAGATGCTTATATTAATTGACTTGTTTCATCATGTTTGATTGTCATGGTATAGTAGTTGATTGAAATGTAGTTTGACGAATGTAACATATTTCATATGATTTTGGGTTTCCTGTTGTTTCATCCTTTTTGGTTAATAATAAACAGTACATGAGCAGTCTTATATAGTTGTTTAGTTCTAGTGTATGTCTTAGTTACCACTTAGCCAGTAATTAGATCAGTTCATGATCAATTACTTGGTAATAAGGCAAAGATTAGAAAATGCCCTACTATTTCAATCAAATTAGTTTGATAGATTATACTTCTAGAATGACAAAAATAATGGAAAATGCAATATGAATATGTGGCTTTGATGATTTAGAGAAAAGAGAAAAAAAATCAAAGACAAAATAATATTCGTAAGCATAGATGATTGGTCACAAATTCTTTCATGTTTTTGACAGAAGTCTGAATTATATAATTTTTGGTGTAGGACTGCCGCCATTGGTGTATCATCTGACCATGGGATCATCGGTACACATGAGGGACTTGTTTATGCTTGGGATTTTTCTTCTGGAAATAAAATTGGCACGCTTCATCATTTCAAAGGTATACTCTCATCACTCTTTAAGTGCCTGGCTGTTCATACAGATTGGAAGCCAGTGATCCACATGTAAATACTAAATAATTGCTTAAATAGCTATGTATGCATATCTCGTTTCTGTTCAACTGAAGAAAGTATGTAATTTTGCACGATATTTATCATACTATTTTATTTACATTTGAGATGAATGGCATCTTCTAATGACCGGCAAGTGTAGTTTGCACTTTACGTCCCTTCTGTTTGGCCAAAGATACTATTATCCATTTTTGATTGGATGGATGAACCAATTGTACCAAAACCCAAGCCAAACCCCCAAATGTACCAACGTGATGACTTTTGAGGAAAAGGCAGACATTTTGGGTAAATGGTTTGGGAAGTATGTTGTCTAGAGATAGATTATATATCTACAGAAGTTGTCGGTGGACTTCAGTAGCATGTGAGTTCTTATGGACTTGATCTGTGAGAGGCAATATGAGCTCCTTAGTAGCCTATTATAAACATGTGCCTGTAAAATGAGTGATGTTTGTTAGGTTTTGTACTTCATACTGATAAATAAGAAAACATCATCTGGTAGTGCAAGCTCATTGGAACTAAATATTTGTGTGGATTGATCGGCATTGGGTCCTGAAAATTGGTGGCTTCAACATTGCAAATGCTTTACAATGCATAGGATTGTGCTTCCATGAACATGACTTATGTTTGAAGTCATGTTGAAAGCTAGCATGTTTTTTTGGTCATTCTGAAGGTGCTATAATTTTAGCTATTGAAGTCACCCCTTATCATTTTTGTTTTTGGATGCTTTGCTCTTGTAACTTTGATATCTAGTTTTTCTTGCATCCTGTTTTTGATGAAATTGTGCCTTTTTTCCTCTTGGATTTTGAAATTGTTATTTTACTTATCAGAAAAAAAAAAGGACAAACAAGCATCTTGTCTTAAATTTAACCTTCCGCAGCTGTTCTAGCTTCATAATGATAATCTGTATTCTTGATTTCTATAATTTCTATACTGTTTTCATGTTTCATTTAGGCAAGATCTTTGAGCTCTCAAGAATATTTGTTTGTACAGAACTCTCGACCGTTCACAAATAGCACAGTTTGTCACAAACTTTTGAGAAAGAAACTGTTATGTCTTCCATTTGATTTTTTGAAGCTGCCTCTGGGCATTAGACAGGATTCTCCATATCTTGCCTCGTAATTCTGCAAATACTTGCAGAATATATAGTAGTAGTGAGAATGACTGTACGAAGACCTTTTCTGAGATTGCGGTTAAGGTCAAAATAAACAAAGCCTTTTCTCGGTTGTGATGATTCCATGGGTGTGATATTTGATGTTCATGTTTATTATTTGCATTAGCTATAACTAACTCAATTTTGACTGTTTGATTGATTACTCTTTCCTTTCTTTTAATGATATTAGGTGGCAGTGTTTCATGTATTGCTACTGATGATTCTAGATCACAAGTGTTGGCTGTTGCCGGCGATGGAGGTCAGTTGCTAGTTTATTTGCATTCCCGAGAAAACTTTGCAAAGCAGTAACGGACAGAGACAAGTGAGTCTCGCTCCATAACTTCTAAAAATTTCAGTCAACGAGCTGGTACAGAGATTTCTAAGTTCTAACCTACCATTCGTTTGAAGTGTTTCGTTCTAAATCCCTACAATTTTGCCATTCTTCTTAGTTGCAAATGTAAAGTTACTTCATTCTTCTAATTTTGTTAACCACCATAATATGAAATGGCCAATTTATAGACTTGGATAATCATCACTCATGTTCAATATGAATAATGCATAAATGATGAAATTGGAACCAAACAAAACGCTGGAAGAAAATCAATGAGTTTCCAATCCTTATATCTGGTTTATAACATCGTCTTTTAATTTATGTTTATCTACCTCTTATGTTCCTTCTGTTGATCCATTGCCGACTAGAGTAACATGCTGTGATGGGCCACAAAGATGTTGCAAATAGTAACCTCGTTGGTTTCGAATTTCAAATCCTCAGAGAGAAAATAGGAATATTTTCCCTCAGCAGTCAATCACCTCAATCATTGCCCATCTCAGACTCTTTATTCTTCTAAACTCATTGCATTCAACAAGGCTGAAAATGCTTAAATAATAAATAATAGTAATAATAACAATAATAGAATCGAGTAATAAATAATTGAAGTTGCAAATACTGAATCTAGGAATGCAGAAGGCATTTAATTTATTTGGAACTTAGAAGTTTCCACTCGCCATTGGCGTTGCCATTTGTTTTGTTTTCAGAGTTGAGCTCATCCCAAGCCTCAATCCAAGTGGCCATAACATCTGCTAACTTAACAAGGTATGGATCCATAGTGCTGAGCTTCTCCTTAACCTGCTTAGCTAGTTCAAGACAACACTTATGAACGGTATTGCATTCCTTCGGAAGAACTCAAGATTGGAAGAACGAGATCAACTCCTCTTGCCAGTAGATACCTTTGTACTCCTTCAGATTTACAAATGGGTTGCTGGCTTTGCTACCTCATATGTGAGGCGGACCAGTTTTCACACTCCATGCAATTCTCAACAGAGGATATAATAAAAGAAGAATACCTTCATACACCAGCCAGCCTACATGTCATCATAACGATCGATAATTTGTCCATCATCCATGAGTCCAAAGAACATAGCCGATCCAATCAATTCGCGGTTGAAAGCCAAATTCATACCACACATTGGGAACAAAGTTCCCTTACGGATTGTCAAAACTGCATCCACATACCTGGTAATAAAAAGGATATAATAATTCCTGAGAATGATTAAACAGAATATAAAGATGTATATGTATGAATGTGTACCTTGTGTTTCTCTCCTTAGGTTTGACAAACTGTGTGGGAGCATCATAATCTGGGATGTTGAGCCTCCGTGAGAAACAGGTCAAAAAGATATCCGCAGATAAAGTCTACACCTTCAGGGCATGGATCATAAAATGTGTTGAAGAAAAATGGAGTCGAAGGCGATAACAGGTTCTTTATGTGCCACTCAAGCGTATTTTCCAGATGGGTCTTTCGCAACTTACTGGCCATCAAAATAGAAAAATTTTAAAATTCGTAGCCTCATTCATATACATCTATCTAGAATCCCATAACCCCTAACATAATGCCAATCAAGATCCAAATTCACTAAAGCACAAAGAAATAGTTAATAAGCTAGAAAAAGAAACAGTGAGAGAGAGAGCTAGAGCTTACAAAGCAATCATCATCAATGGTGAAGATATATTTCTTCTTGGAAGCCAAAGCACCTATATAAGTATATTCCTTGAAAGAAATGCAAGAAGCTTTAGGACCCAGAATGCGGTTGATGTCGTTTCTGTTGTATAGCTAGTAGTCAAAGTGTAATACCCGAAACAAGGATACTTTGGTTATTTTAGATATAGGGATATTTTAGTTTTTTTAATAAAAAATATTTCTGTTTTTTTATAAAATATCCATTCGGATGTTAAATTTACTCATTATTTTTATATTAATGTTTAGTAAGGAGATAAGGTTCATTTAATGAAAATTGGAAGAGTTTAGAGGGACTTCTGTTGAGACATCATTTGCGCATCTGAGCTTCTGAGCTAAATTTCCGTTGATCCGGATATCTGATTGATACGTGGTTTGTTTCTACAGAAAGAAGACACAATAAGGATTTCATAGAAACAAATTTGAGTCAAATCCGAGGTTAGAGGAGATAGAATCGTAGCTTAGAAGTTGGATAATGTGCAGGAGTAAGAAAAATCTCATTTGCCCTTATTTTCTCATTTTTCTTTCTTTGTTTTTTTAAAGCTCCAGGGCAATTCGATAATTTCTCCTTCCTGAATGTGTATTTGAGTCTAGAAAGTCAAAATTGAGCCATTTCTTTCCCCTGTTTTTTTTTCTTTCCGTGAGTGTGTTCTTTGGCCTTTCCTTTCCATTTTCTTTTCTTTTTCTCAAAAATTTTCATTTTTCAACTGTTTAAAGTCCCGTTTCTTGCTATAAATCTTACGTACCCATCACGGGCTACACTCTAGAAACTCTGTTTGCTCGATTCGGTTGATGATTTGGTCGGACGAGAGTTTAGAATACTATTCACGAATTTGGGAGTTTTTGTAATTACGTGCAATCCGGATGTGGTTGAGTTAAATTGACTCCGTGATGAGATTCCCAGCTTCATTACGAGTTCATATCCGTATTTTGATTAATTTTTTGATGTTAAGTTACTGTTCATGCCGA
>JAVXUL010000012.1:10284728-10295967 GCA_035590515.1 Trichilia minutiflora | reverse complement strand
ATAATTAGTATTCGATGCTAATAGTTAGATGACGAATCTCATATCAAAAGAGTATAAATGTGAGTAGTACGTTTGAAAACGTATTATTGAATGTGATTAAACGTGATGAATCACATAAGCGATAATTTACAGTCAATGATTCATCATATAGCTGTACTAATGTACCATTAATTCTTTGACCTAAGACATCACAGTTTTTATCTACAATGAGACACATCATTCACTTGTATGTATTGCACTGGGCTAGTCACGTCTAATGAAAGAAGCTTGATGATAATATGTTTTTATTGTATGAGAATATGTGATGATCAAAATAGAATCTATTGGCTCAGATTATTAAGCTTGAGATCCTAGGTAAGAATGTCATACACAGGGATTGAAATTTTTGGTCAAAGTATATGATTTCTGAAAATGAGTTTTCAGATATATGGATCACGTTTATGATTGATTTTTTTAATCTTATAGTCGAGTTAGAGGTTTAACTACTTTATGACCTATACTCGATCAGGAATCGATAGCAAAAAGACTTAATTACATATAAGTACGACTACATAAGTTTATCCGAAATTATATTCTATGTGTTTTAAAGGTCATGATATTTTGTTAGAGGTCACTTATGATCATTAAAAACGTCAGTTACAATAAGTTGTACTGAAGTTATGCGAAAGAGTTTGTATCAGTTCATATCTAGTTCACGGTAAACTCAGAAAGTCACACACAATAATCTATAGATGACGATAAATAAAATAAATATCATTAAGTTAGTTAATGATATTTTATTTTGATAAAATTAAATTACTATCATACTTTGATCGATAGGTAATTTTAATTTTTAATGTAGAAAGTAATTCTTTTGACAATGTCATGTTAGCACCTATATATCGAGAGATGTTCGAAAAATTTTATAAAATACCCTAAATATGATTTACAAATAAATAATATATATATATATATATATATATATATTGATAAATAAATTTATTTATTTATTATCGATTAAATAATTATTACTTATTCAAATAAATCATTGGTTGATAAATAGTATTTTAATGAGTTGTCAAGTATTAAAATTGAACTTAATGTTAATTATCTATTTCTAAATGAATTGATTAGTTAATTCTTTAATTATGGATTAAGGAATTATACATATATTAATTATTTTTATTAATTTGACTTAATTAAATCATTATTATTATTTGTTATTATTATTTATAAAATAATATTTAATAATATTATTTCTTTTCTTTTTGGATAATGACAATTGGTAAGATAAATATTTTCCCATATGATTTTAAATTTCACCAATGATAATTTAATACATGTTCATTTCTTATTGATTTTGTAAAAAAAATGTTTATTTAATGTTGTTGTTTTTCTATTTTGCATGCCACTCATATGGATTTTTATGAAAGGAAAATGCATGTGATGATTTTGGCTTTTTAGCTAATAACCATCCAATAAAAAAGGAGATAGGTGGGAAATCCTATTGAGCTTCTTCTTCCTTCTTCGGAGCACGTTCATGTGGAAAAGAAAGATGATGTTTTGTTTTTTTAATAAAACTAAGAAAGAAAAAAAAGAAATGAAAAAGAAAAGAAAAATAGTTTGTTTTTGTTTCTTATTTCTCGGGTTAATCAAGAAAACTTTTCAAATATTGAAAAATATTTTTATTTTATAAAAAATTTGAAAAATTAATTTTTAAATTATCGTAATCTTCTATTTTTAATTATAAAAATTATGGATATATGATGTATCTAAAGATCAATTGAAGATGATTGATTAATCGAATGATTTTATTTTGTATGAGCTTTTAACATTTGTTAATGATTTTTTGTGAGAAAAATATGAAAATTATTAAAGTATACTTATGATTTTTAATGACTGTATTTAGTTTATGACATCAAAATTTAATTTTGTTTTTATTAATAAATTCTTAATAATATTTTTTTAATGTAATTATTCTGAATTTATTAAAAATAACATTTTCATTAAAGAATAATATAACTATTATTGAATAGGTGATTTGTATTTATATTCACCCGAACTTTTAAATTTTAATCGGTGATGCTTAAATTTTTTTGCTAAATTTGATAAATTTGTCCGCCGTGTACCAAGAGATGAATAACATGGTGGGTTAGGTAATGGAATTGTGATTTTGAAATCAGATCTGAACCTTGGATGGCGGCTTAAATCGTGATTTTGAAATCAGATCTGAACCTTGGATGGCGGCTTTGTTGCAATGGAATTGACCAATGACCATCCAACAACAGCTATTAGTGAATAGAAATCAAATAACAACAGACAAAATAAAAAACAAAATATTGTATTGCCAGCTGGAGCAACACGTTGTGATGGACCACAGAGATGTTGCGAATACCCTTGGCCCCGACAACAAACCAAATGGTGAATTGCTATCCCGCACACGAGACACGAGTTCATTTGTAGACCCCCACAACTTCGGTTTGAAATTTCAAATTCTGAGAAGAGGAGAGAAAAGGTGAATGATTTTCTCCAGCAAGCAATCACCTCAATCATTGCCCATCTCAGCCTCCTATTGTTCTGAACTCATTACATTCAACAAGACTGAAAAAACTTAAATGATAAATAATAGTAACAATAACAAGGATAGAATCGAGTAATAAATAATTGAAGTTGCAATACTGAATCTAGGAATGTAGAAGACATTGAATTTATTTGGAACTTAGAAGTCTCTACTTAGCATTGCCGTTGGTGTTGGCTGTATCATTTGTTTTGTTTTCCGAGTTGAGCTCATCCCAAGCCTCAATCCAAGTGACCATAGCATCTGCTAACTTAACAAAGTATGGATCCAAATTGCCGAGCTTGTCCTTGACCTGCTTAGCAAGTTCAAGATAACACTTTTGAACAGTTGTACATTCCTTCGGAAGAACACAAGATTGGAAGAACGGGATCAGCTCCTCTTGCCAGAAGATACCCTTGTACTCTTTTTTCAGATTAACAAATGGGTTGCTAGCTTTGCTGTGCCATATGTAAGGCAGACCAGTTTTTACACCCCATCCCATATGATCACATATGACCTGAAATGAGCAAGATGTTTTATTCTTCCAATTCTCAAATTCTCAGCAGAGGATGTGAACATAGATATAGTAAAAGAAGTAGAATACCTTCATACACCAGCCAGCCCACATGTCATCATAACGACCGATAGGTTGTCCATCACCCATGAGTCCAAAGTACATAGCTGGTCCAATCAGTTCACGGTTGAAAGCCAAATTCATACCGCACATTGGGAACAAAGTTCTCTTAGGGATTGTCAAAACTGCATCCACATACCTGGTAATGAAAAGAAAACAATAATTCAGAGAATGATAAAGCAGAATGTAAGTAATGTAATATAAAGATATGTATACGCATTAATGTATACCTTGTGTTTCTCTCCATAGGCTTGACAAGCTGAGTGGGAGCATCGTAGTCAGGGATGTTGAGCCAGAGACCGTGAGAAACAGCAGTGGTAACACCATCACGGAAACTGAAAGGATATCCGCGGACAAAGTCAGCACCTTCACGGTATGGATCATAAAGTGTATTGAAGAAAAATGGAGTCGATGGGGATAACAGGTTCTTTATGTGCTGCTCGAGCGCATTGATCTCTTTCCCAGATGGGTCTTTCGCAACCTGCAGGGCATCAAAATAGAAAATTTCTTAAAACGATGGCTTGATATGCATCCAAACTTCCACAATGCAAATTCAACAAAAAGGAAATACATATGATGCATCTATCTAAAAACCCATAACCACAAGCATAATACCAATCAAGATCCAAATTCACCAAGTCACAAACAAATAGTTAATAAGCTAGAAAAAGAAACAGTGAGACAGAGAGAGCTAGACTTTACAAAGCAATCATCATCAATGGTGAAGATATATTTCTTCTTGGAGATCATGTAGCCAAAGCACCTACAAGCAGAGTCCTTAAACGAAATGCATGATGCCTTAGGACCCAGAATTCTGTTGATGTCGTTTCTGTTGTATAACTCGTAGTCAAAGCCATCAGGTACTTTGATGGTCTTTGAAGGATCACCGTCCTGAACAATGATCAAATGATATGGCTCAAAAAATGGCCTCCACATCTCCAAGAAATCCAGGTTTCGAATTGTTGGTATCACGATATCCAGTTCATCCTTCAAGAGTGGTGTCGGTTTAGCTGAGCAAGTTGCCATGTTACAAATAGAGAAAGAACTGAAAGAGGAGTTTTGTGCTTAATTATTTGTCGATGTGATGACGCTTCCATGTCTCCGATTACGTATTTATAGAGATCCGTAAGGATAAATATCGGATTAATACTTCCAAGTTTTAATAATGTTCGTTTGGGGCAGAATTTGGAACTTTCATCCATTTTTATTAATAACTTTTTGAAAGGAATAATCTTACCATTTCATATCTCCAACTTTTGGTTGGTAATATTGGGGGGATTGATTTTTTGATCGTTTTCTTCAACTAGTTGTATCTACTTCACAGCCCTGAGAGCAGTTAGTGGATGTTTGCTAAACCTCCAATAATCAAGTCAACAAAAATTTTATTAAATCAATTAGAAAATAATTGAGAAATTTTGAAAAAAAAATTTGCAAAGAAAAAACAATGATGGATCATCAAAAGTTTTGGTACATAAAAAGTGTAAAAAATATCAGTCTTAAGGCTCAAGGATGGACTACAATACATTAATACATTGTTACATTTTTTTAAAAAATTTTTGTTAAGCATATCAAATTTTAATTAAATATTTTAAATTTTAAATTTTACATTAATTTTAAGTTTTAAAATGAGTGATTTGGAATTATTAATGATAAGTAAATTATTTAACGATTTTAATGAGATAGTCGGATAAAAAATAAAAATATTATATAAAAAATTTTCTTAAGTTAATGAAAAGTAAGTAATCATTTTCTTATTCACCATTTATCTGCAAAAATTAAAAAGCCTTGAAGAGTTATCCAATAATTCTCTAATTTTATGAGCAAATTCTTACCCTAAACATACCTTGAAAATGCCTAAAATAATCTTCTATTCAACTCCTTTAATTTTGTATCTTCTTTTTCATTCTACACTTTCATTTTTTTTTTTTTTTCAAATCATACCCATATACATATTAGATGAAGAAAAAATATAATTTTTTTTCTTTTGATTAAAATTAATTTCATAAGCATCCTTTTTTATTTTTCTTCATTCATAAAGTCTTTGAGATACGATAATGCAAAATTAGTGGGAGGTTTCACCTAAGACAAGGAAATATCAACAAAGAGAAAATAATCACAAAATGTTTGGTACAGGTGAATGTGGCCTCCGAAAACATGAATGATAATCTAATGATTAATGTCAGTTTCACAGAACATTTATAATCCCTATCACCACATCATGCACATAATACATATAAATTATAAAGGCATCAACTAGCCTGCCTACTTATATTATAATTATAGCAGAAGAGCAGACGGCTTATTCGGAGGTTGACCCAGGCTGATGTTGTCGACGGCATATAGGCAGACATGGGATGATGGATGATTGTTAAATGAGTTTATTAGAGCAAAAGATTGTGTTAAGAACATGCTAGTTTGTCAGCAAGCAAATAATGTTTTGGGTATTGAATTAATGTTATAATATTTAAGATAATTGAAAGTAGTTTTCACGTTCACAGCTAAGATCATTCCGCTCACGCAACTTTAAAAGATTTTGCTTTGCATTTGAACAATCACATGCCCACATGGTGGGTTAATTTCTATGGTATTTCCAGGCATTCAATGGAATAAATAATCACTTTCCTTTTTTTTTTAATCTTAACATCTTGATACTCCTGTTTTTTTTTTAAAAAATATTCAATACTCTTATAGTGAAAGATTTTGTTCTATTAAATTTATATTATAAAAAAGATATTAAGTAATATTTTAAAAAATAAAAAGTATTAAAGTATTAGAAAAAAAAGACAGGAGATAAATAATTATTTACCCAATTCAATGATTAGGTACTGCATTATATATTTGCTCTATTAGCTTTCTAGAAATTTTCTGAGTTTTGAGGTTCATTTTAGGATTTTCCCTGTGTTCTGTTGTATCTTTTAGGAATAAGTGATAAAGAGTGTTTTAGTAACTCAGCTACGTTGTGTTTGCTTGTCAACGCTGATATTACAAGTTTTCTATGTCATATCATTAGGAATAAATTTAAAAATAAGAAAGCATATCTGTGTTATAAAATTGTAGAATTTTAATTATGCATCTTCCAAGGCTACTTATAAAGATTAGGGTGTTTTTTTTTTTATTGATGGGATAATAGAATAATGTCTTTTTATATTAGTTCTCGCTCTAATATGTTCAAGAAACTTTGAATTATTAAGTAGTCATATTACTTATTTTTATCTGACCTATCATATAATGGGAATAAAATCTGATCTCTACACATTAAAATCCATACTAAATTGATATATAAAATCTTGTTTACTTAAACAATATCAAATCACTTAAATTATCTTTAACTTAATTATGATAGTCCGTAACATATAATTATTAACACATTTTAGTCATCTAATTTAATTAAGATTTAATAATCTTCCACTTAGGTTATACGTGTCATCTTATTATTATATATCAAAATAACCCTATGACTATTAAAAATTTCATTATCATTATTAAAATGTATCCCAAAATAATTCGGTCCATCAACCATATCAACATAGGATCAAAACAACTTTTGTCACATTTAATCGTAACTAAACCTAACAATGATCATGTATATTGATAAAACCAAAAGATATAAATCAAGTATGAATGTATAGCATAAAAATTACATGAAATGTGATTTAAACATAACTATTTTCAGCTAGTCTAACCTTATACTTTAGTAAGATCATTTTTAAATAATTTTAGAGATAAACCAAATAACCAAATAATTAAATTAACTAAATAATTGAATACTTTATTATTGAATATGAGTATAATGTCTATAATCCGTATTTAAAATAACTTTAACTGAATTTAACCATAACAAGTATTTGTACACAAAAGTAAATATGGAACTCAAACTCTCATTGAAACTATATACTCTCAAGAGAGACTACCCCTATATGAAAGGTGTGCTCATGAAAGATCTTGGGTTGGAATACCTTAGTGAGCGGATTTGCAATTATAAAATTTGTCCTAATATGATTTATAAATACTTGTCCACTCTAAACTCTTTCCTTTACAATTAAAAATTTGATGTCTACATGCTTTGACTTCACTAAACTCCTAATATTATTAGAATATAGCATTATTGATTTATTGCATAAAATATCTTGAGCAATCTTTTTATGCCATCCATTGCAACCTAATGACAAAGTTTTCTAGCCATATCCCATTTTTTAATGCCTTATAACACTCTATAAACTACGTTGCCATGATAAAGGAAACTTTGAGTGTCTACTTAGCATTCTTTAAAAAAGTTGCCCCTCTAGCAAGTAGGTAAATATAGCCTGATATAGATCTTTGACTATCTTCTCATTTTACAAAATCATAATTAGAATAACCAATGATCTCCAATTGATCTAATTGCCTGTATGTAAGCATGTAATATTTATTCTCTGGAAGTACCTTATGACTCATTTAGCTACTTTCCAATGATCTATTATCCTTATGACTCATTTAGCTACTTTCCAATAATTTATTCTTAGATTACTTAAAGTATCCTAACAATGTACATAATATTCGAACACGTATAAACCTGAGCATACATCGAACTCCCTACAGTCAAAGAATAAGGAATCTTTTGCATTTCCTTAGTCTCAAAATTATAATTGAGGTATATACTTAAACTAAACTTATCTCTTTTAGATATAGGGGTGTTGCCTGATTTATGATCTTCCATGCCAAATTTTTTAAAACTTTTTTAATATAACTCTTTTGTAATAATCCAAGAATACCTCAAGTGTGATCCTAGTGCATTTGAATTTCTAATAAAAAAGTCATCACCAAGACCTTTCATCTCCAAGTTCTTTACTAGAAATTTCTTAGTGTTGTCTAACATGCTTATATTGTTAGTGACAAGCAATTTGTCATTGACATATAAAAACAAAAAAATATATTTATTCCCACTAAACTTATAGTATATATAATCATCCACCACATTTATCTCAAATAAGACAATGAGTTAGCAAAATTTGTAATACAATTTATTAAACATCTATTTAAGCCTATAGATAGATTTTTTTAGTTTACAAATCATTGGCTTTGCATTGTCCGATACAAAATTTTTTGATTGCACTATATAAATCATTTTATCAATGTCACCATTGAGAAACACAATCTTAACATCTATATGATGGAACTCAAGGTCATAATATACCACTAACTTTATTATTGTTCTAAAGGAGTCTTTCTATAAAATTGAAGAGAAAGTTTCTTTATAATAAATGCCTTTCTTTTAAGTAAAATCTTTATTAATAAGACGTGCCTTATACCTTTTCACATTGCTTTTCGAATTCTTTTTGGTTTTAAAAATCTAATTACAATCAGTAGGTTTTAGACCTTCAGACAATGGGATAAGATCTCATATGTCATTGTCCTTCATGAATTTAATCTCTTCATTCATGATATCGATCCACTTTTGAGAGTTAAAACTTTTTATGGTTTGACGAAAGTTAAATGGATCATCTTCTATCATTCTAATATCAACCTCGTGTTCTTGGAAAATTTTGATATAATTGCTTAGAATTGTATTTCTCCTCTCTTTAGTAAATCTCTTTAATGACAATGGTTTTGCAGGTTATAAAGTTTGTTCTTCTAGAATAATCTCTTGAACTTAAACTGGAGGTTTAATGACATTATCTTGATCTAGAGTTATTTCTTAAACAATGTCAGGTATAAAACCTTAATCTTGATCATATTCAATAGCAATTAAAGGATATCAATATGTTCCTCTTCAAAGACAATGTTTCTAATTCTTTCTCTCCTTTCAAACTCAATATCCTTAAAGAACCTGACATTTATAATCTCAAAAATTAATTTAATTATGAGATTATAAAACTTTTAATCTTTAGATCTTTCAGAGTATCTAATAAAATAACAACTAATAGTTCTTGAGTTTAGTTTTTTTTTTATTTGGACTATAAGGCCTTACCTCAACTGGACATCCCCAAATGTGTAAGTATTTTAAACTAGGTTTCTTATTCGTCCAAAGCTCATAAGGGATTTTAATAATTGCTTAGTTAAAATTCTATTGAGTATATATACCACAATTTTTAATGATTTTTCTCAAAGTAATTTTAACACGATAGAATGACTAATCATACTCCTCACTATGTCTTTAAGTATTATATTTATCTCTCAGTAATACTATTTATAGTAGGAGAACCTAGTATGATGTACTGTAAAACGACATCATCATCCTCTAAGTATCAGGGCTGAAATCGGATCGGGTACTGATTTTTTTTTGTCGAATTGATAACTGGTCTAGTTTAAACCGGTCTAAAATTTTTTATCTAGATCCAATTTGGTTTGAGTAGGGGATCGAAAAATCAATCCATTATTTAAATCAAACCGGTATCTGATTTAAATCGAGTACCAGTTTTATTATTAAAAATTTTAAATAAAAATAAAAATTTTATAATTCTTATAATTTAATCCTTATTTTTTAAATAAAATTTAAAAATCTTACATTTTAATCCAAAAAATTTTAAAAACTATCAAATTAACTTTAAAATATAAATAACTATACAAAATAAATAAATATCCAAATCTAAATAATAACTAATTAAATTTTTAATAATTAAATAATAAAATTATTCTCATAAATATTACAAATATAAAATTAAATAATTAATATATTTTTTAATTTCAAACAACCAAACAATATATATATAAAACAAATTTATTGACATGCACTTTATATTCAATTTATCTTCAAAAATATAAAATATCATTACAAATAACAAAAATTTATAAATTAAAAAATAATTTTTATAATATAATTATACAAACAAAAAAATTTAAAATTTAATTTAAATAATAACTAATTAAATATTTTTTATAAAATAATAAAATTATTATTATTAATATTATATTAAAATTAGATTGAACTCCTAATTTTTTTTATTAAACCAATACCTTATCGTATTAAAATGAATCTAAATATTTTAATTCAGATCTGATTTTATTTAAATCAAAATTTTATTTTTGAAATATTAAAATTTTAAATTCAAATTAATACCTTAAAAATTTAAATTTTTTAAACAATCCTAACGTCAAGTATATCTCCACTACCATTATTATAATTTAAGGGGAATTCCAAATTCCCCCTGAGGTTTGGGAAGAATCAAATCTCCCCCTGCATTAAATTTGATTTAATGAAAGTCATTGATTTAATGAAATAGACGACTGAGATTTGACAAAATTTAATGCAAGGGGGTGATTGGCTTTTTGTCAAACCTCACGGGGGAATTTGAAATTCCCCTTTATAATTTATATTATCTTTCTCTCGAGTATTCATTAATTTTATTTTTCTGTCAATTCTTCTTCCGTATCATTTTCCTATTTACTATTAAATTAAAGGCTAATGACATCAACAATTCTATTTTTTGGCAAAATTAACAATTTAACACTCAAAGTTAGAAAAATTAACATTTATATCCCTATTCGTCACCTTTTATCGTTAAAAAGAATGGAATGAAGGATAAAAATTATACTTTCACATTTACTATAGTTTTAAAAATTAAAATATTTGAGATATTTTAATAAAAGATTAAAATAAAAAGTTAATTTTATTTTAAAATATAATTGCAATAAAATATTTATTAGGGAGTTGAATGTAAGAATTTATGTGTATATTTATATATTTTCTCAAGTATAATAATAAATATAATTTTTTTAAGTATTTAATTGATATTAACTGATTTAAGTTGTCGGTTGCAAACGGTTATTGGAAACAAATTATTAGTGAGTATGCTAATACAAAATTGAAGTGATTTGATATTTGTATTAATACAAAAATTAGTATGGAATTACGTTGTATTTATAAAAAAATTGAATTGTGTTATATTGTATTTTATCTATAAATATTTATATAATAATTATTTATTAAATGTAAATGATAAAAAATATTGTTTTTATTTTTTTATAAATTTTTAATATATAAAAAAATAACTTTTTTTGCCCATACAGGAAGCTAAAATGGTTATTTCGTCAGTTAAATTCGGTCAAATGCCATTTTGAAAAAAAAAAAAAAAAAAAAAAAAAAAAAAAAA
>JAVXUL010000012.1:10259768-10284628 GCA_035590515.1 Trichilia minutiflora | reverse complement strand
AGCACAGCATTCTTGCATCATTCACGTAGAACATTTGCATATTTATTTTAGTTCAAAATTTTTATTTATCCAATTCATCCCCCTCTTGGATTGCGCCAACTGGGACTTCAAGAATGACGTGAAGCTTCGTCAATTTTGAAGCCAAGAGAAGATCGACACCGAATTCAAGCGGCAACCATCCAAGAATAAGCCAGAATAAGACCAGCATTAGACTCGTTTTTCAATCGATGACAGACTTGTCTCCAGACTAAAAATGATGTTGAATTCCTCATTTCAATCAGCATTGATCCTGCTTTAGTGATTTATGTTTTTACTGTTTTCAAGGATTTATTTATTTGTATGTTGTAGGGACAATTTTATAATTTTTTATATTCTAATTTCCCTGTATGAAAGGAGGTTCAAATCCCAAAAAATAAATCTTAAATTTTTGAACTTTGAATAGTTGAAATTAAATTATTTTAAATTCTACGATTTCCATGACTTTATTTGGTGAATTTCAAGTTTGACATTTTATTATTTGATCAATTCTTGCTTCAAATACATTTCCATTGCTTCATATTATTTTCTTGTCAGAAAATATCAACTATTATTTCTATACAACCCAAAGAGATGAACACACACACATATATATACATAATAATGGTTCTTTAAGGTGATCTAAAAAAAAATTATTTAAAATGCCCCTAAATTTTAAATTTATCATAACTACCAAGTCAACAAAATAAATTAAGGTGTA
Organism: Trichilia minutiflora; assembly: GCA_035590515.1. Classification (NCBI taxonomy): domain Eukaryota; kingdom Viridiplantae; phylum Streptophyta; class Magnoliopsida; order Sapindales; family Meliaceae; genus Trichilia; species Trichilia minutiflora. Next base: position 10,283,892 of record JAVXUL010000012.1, on the reverse strand, counting down.
AAGATCTATATATCACCTAGAAAAGAAAAGAAATTCCAAATATTTTATTATACGGTATATTATATGCTCATATATAATTTTTTTTCTAAACTCAACACAATATATATAGATTCTAAGTTTATTTAAACTTAAATAGCCATTTCCAACCTCCAAGCAAATCAAATTAATCAAGATTGAACACAACGAAGATGCACCATTCATTTTTTCATTTTCTTTTCTATCATATATATTCCTAATATCTTAGAGTTTTTTTTTTAAATCTTAATACTTAATTATCTGAATTTGTCTAATTAATGTAATTTAAATTATTTATTTTTTAACTTAATAAATTTTTTAAGATACTTTTTACTTAATGGAAAAAAATTAAAACTTTTTAAATTTTTGTCTAAATCTTAAAAGTCTAAAAATATCTATAAAATATATTTACAAAAATATCTTTATCTAATTAATATATTTACATCCTTATTCACTTAAAAATCTAATACTTTCCTTTTATTTAAAAAATTATACAACTTAAAAAATTTAATATAACAAAATAATATAATTATCATTTTTATCATATTATTTTAATTTAATTTAGGTGTATCAAAGTATCTTATAAATTGAAATATATATTTTATTTTTATATGATATAAATAATTATGACGTTATAAGTTCGATACTAATCAATCACTCGTAATTTAAGTGGGATATCTGGACGGTGGTATACTCAATTAGTATATTCCAAGTTATTAGTCGGACGAAACTCATCGATCAGAACAAATCCCAGAACCTTGGAGTTATAAAAAATATATATATATAAGTTGTTTGGGTAAAAATCCGGATGATACGTGGAGGCCTCCTAAATAGATATCTGTCACCTTCAATCCTCACAACAGTGCCACCTGACTACCCATCTCTCAAAAATCCTGACTGCTCATCACCCAAGATCTCTTATTTAGGCCTCTCAAGATTCTTGACCACCGTCTCTTAAGAACCCTGACTATCTACCACCCATGCTTCCTGACCACTCGCTTCTCAGGAACCCTGATTGTCCACTACTCAGGCTCTCTGACCATTGCGTCTCGAGAAAGCCTGACTTCGTCACCAGCCCTTGGAGATCACTAAAAATGGGTATGATTAATGATCAAGGACTCTGTCATAAGAAGTACCGCCTTGCCAGTTGTTGCGAATTATCCCATCTTCAGTCAAATTTCAGAAGATCTGACAGCAGCAGGCTCTACAGGCGTCACTTCTCTTAAATAAAAAGAGGTTAGCATACTATTCTAAGACAGAGCGTCCCATCATTCCCATTCTCCGATGCCAAGTCACTTAATTCATATCCTAAGGGTCTTATATAAGAGGTAAAATCCATAGCAAATGGGTTCGAATTCATTTTCTCCAACCTTGCACTTTACTTGAGCTTTCCGTTTCTTTTCTTTCCTTTTACTGGAATTATTTGCTCCATCTTTTATAATTTCGCTGACTTAGGCATCAGGGTTTTCCTGTCAAAAACCCCATTTGGCTTGACTCCTAATGTGTTATTGTCTTACATGGACTTGGAGGTGAAGCTCTGTAAGCAAGGATCCGGCCATCAATCATTTTTGATGTAGATCCGATGACGTAACAGTCACGTTCATATTCACATCTCAACAGCTGGAATCGTTTGTGGAAAACTAACGAAAAACCACTTACAAAATCATTCAATGAGAAAGAAAGAGTGAAAGCAACCGATAAAACTTTGTGGTATTTTAAGTTTTAGAAGAATGATAGAACGAAAAAAGGGAAACGGAGGAATCTAGTTCTAGCGAAAGTACTGCACATCGTGGTGGAAGAGCCCTATTTGCACGTGAGAAATGTGCTATCCCTCCCACCGTAGGTGGATCCCGACTAGAGGATAACCACCTAACCAGATTAATAGCGAACAGACTAGAGAAGGAGTTTATGGAGATTAAACAATGGATGATAGGAGAGGCTACCTGCCCGAGAGAGACAAGAGTATCACATTCCCCGGAAAGGAGGGAGAGTTGAGTCCCAGCCAACAATGATACTATAAGGGAATCAGTCAGAATCAAAGGCCGGGTGCCTTGTACCCGACTGACTACTTTATAGAAAAAAAAGGCTAAGGTGACTGAAAGAGTAGTAAAAGAACCTCCTGCCTTCCCAGGTCTCAACACTTCTTTTAAAATCTATAAAGTGCGTGATAGAAGAAAGGGTAACAACGATAGAGACTATGATGCAGCAAGTGGGACCAGGACGTGGCACCACGGACATGAGATTCTATCTCAAATGAAAAGCATGCTCGAGAGAAGGAGGCTATCACAATCGTTAGTAAAAAGAGATAAAAGAATGTGTAAGAAAGATGCTATTCAAATTGAAGGCTAAAGGGGGAGTCGAGTTGGGAGAGAACCCAAGAGCTGACATTGTTTGTCTTTCCACATTCACCTCTCCTTTCACCAGGAAAATCCTGGAGCTTCGTCTGCCCAGAAAGTTCAAAATACCATAACTACCCCTTACACTAGAAAATCCGATCCCTCCTTACACCTGGATACATTCTGAAAAATGATGCTGATCCAGGGACTGACTGACTAGCAGATGTGTCGGCCCTTCCCATTAACATTGAAAGGACTTGCCCGGCGCTGGTTTAAGAATTTGTCATCGACTTACATTGGTAGTTTCACTTAGTTGGTAACGGCTTTCAAAAATGAATTTTGGATAGCTATGACAATGAGTCGCAACTTGAGCACTCTGCTATTAGTGTGTCAGTCCGAAGAGACCCTAAAGAGTTTTATAAAGAGGTATCATGAGGAAGTCATAGAATTGGGCGCATACCACCACCTTTTGGTATTGAAAGATTTGAAAAGGGGTCTAAGGATGAAAAGGGCCTGGTACGCCATTCATCGACGGACAATGGATTCTTATGAAGCAGCCTGAAGTGAGCTACTTGACAAAATTAAGATAGAAGAAGAGATGCTCTTAAGGTTGAAGGAGAAAGATCGGGCCATCCCGACTGGGAGGGAATAGCCCTCAAGTGATCAACGAAGGTAAAAAGGGGACCATTATAGAAACCCCAGGCTTGACAGAAGAGATGGAGGCCAAAGAAGGTTTTTTCGTGAAATAAGAAGGGATGAGAAGCCCCCTAAATTTCAACAGGCGAGAGATCACCCAGGGAGGGTAGCTTAAGTAGCCACTCGCAACTTCACACCTCTTAGAGCCCCTTTATTTGAAGTATACAAGGATGCTCAGTATAGAGGATTACTGGCACCCCAACCCTGAAATATGAAGGTTAAAGTATCTAAGAAAAGTAAGGGAAAGTTTTGTGAATACCATGGGGAGAAGGGTCACACTACAGATTAATGTGATGATCTATAAGCTTAGATCGAGGTACTTATCAAGATTAACTACCTCACCCATTATATTGAAGATTATCAGCAAAATACCCCAGGTGGGGGATGACACCCCAAGGATGATAGGTCCCCGAGACCTGACCAAGGTATCCTAGTCATCTCAGGAGGACCTACCCTGATAGGACTATCTAATAACGCTCATAAGAATTATACGTGCTACTCCCTATCCAGTCATTCGCCAGATACGCATATGATGAACGTACATGCTGATAAAAGACTAAAGATTGCTACCATCCTTATCATATTTACTGATGAGGATGAAGTTGGAGTTCACTAACCGCATAATGAAGCATTGGTAATGGCCATGAGGATAGCATCCAAGTAAGTCAGTCGGATTCTGGTCAACATAGGAAGTTCAGCGGACATCATCTTCAAAGATACCCTGGACTTCCTGGGCATTGAGGACCTAGAGTTGTCTCAGGCTGAATCAGCTCTATACGAATTCGGGGATTCTTGCATTGTTCCTCTAGAATCAGTATAGTTGCCTGTAACTATGAACGACAAGCCTTATCAATGGATTGTCATGGTGCACTTCTAGGTAGTAGATCTAAAGATTCCCTACTCTATTATCTTGGGGAGACTTTTCCTCCCAAACATCAAAGCGATGGAAAGTGTGCACTACCTGAAGTTAAAATTCTAAGCTGGAGACGAAATTGGAATTGTCAGAAGAAATCAAAGGGAAGTGAGATCTTGCTTCACTACCTCTGTTCAAAAAATGTACTGTATCCAAGGAGAGCCTTTGGAAATAACTACTAAGGAGCAAGGGAGACCAACCCTTATAGATATTGAGATGACAGACGTACAGGTGGCATTTTCCTTCCCTGATGACACCACAAAAGGAGGCATACCCTGAGGTTCAATTTTGAAACCAATTGAGATCTTAGAGAATGTGACGATTGATAGGCGACACCCGAACAAGACAATCCGAATGGGTAGTCAGCTAACTTCTGACTTGAAACAGGCTATGGTTGCAACCTTAGAGCAAAATAAAGACGTATTTGCTTGGAGTCATGAGGATATGCCAGGGATAAATATAGACATTATGACTAATCGTTTGGCCGTTAATCCCGCCCACAAGCTAGTTCGACAGAAGAGAAGAATCTTTAATACAAAAAAGCAAAAAGCCATCTAGATGAAGGTTGACAAGTTACTCAAGATGGGGTTCATCAGGAAAAACAAGTACCCTGACTGACTGGCAAATGTGGTAATGGTTAAGAAAGCCAATGGGAGCTGATGGATGTGCATCAATTTCATTGACCTTAACAAAGCCTTCCCTAAAGATAATTTTCGCCTACCTCAGGTCGACCAGTTGGTAGACTCTACTGTCAGGCACGAGTTGTTGAGTTTCATGGACACCTTCTCGGGATACAATCAGATACCCATGTATCTTCCTGACTAAGACAAGACAGCCTTCATTACAGATCAAGGGTTGTATTATTACAAGGTGATGCCCTTCGAGTTAAAGAACATTGGGGCCACTTTTTAGAGGCTTGTAAAAAAAGTGTTCAAGCTACTGATTGAAAGTTCTATAGAGGTCTCTGTGGATGACATGATTGTAAAATCTGTCAAGGTCGAGGATCATACTCTCTACATAGAGCAGGCCTTCTTCCTCTTCAAAGAATACAATTTGAGGCTCAATCCTGAGAAGTGTGCATTCAGTGTCAGGTCCCAGAAATTTTTGAGGTTCATAATCAACGAACGAGAGATCGAAGCTAACCTGATGAAGGTCCGAGCCATAATGGACCTAAGAGCCCCCAGGACTTGGAAGTAATTACAGAGCCTGACTAGTAAGTTAGCAGCCCTCAATTGCTTTATCTCTAAATTCACTGACAAGTGTTTCCCTTTTTTTAGGGCCATGAGGAAATTCAAGGGTATGAAATGGGACAAAGTGTGTGAAAGCTCATTTTAACAACTCAAGGTTACTTAGCCTTAGTTCCGTATTTGGTCAGCCTTTTACCAGATGAGACACTGTACCTCTACCTCGTGCAGCCAGCACATTATCAGTTCGGTGTTGGTAAGAGAAGATCATCAGAAAGTACAGAGGTCCATCTACTACACCAGTAAGGTATTGTTGGATGCCGAAACCTGATATGCAGCACCTAAGAAGTTGGCACTGGCACTCATTGTAATAGCCAAAAAATTATGCCCTTACTTCTAAGCTCACAAAATAACGATGCTTACTGACCAACCTCTCCGACAGATTCTTCATCAACCTGACCTATTAAGAAGATTGGTCAAGTGGTTGGTACAGCTCGATGAGTTTGACATCAAGTTCCAGCCATGCAAAACTATCAGGGGACAGGCACTGGCAGACTTCGTGACTGAGCACGCTATTGAGGGAGTCCTGATAGTTTTACATCAGGATGAAAATCGGTCAGACACCGTGGGAGCAGATTAACCTAATCTCGAAAGCCCTCCTTTATGGCATCTATACATCGATAGGTTAGTAAACGTTAGTGAAGGCAGAGCAGGTGTCATCCTAGTTGGTCCTGAAGAAGAAGAGGTTATGTATGCTCTTAGATTTTCCTTTTCCTGTTACTAATAACGAAGTAGAATATAAAACTTTATTGACACGACTAAGGACAACACTAAAAATTGGGGTACATGTTCTCACAACCAGTAGTGACTCTTAGCTCTTGATAAACCATGTGAATGATACTTATCAAGCCCGAGAACAGAACACAAGGGCTTACCTTTCATGGGCCCAAGAGTTAATCAGTAGATTCATTAAGATAGAATTACAAAGAATTCCCCGATCTGAGAACCTCTGGGTTGACACATTGTCAAAGCTCACCTAAGTACTCATGAAAGACATCCCAAAAATGATCCTGATAGATACCCTGGATCGTCAAAATATCAACCAACAAGATGATGATATAGTGATAATAACCAGGGAAGAGCCATCTACCTGGATGGACCTCATCCGAAAGTATATAGAGGAAGGGTTACTCCCTCCCGGCTAGAATGAAGATCTTAGAATTAAGAGGAAGATCGCTAGGTTCGTAGTAATAGATGGTGTTCTCTATAAACAAAGAATTAGCACTCTCTACTTAAGATGCCTTGCACCTTCAGAAGCGAAGGAAGCGTTGGAAGAGACGCACCAGGAATTCTGTGGGAATTACAGTGGCAGTAAGAACCTGTATTGAGACAAGGATACTTTTGGTCTATCATGAAACAAGACACCTACGACCAGGTTCATCGATGTCATGCCTGTCAAGTCCATGATAATGTCCCGAGACAGCCTCTCAAGAACCTGACAACCCTACTCAGTCTTTGACCATTCGTCCTGTGGGGACTTGACCTGATAGGACCTTTTTTGATTGTTAGAACCCAGGTGAAGTACGCCATTGTGGCTATTGACTACTTCACAAAGTGGGTGAAAGCAAAGTCCTTGTCCAAGATCACAGAAAGAAACACGATTGCCTTCATCCACAAAAACATCCTCTACAGATATGGCATCTCTAGCATACTAATCACTGATAATAGAAAGCAGTTTGATAATAGAGAATTAGAAGATTTTTGTCGAGAATGGAACATTGACCTTAGGCTGGCCTCTCTTGCCCACCCCAAAGTAAATAGGCAAGTGAAAGCAGCTAACAAAATAATCAAGAAGTTATTAAAGAAAAAGCTGGGGGAGAGAAAAGGATCTTGGGCAGACGAGCTTTCGAAAATCTTATAGGCATATAGGACAACAACAAAAACTGTCACAGAAGAAACACCCTACCTGTTGGCCTTTGGATTTGAGACAATCATTCCTATTAAGATGGACATCACCAATTTTTGCACCTCCCACTTTAATGAAGAAGGGAACCAAAAAGCCATACGCCTGGAGCTTGATTTATACGAAAAAGTCAGAGACTGTGCTTTGATGAGCATGACTGCCCATCAACAAAGAGTTTTTCGTGCCTACAACAGAAAGATTAAACCTCGATCCTTTAAAAAAGGAGATCTTATTCTCAGAAGGGTCACTTTGAATACAAGGGTGGCAGCCGAGAGATCTTTGGGCACTAACTAGGAAGGTCCCTATCAAATAATTAGGGCAGTCAGGCCAGGGACATACAAATTAGCAAGGTTAGACGGTAGTATCTTGAATAAGTCGTGGAATATTAAGATGCTGAAAAAATACTATCCTTGAGATGAGTCTTTCCTCAGGTTGCTTCACTTGTAATGTATTCAAACACTATTTAATAAAATTTTTGTGTTTCAATTGCAAGTAAGAAAGTATAGTACAACATCTCTTTTTCTAAATCTTTGACCCGCATCAGGTTGTATAAGCCCTTGCATCGGATCAGGTAAATTGAGAGCCTATGATCTGACACAGGGCCGGGCATCCTAAATCCTGACTCGCGTTCGCCTTTGCTCCTAGTGTTACAGTTGGCCTTTGAACCCTAAAATCCCTTAACACTAGTTGAGTCCATGACCCGTGTTAGGTTGTACAAGCCGCTGTACCGTGTCAGATAGACTAAGAGCCTAAGATCTGGCACTGGATCGGGCATCCTAAGCCCTAACTCACGTCTGTCTTTACTCTTAGTGTTATGATTGGCCTTTGAGCTCTAAAATCCCCCAACATTAGCTTTATTCTATGACCCGATTCAGGCTGTATAAGTCCTCGCATCGTGTCAGATAGAATGAGAGTCTAAGACCTGGCACGGGATCGGGCATCCTAAGCTCTGACCCGCTCCCGCCTTTACTTTCAGTATTACGATTGGTCTTTGAGCCTTAAAATCTCCTAACACTAGTTGAGTTCATGTCCCGATCAGGCTATATAAGCTCCCGCACTATGTCAGGAAGACTGAGAGCCTAAGACCTAGCACGGGGTCGGGCGTCCTAAGTCGTGAACCGCTTTCGCCTTTGCTCCTAGTGTTATGGTTTAAGCTTCAAGCCCTAAAATCTCCTAACACTAGCTTGAGTCCATGACAAGCGTCATACTGTATAAGCCCCCGTACTGTGTCAGACAAACTGAGAGTCTAAGACCTGGCGCAGGGCCGGGCATCCTAAGTCCTCACTCACATCCGCTTTTGCTTCTAGTGTTACGGTTTGGCCTTCGAGCCCTAAAATCTCTTAACACTAGCTTGAGTCTATGACCCGTGTCATACTGTATAAACCCCCGCACTGTGTCAGACAAACTGAGAGCCTAAGACCTGGCACGGGATCGAGTGTCCTAAGCCTTGACCCACGTCTACCTTTGCTCCTAGTGTTACGATTGACCTTTGAGCCCTAAAATCCCCTAATACGAGCTTGAGTCCACAACCCGCGTCAGGCTGTATAAGCTCTCATATCATGTTAGGCAGACCAAGACCTTAAGACCTGGCATGGGATCGGGCGTCCTAAGTCCTAACCTTCGTTTGCCTTTACTCTTAGTGTTATGGTTGGCCTTCGAACCCTAAAATCCCCTAACACTAGCTTGAGTTCTTGACCTACGTCAAGCTGTATAAGTCTCCGCACCATATCAGACAGACTGAGACTCTAAGACCTGGCACGAGATCGGGCATCCTAAGTCCTGATTTGCGTCCTCCTTTACTCTAGTGTTACGGTTAGCTTCTTAGCCCTAAAATCCCCTAACACTAGCCTTAGTCTTCAAACTATATCAGACAGTATAAGCCCCCTCTCTGTGTCAGGCATCCTAAGGGTTTAAGACCTACACCGAGTCAGGCATCCTAAGCCCTGCCCACGTCGATGTTATCTCCTAGTGTTGAGGTTAAAATCCCTTCACATTAGTCGAGCTCCAAGGATAGCATTGATCAGGAACCTATTCTTGACGTTTCTCTCAGTTAGATTCTGAGCGTGCCCAATCTTTCCTAGACTACTGGATTTATCCTAACTGAAGAATGTCCTACCAATTCAGAGTAATTTATTTCACAAGTATTTAAGTTTAAAGGTAATTCATACATGGCCAGAATTAAAACAAACAAGTAGGAATGAAATAAAATCTTTGTTCATTCACTCTGAATATACAAGTACAAAAGTGTTAAGTGTGCATTTGCTCTTGAATGGATAACTACAAAAGATTATACAATTTCAACAACAAAGCCAGGGTTAACAAAAACTGGGGGATTATTCAGGGATACTTGAGGGAGAGGTCTTCCTCTTCTTCACCAGAGGAAATCTTCATAGGAGGATCTTGATTGCCTGTCGTTCGATCCTGATAACCTTGTTCCCCAACTGCCTCAGAGGAAGAATCTTCAATTGATCGACCCTGATCATTCCTCCCCTCTAGAGACTAGAGTTGTCAAACAGGCAAGGCCAGGCCGGTGTAGGCTAACTTTAAATGGATCGGGTTGGGTTGGTCTGTTTATTATGCAGGTTGATATTTTACCAATCGTAACCCAGTTCGCAAACTAACGAGCCTAAACAGGCCAGCCTGCGGATCAATTTAAAAATTTTATAATTAAAAATATATAAAATAAAAAAATAAATATATTAATTATTATTAAATATAATATAAAAATAAATATATTATATTTTAAATATATAAAATATAATTTTTTATTTTTTTACGGGTTGATGGGTTATCGCGGGTTAGATAAGTTGACTCGTTTAACCTGCGGGTTAAGTAGATCGGGCCAAATGAGCTTGCGAATTAAACGGACTAAGATTTTTGAAGCCCAATCCACTAAATAGATCGGGTGAAATGGGTCGACTTATGGATCATCGGCCCATTTGACAGCCCTACTCCCTTCTTCCTCATTTGTAGTCAGGTCGATGTTTGGCTCCGTAGTCTCAAGAGGAGCATCTGAAGCACGCGAACTTGAAGCCCTTGGAACCTCCCGATAAAGTTGGTTGAACAGCTACCCAAGGTTCAAGACGGGTCCCTCTTGAAGGAAGAGGTGGCTCGTCAGGTCCAGACCATCATCCATCCCCTGGTTATACCAAAACTCCAACTGAGCCAAGACCTCCTCTTTTTCCTTTTTCAACGCTTTCAGGGACCCCTGCGCCTCTTTCAACTCCTTCTTCAGAGAGTTGCACTCCTCTGGCAATGTATTGTATTTTTCGATGTCGGAGATCAACTGCTCCTTCAGGCGCTCCTCATCTAATTTAAGCAATCTGTAGAGGTCAGACAGCTGATTATGCTTTCTCGTGAGACTCCTCCTCTCCCCTTCAAGACAGTCATTATCTATTGTTAGCGCTTGGATTAGGATCTCGGTAAATGAGAGCTTGGAGGTCAGGCTTTGCCTCTCTTCAGCCCATTTGGCTCTCTGACCATAGAATAAACAAACAGGTATATATATATATAAGCATCAGAAGTAATTTTAAAATATTAAAAGCATAAAAGTGTCCACTTACTACTTAGGGAGGGTATACACTCCCTAGTTCTCCTCGTTCCTCGATAAGCTATGCGAATACTGCGATCTCGAACCATCGCCTATTCATAAGCACATAACATTATCAATACACATTCTAAAATGCGAAGGAAAATCTAAATACGTGCAATGAATGTTATTCCCGAATCCCCCAACGTCGAACTATTTTTCGAATTCGTCTAAAATCCTCGTTAAGCCTCGAATTACCCAATTATTATCGTCACGGACCCATATTACGCCTAAACCAACACATATCGATCTATTCTCTCAATTTTGACCAATGAGGCCTACTCTCTCGCCAGAACAGTAATCGAAGTTACTGTTTACAATTACCCAAATTCTCCGAAATCGTAAATCTAACTTCCTACGACCTCCACGAGTCCCCTATAGCCTACATTTCGCTTTAAAACTAAAATATACGGGCTAAATCTACGAAAAGGCATCCGAAAACCCATACGATAAAAACCGCTTAAAATTAAGAAATAAATATACAGACAAGCTGGAAATGTAGCTACGAACCTCGTGGTGTGGTCGGTTTTCTTCAATTTCGCCTCTAACACGAAAAGCCCCAATTTCACCTCTTGGAACCCTAACTTTCCTCTTCCAATTTCTGCCTCCTAGCTCCAAATCGAAGGTATCAACGCGTTCAGGAGGTCGAATGCAGCAAAGTGATGGAAAGAAATCGAAGAAACGACGAAAAATGAAAAGTGTGTGTGTGGGAGACAAAGGGAGAACGAAGGAGGAGAAAAGAAGAGAAGGAGAAGGAGCAATCAGCAAAAATTCGACCCCAGACCCTTTTTTATAGAAAAAGGGTGAAATTACCATTTTGCCCTTAAGTTCTTAAAGAAAGGAGCTTTTAGAACTGGGCATTTTCGTCATTTTGCGCCTATTCGATCGACCGTAGGAATAATTCGTTCGACCGAACCATCCCTTCGATCGAACGAATTATTCATTCGGTCGATTGAACCCCTTGACGTGAATAGTACTCAGAGAGCTCGCGAATCTTCGATCGAACGAACCCCACATTCGATCGACCAAAGCTCAAGTCGGTCGAACGAATTCCCTAATCGTTCAAACGAAAATTGTCCAGAGAGTTTCCAACGATTCGGTCGAACGAATCCTCCAATTCGGTCGACCGAACTTATCAAAAATTCGGATTTTCACTTTAATAGGCCCCACACGAGACTAGGATCACACCCATAACCCCATGAAACATGAAAAGCATGCAGATGCATGGATGAAAGATGTAGAAAATGACAATTATACTCTCGGGGTAAGATACGGGTCATTACACTAGGCGTTTCAACAGGGGTGACCTAGGGGGAATCGAACTTGGGACCTTGAGGTCCCAAACCCAACCCCTACCACCAGACCACCCCTAGGGGGTTCATTTAATGATACATTTAATATATGTGTGTGTGCGCGTGAAATGGGATTTTACATGTATATATTTGTATATACTTATGTTTAAAAGTATATTTGTTTTGAATCTAGAAAATTGGGCAATAAAGAAACATGAAATTTCCTCTTAAAAATATACAACTTCTTGATGTTCTTGTTCTTTCTCTTGTAATGGTTTATCATTAGTGTTGTTGAATTTTCTTTGCATATAATCTCTCTCTCTCTTGCTCTGTGTTTCATTTTCTCATTAATGTTGATTGTATTCACTGAATGGTAGCTGTTCTTTCCAGTTTTAAGTTTCTGTTCTAAAAGTTGATTTCTTGGATCTTGAGGCAACAAGCCACAAATATGAATAAATTTCTATATTATATTCGTAGTTAATTTATACATGTCTATTTAGATCTTATTCTTCTTTTGATAACGCATTAGTACTCAGACACCTCTAAATGAAGTCCATTTAGTGCTTCAACTCTAGGAAATTTCAGAATTTCATCTCCACCAACTTCCTTCCACCTGCAAACAAGGAAAAAAAAATGGTAAAACTAATTAAGTTCCTACTAAATCATATGAAGTAAATTATTAGGATCAATGTAGCTAACCTATATCTTGTAACAAAATAGTGAAGGAATGTGGAGATTTGAGCAATGCCCAGTTCTTTTCCAGGACAAAGCCTGCTTCCTCCTCCAAATATGAAGCAGTAGTTGTGAGACTCCAAGCTCCTATCCTGCGTTTCATCCAATTCATGTGCGATTCTTTTAGCTTTATAGTGGAAGGAAGAAATATAAGCTCTTGAGCAAAGTTTCACTCACCAACCATCTCCATGGGTTAAAGGTTAAAGGCTCTGAATACAGGAAAGTCTCATAATTTATCTCTCTTGTGTAAACAAATATTCTCCATCCTTTGGGAATAATAAATCCTAAAAACATAATAACAAAGATTACAAGATTACAAGCAAATGTTACTGTGCAGGGAATCCAGAAGAGACTTCTCTGAACAAACCATTCAATTCGATATCTTTGGTTGCCTTCCTCAGAACCCCATTTACAATAGTGGCCAATCTTGATGTTTCAAATATGACCTATGTTACAAAAGGTAAATTTTTACAATATTATTTCTATATATATAAAGATAAAACAGTCTTGTCGTTGATTGATCAATTTGCTTACAGCTCGAGTAAAACTCATAGACTTGTAGTCATCCCAGTGAATTGACTCCTCTGGATTTTTCCTTTGGCGGATTGCTAAATGCTCATCCTGAATGAATTAATCAAACATTATCCCAAAATTACATATTAACATTGAAGATTATAGGATTCTTCTCACTCACTCTAAGTTCTTTAAGAGCTCTTGGATGATCATGGAGATACTTAATTACCATCATCGAAGTTGTTGAAACAGTCTCATAACCAGAATATAAGATTGTGATAACTTGATCAAGTATCTCCTCATCACTGAGATTGTAGTCTTCACTTCTCATAAGGTGATCAAGCATGTCACTATGTGTTACTGAAGAAGCTCTTCTCTCCTCTATAATTCCCTTCAATATTCTTATGACTCTTTGTCTTCCCTGTAAAAAGCTTCAGTTGTTAATCAGTGCAGAGGTATAAGATGTATCTTGCAGAAATTGTGTATAAGGTGTCTTCAATGATGCACCTGGAACCCGCGGTGGTAATTTGTCCCTAGAATATTGATAGGCAGCGACAATGTTCCTACCAACAGCTTATCAAACTCTTGCTTGAAGGCCGCAAATATTTGACCCGATTCAATTTCCATTATCTGCTTGAAGGCTACGAATAGTGCCATCTGTAATGAGAAGTGCCAGGAAAATTTAGAAACATTAGTATCCTGCAATCTTCCAAATTCTTTATTGAAGTTTCTTTAGTTCGTTAAAATGTCTACTTTTTTATGATTGTTAATATACGCGAATGATCATTTAAAACTATTTATAACTTCCTTGATTGGTGCATATCAACTGTGCTAGAGCTTTTCAGGAATCGTACAAAAGCTAAATCTAACTTTAATTAGAAATAATGGAGGAACCTCCTTTGATTTTAATGTTGTAATAATGAATGATTTTACTTTTAAGATTGGAACTACCCAACTACGAAAGAAAGTAAAACGACAATGGATTAAGACTCAAGAACCATGTGACAGTAATCATAGACAGCCGTTTGCTTGTTTCCTAAAGGGTATGCAAACCTCGTTGGTTTTTTGTTGGATTTCAATGTTTTTGCCGTTCCAGTTGTCAAGAAATGATCTCATGAACTTATCAATTTTAGGCAAAAGCTGCTTTTTGATCATTGCAGGGTTGATAAGTGACATTAAGGATCCTCGAATATATTTGTGAGCAGAACCATGAACAGCAGCAATGTTGCATCTCCCCAATATATCAAGCATAGACCGTGGATAGCCAGGAATAAGTCCTTTTCTTTCATTCATAAGGATGTATCGGTTAAGCTCTGGATCCATGGAAACAATAGTAGGACAACCCAGTATATGTGACTTGAAAAAACTTCCGTACCTATCAATCATCAATCCACTCGTAGATAAATAAATCCCATTATGAACGAAAATTGTAGTAATAATAAAACAAAAAGAAATTCTAAGAAGGAAAAAAAGGTTTGTAAGGCCTTATAGCTCAAGGTGGAGCAAATCAGGGACATTTCAAAACTACACATAGTGGAAGACCCATACTAAATCTGCTTAATTTCATGTAAAGCTGAGTTGAAACAAAATTCTAATTGCATACTTCAGAATGCTGGCAATGTATTTGGGATGGATATCTTTTACTTCGGCTATCAATTTTTTCTATATTTTAGAAAAGTAGTTGGCTTTATATCAAATGATCAGTTATCTAGAGTAAAATGGTGGAAACATTTTGTAAGTTTAGCAGATGTATGATGCACCCAAATTGCTAACAAAACTTTGGTAACAATAAAAAACAAAAGAACTCCTTTTGAAACAGATCATATGTGGTATCCACGCTGATAAAAAATGTGCTTCACCACCTGGAATGATCCCACTAATCATTTCATGCCTTTAGCCATTTTGAATCCAGAATAAAAAAAGAAGCTTTCGATTAACAAACAGGTTGAAGCTGAAGTACTCTGCCTTTTTCCAGGCTAACTTTAAGGGTGAAAGAATCATAAAAAATTTTTCTGTAGTAAAAGAGAAGTCACTTTACAGGTCAATCAACTTGAGTTTGTGTGTGTGTGTGTGAGAGAGAGAGAGAGAGAGAGAAAGAGAGAAAGAGAGAAAGAGAGAAACAGGAAACCAAGGCAAACAGAGACATAAAACAAGTGTGAAAACATGGAGAAATGTCCTTGAAAAGGAAATAAATTTGAGATAATTATCAATCTGTTTCAACAAGAAGGAATGTTCCACGAATACAAAGCATACCTTGCTTTCCGGTTTTTCATGAAGTCTGGTCCCTGTTTCAGAAACTCAGTCGTTTCACCAAAAACTGGCCACCCCATTGTCCCTGGAGGCAATCCTTTTCTTCTGTATCTTATCTCATTCCATTTCAACAGAGCAAAGCATAAGAAACAGAACCCAAAAACCAAACAGCACAACACCATCGCCAAGACTGCCATTGATGCTCCCAAGAGAAGAGAATTGAGCTTCTGCTTCTGCAACTGCAAATGGTAATATGGCTTGTTTCAGTCAGATGTCTGTATACAATGAGATTCTCTAGACAAATACTACAAAGTAGCGGCAGCAGAGAGAGAGAGAGAGAGAGAGGGAAATGCTATATAGGTTAAACCATTGCATGCACCTACCTAGTGACCTCATTATCATATCTGAATATGGTAATAAATGTAACAGATTTGGAATGAAATCTCTGCTAAATAAAAATTGTCATTAAAAATATTAATAAAAATAACAGCAGAATCTTTTCTCCAAGATTTGATTGTAGTAAATGTTGGTTGGCTCTTGGCTATGATCAATTTACCTTGGGACTTTTTCCAAGTTATAAAAAAAATACTATATATTCCCCTTCCCCAACCCCAATCAAGCTATTCAGAATCCTTGTTATGATACTGAAAATTGTTTTATTTTAATTGTGGATGCCTGCATTTTGTGCTCATATCTCTCAGATTCATGCTGTATTCGATTGTGAGAGAATTAAAAATCTGAGACCATTCTGATAAATTTACTATACATATAATCTCCTCCATAAAACAAAAAGAAAACGAGACCATTTGGCTGTAGGAATGTAATCCCAGTAATGGGGATGTGGCAAATACCCATCTCCCCGTCTGGTGGAAGATATAAGTATTCTTGTCAATAATAATAAATAAAGCAAAGCAAGAGAGAGACCTTTCATTGAAAGGTAGGAAATTATCTAAAAAAGATAAAAATTGAGACATGAAGAGTTCGAAAACCAAACCTGGCTATGATAATATATTAAATTACATGTCTTAACAATTACAGCGGATGCTTAGAAATGACCACTAATTTTTGTTTGAGTCCATGTGAACGACTGAATGCATTATAAGATGTTGGATGCAATGCATGCATAGACATACAAAGTAATTTGACCATAAGGCATTGGAAATGACATCCGATGCTAATGCTGATGCTGAATATCTATAAAACGACAATAAGCAAAGAGTCACTTTGTTTTATGCCAATGTTTTTCATCTTCGGATAGCCAGATAGATAGAGAAATGCTTATTATTATTTGAAGTAAACTGGTTTAAAGTCTATTCATAGATTTTTGAATAGTATTTTCATAATATTTATTTAAATTTTTTTATAAGTTATAATATCATAATATTAAAAAGGAACAGGGTCAACGGTGATATGATATGGTAGTGGTACAATCCAATACTCTTCTGACTTGTCTGAGGGAACAAATTTTCAGCAAAATCTTTTAACTTGGATGTTAAAATGATGAATCCATTGACTTACAAAGTGAAAGAAATAACATTAATAGATATTTTGATTTGAGTTCGTATTTATTATTTGGACTGCAACTGCAAGCCTCGTGCGGAATGTCGGGCAGTCTCCCACGTGCATTTGTTTTACTCTTCAATTATAGACTATATCTGATGGGATGCATCGATATGTATTATCGTCTTCTATATTAAAAAAAAACAAACTATATATTGATAGAGTTTTTAATTGTTTTCTCTATAAAACAATTTCACATGCATGCTTTTATTCAGAAGTCCTTTTAGTTCATTTTTGTTCAATCTTCGACCGGCCTCCGTAGCTTCCTCGCCTGGCCATGGGAAAGGAATAGGAAAGACATGGCTTGAACAACACTATCAGTATTGGTTATTTGATAAGTAATCAAATAATGCTTTTGAGTTTTCATAAACGTGCTATATGGAGAAAGAATAAAGAATGCAATTCAATTATGCATGCTAATGCATTGATGCTTATTAGTATATATGTATAAAGTATATTAATGGTGTTTAATCCCTACACAGCCTGCCTTCATTCCCTATAATTTAATGTGGGTAACTAATGTTTATGGTCCAACCAAGCCAATGCATATCATATTTAATTATGAAAGTTACAAATCCTCATTAAACTTCGATATCAAAAGACCTACCTAATAAACATATATGCCCATACATAATTTTCATCTTCAATCTCAGTAGCCTCCATGTTATTTAGTGTGCGATTTATATTTGATGAATTCTGATATTACCAACTCATACTGCCCCAAAATCATATTACCATAAATTAACATAAGAACAAGAATGTAAATTATTAAAAGGATGGATAAGATAAATTTTAAATGATAAAACATATGATTTTATGATATGAACATACCTCCTGTCCTGTACTCAGTCTCAAGCCTTAACCAAAATGTACAGCCTAGGCCAGCCTCAAATTCAGTTGGAATAAAAATATAAAACCCTAAACGAGCTACCAATTAAACAAGGAATGGATAGAGGCTGTTTTTCTTGGGAGGCTTTGTGCATTAATGCAATTAATAGAAGTAGCCATTACATAACAAATAGACTGTTTTACTTGATTTACACACCTGCATAACCACCACTACCACCTGCAGCAACTATTTTTGTTATGCAACAATTAATTAAAGGCTGTCATTTGCACTTTCTGTAACTATTTTAGTTAGTTTACATAGCGCCACCCATTTCCTCTTCTATTTTGGTCCTTTCCTAAACCATTGCACGAAGACGATCCAATCTGCAATATAAAGGTTAAACAATAAATTTATGGTTCTGTGACTACTACTGCTACTATAAGTTATTAATGAACATCTTACCACACGTCCAAGTAAATCATCAATCATC
Source organism: Trichilia minutiflora (assembly GCA_035590515.1). Lineage (NCBI taxonomy): Eukaryota > Viridiplantae > Streptophyta > Magnoliopsida > Sapindales > Meliaceae > Trichilia > Trichilia minutiflora. The sequence continues at coordinate 10,265,530 of JAVXUL010000012.1, read as the reverse complement.
ACAGTCACACAATGGTTTCCCATTCAATGTGTCTAAAGAGTGAAATCCTCCTCCTCCATCACTCCTCTGTGTTATATCAACTAAACTGATAACAGGAAATTTGTTGCCCGTAAGGAGGGATAAATGTTTCATATTTTGTAATAGTCAACAACACAAAGGTAGCCCCTCGGCTGCCAACAACACCATAACATGTCTGAAGCATATCCATCAGTTCCTTGGAATTGTCTTCACAACTCAGCTGCTTAACTGGAACCGATCCAAAGTGATTCAGCAGAACAAGAGATTTAGTGTTGTCGTTAAAAAGAGATGATTCTGCACGATTAGAACAGTTTCCAGGATGCATACCTTCATTACCGTCTGCAATTACAAGTACACAAATCAGTTTCAAAGAATATGATCAGCAGCATAAACAAATAGTTTTGTTTTGCATGTATAGCTGCTTACATTGATTTTCAACCATGTAGTTCCATTGATAAGCTATTCCTTCACTTTCTTGTTTAGCTTTCTTTGAAATGAAGACAGTAAGCCTTTGATTGCTAGCAACCAGGTCTTTAACTAGCGGTTAGTCTTGCCCATTTTACTGCATCTTTGAGACAGGTACCTGTACTTCATCAAAGCCGATTCATTGAAAACTTTAGTTGATCCATTTGGGGTTTCAACATAGTCCCCTAGAATTAATGTTATGATTAGCTGACAAGAAGGCTTCCATTTCGTTAAAAGTGTCTCTAACAGGTTCCTTCAAAAAACAAGAGACATCATAATTTACAATAGGTGCTGCAATAATTTAATTTCAGAAATATAAATTAAGATTTCTTACAAATGCAGTAATTTCATGCCATTTTCCCTGGAAGGAGTGACACAACCATATGTCCTCTTTTCATATGTGTCAAACATCAAATCTCGAACACCATTCTGCAAATAAATAAAATTCATGCCACTTAATTAGATCTACAGTGAGAATAGGTAATTTGTCAAACGAAATATGCAAAAAAGTCTCGCATGAAGCTGTTGATTGATGTCGTCTTCTTGATTAGTAAAGGTAAGCCTCGGCGGTCCAGAATGGGGAAGCTCCCCACTAATAGCAAAAGAGTTGTGGTGGTCAAGAATGCATATTTGTTGAAAGACATAGAGTTGTTCTGTTCAAAATATGAAAATGTCAAAAAAAAACTCTGATAGTTGGTAAAACCAGACCTTAAATATGAACTATTATAATTCTTTTTCAGTAAACTGGAATAGTATCAGTGATACACATATTTACCAACAGCTTGAATTGGTCTGTAAAAACTGATCTAACACAACTTGAACCCTCCAATTCTGAAGAACAAGAGAAGCAATAGAGTCCAACTGTGCAATCTCCATTGGATGAGCATTCATCTCCAAGCTAAAAATTATGATCATATGTGATCAAACTCAAAACTCAAAGAGATTAAACAAAAATCTAGCAGTTGTGTATTATATTCATGGAGGTATTGGAAAGGAATGAAACCTTGCATTGTCCATTAGAGCAAGCTAAAACAGTAGCAACAACAAGTCAACAACACTGAAGCAAACCAAGTTATGTCCAGAAGATTTCTGAGGCATCCCATTGACGATTAGGAGTTACAAGAAAACATTTTCAGTTATGTTATATGACATAGTATAGACATGGTAAATGGGTTTAGATACTGCTTTGAATATCGTACCATAAAATAACAGTGAGTGATGTTGAAGAATCTAAGAACTCAGGAACCTCTAAAAAATCTTTGCACCTATTTAACGCACATGCTGGTAGAAAGGAAAGGTCAATGTTGAGGTGTCTAACTTCCCTGCTGCTAACCTGGCAAATCTTTACTTTCAGACTATTTTCAATTCTTGTAATGACCATCATAACCCAAAATTATTCTAAGGTACTAGGTTATCTGGATGTCTGCCACGTGTGCTTACTGCAAAAGGTTCTGGCTGATTGCCTTCATGTTTTCTTTCCTTTATATGAAAAAGATGATCTCTGTAAGAATGATCATCCTGAAATAATGATTGAAATGATATTGTGAAAACCTTCTGTCGCTTACCGAGAAAACAAACTTTTCCGGTGATCAAAATTTCCCAGATTCTAACTAGTGATAGCAATTTAATTTATAGTTTTTTGCTAAATGAAAAGTAGTATTGTTGGGATATTTTGTTCAAGCGCAGCTCACAGGCTCATGCTCATCTCTAGGGTTTTATTATGCATTTCGCTCTCATATGGACCCTTGATACGACGTTTTCTCGAGCAGCTGGTAACATCATTGGGAAGACGACTAAAACACTTTGGGTATGTTGTCTGACTCTACTGTTCAGGGAATCTCCAATAATTCATTCATGGCCAACTCACACTCGGGCTCGGGGCCCACGATGACAAGTCTTTTGGATTCAGAAGGTCAGACCGATATGTTCTTTCCAACAAAACAAAGATTCGCTGACACCCGGGGTGTACATGTATCCCCAATACTATATTCTGACATCTTCAGAACTACCACCTACTGTGTAAAGGCCTCCCGAAAACCAGAGGATTTCATTCTCGAGAGAGCTGGAAGCTCCACTCAGAGGTACAGACACTCGGACACTTGGGGATGACGTGACAGGTAACAGTATCACGATTTCCCATATTCATTGACTTTTGCAGCAAATTGCTCTAGACGCACCAACCGCACGACAACACGTGTCTAAAAGTGCAAACTCCTAGGCTTCCAATACGCAGCATCCAAGAATCGAGAGAGGTGGAGATTCTCTAATTTTTCACTCATCCCAAGGGATTTTTCACAGACTTTGGGCGAGAATTTTATAGAAACTTCACACAAAGAGTAAAAAGGTTTTCTCTAGACACATTTTATCATTCGTAACACACACAAAGAACATTCCTTCTATTTTTTCTCTGAAACTTTCACGTTCCTAGCTTGCATATACACCTCTCTCACACACTAAGCAAAACCCTCACTAACTTAGGCATCGGAGAATTTTCGTTGAAAAACCGACTTTACCTCTGAGGTGTTCTGTGTTTTGCAGTCTTGGAGCTTAGGAATGGGAAGCAGAAATCTGCTAGTGCAAGGAGTTGAGAACGAAGCCAACTTCTTGCATCAACAGTTGGCGCCGTCTGTGGAAATCGATCGAAAAGCCATCTAGCAAAATATTTTCTGCAAAAATGACCAATGTTAGAAGTTATTCGACCAGGAGGCATGCGTCTGAACATCGTAACACAGAGGGAGACTCTGTAGAAGTCACCGCCATCCTGGAGGGGGTTGATGATGCCTTGTATGAGATCCCGAAGCACGAGAACCCCGGCCCAAATGCTGTCCAGGCCCATACACATAGGGTGAACCATGCAAGAGAAACGGAAGAAATGACCCGGTTGTTGCGACTGCTTCAAGATAGCGAACGATGACACATGAAGAAGGACCGACAGTTACAGGCATTGGCCAACGAGATGTCGGAAATGAGGAAGATAATGCAGGCCAATACACAAGACGCGAGGGTACCGGATGAGATGGTGGAAAGCAGTTTCCCTCAACCAGAAGCCATGGCGAGGGATGAAGAGAGAGCTGGGAGGCAAACCCGGGCTAGGAGGTATACGGCAGTGAAAAAGGGGAAGAACAAGGTTGCAAAGGAGTCCCATTCGAGGGGAGTGGGGGCTAAAGACGCATGCATGCCCCCTTTGACCCGGGAAAGGCATTATCCCGGGTCTACAAGGGTACCCAGAGTTTAAATGTAATTCAAGAGATACCCGATGACTCCTGCCCACTTTCAAAAGACATGAGGATATTATTGAAGCAGAGGAGGAGAAGGGAACGTGAGGCACTTGGGCGGAGAGACCCGTGTCATGAGGAAGAACGCAGGACTGGCAACAAGGACAGGGATGTGGAGTCCTTGGTGCAGAAGGTGATGGAGGAGATGAGTAGAGAGAAAACGGGCCTCCAAGGTGAATTAGCTGAACCTGTTCCAGTGATCGGCCCCTACACGAGATCGTCTTTTGCATCCAAACTGTTGAGCCAGACCCTGTCCAAAAAATTTAAAATGCCTCACATTACCCCATTTTTTGGGAGGACGGACCCGTCGCTACACATGGATTTTTTTCATGAGATGATGCTCGTCCAAGGTCTGAGTGAAGAACAAATGTGTCGACTATTTCCCTTAACCCTGGAGGGGTAATCTAGGAAGTGGTTCATGAGTTTAACCCCCGGGAGCATTCGGAGCTTTAACCAGTTGTACGAAGTGTTTACCACGGAGTTCAAAGGTGCGATTTTCAGCACCGAGACCCCGAGTTCCTTGTTGCTGCTCAAATAGAAAAATAGTGAAAGCCTTAGGAGCTTCGCTAAGAGGTATCACGAGGAAGTGCTCGAACTGGGGGCTTACCATCACCCACTGGACCTAGAGGGGCTGAGACAAGGACTCAGAATAGACAGGGCCTAGTACGCTATTTACAAGTCCTCCGTGAACACTTATGAAGCGGCTCACAGGAAGATACTCGACGAGATAGAAGTCGAGAATCAGGTAATGCTCAAGATGAAGGAGCAGAAGCCTGCAGGGGCTCCCCCGAGAGATGACAACCGGTTCAGAAGTCCTGACTACAAGAAATGGAGGGGGCACGAAAGAAGGTTCTCTGAAATTAATCGGGGGTGGGACCGAGCCCCCGAGTATTATAGGGGGAATAGGAGGAGAGAGGAGCAGTACCCCCAAGAACAAGGATCGCCCCGAAGAAATAATCCGAAACGGGTTACCCAAGTAGATCGATTGAGGCAGGCGGAATAGAGGGAAACAAATAGGAAGTTTACTCCCCTGAACGCTCCCCTTCCCCAAGTTTTGAAGGAGGTAAGGAAGCGAGGAACTCTATTGCTGGACCCCCACCCAATTAAGTATGAACCTCACGGAGGACGGGGGAACAAATTCTACGAGTTTCACCAAGATGTGGGGCACTCGACGGAACGGTGCTACGAGCTACAAAACCAGATTGAATTCTTGGTCAGAAATAACTACCTGACCGAGTTTATAACTCGTGAAGATGAGAGACCTCAAGAATCGGAGCGACCCCTGGGGAATGATGACTTAATGGTGATCATTGGCGGTCCTACATTGGCGGAGAACTCGAATAATTCTCGAAAGAATTATGCTCAGTATTATATCCCAAGCGCAAATGTAGAGCCTCATGTCATGAACATACGGGCGAAGAAAAAGCAAAATTTAGCCTCTGTGCCCATCTTGTTCACTAACGAAGACGAAAATGGGGTTCATTACCCTCATGATGATGCCCTTGTTGCTACAATGACAGTAGGGACTTCCCCAGTTGGGAGGATCTTGATTGACACAGGAAGCTCTACAGACATTATATTTAAGGAGACGCTGGATTCCTTGGGCATAGAAGACCTGAGGTTGAGGCCAACAGAGACTGCACTACATGAATTTAGAGAGTCATGCGTGTACCCCTTGGGGACCGTACAGTTACCAATTACAATGGGCGATAAGCCCTATCAAAAGGTCACCATGGTAGAACTCCAGGTGGTGGACCTAAAAATGCCCTACTCCATGATTCTTGGAAAGCCGTTTCTCCGATCCACGAAGGCAGTGGAAAGCGTGCACTATTTAAAACTAAAATTTAGAGCCGAAGAAGGAATCGGGATCATGAGAGGGAATCAGAGGGAAGCCCGATCCTGTTTTGCTACAGCCTCGCGGAGCTCATGTTAGTGTGTATGCCCTAGAAACCATTCGTGTTATCGGTTTCAGGGCTTTTGATCTTGTATAAACCTTATATTTAT
>JAVXUL010000012.1:10247621-10259668 GCA_035590515.1 Trichilia minutiflora | reverse complement strand
CAAACCGCTAATAGCGGTTTGTAAAATTTCAATCCAGAGATCAATCCAACATAGATTCAAACCGATCCAAACCAATCTAATTAAGCGGTTTGGATCGGTTTAGTGCGAATCGGTTTAAATTTGCCCACCCCTAAATTGATCCACTCGCAAATCAATTTTAAGAATTTAAATTTTAAAAAAACATATAAAATATATTAATTATTAACAAATACAATATCTCAATAAAAATAATAAGTCAATAATTTAAATACAATATAAACTAATTATATTATAATTTTATATATAAAAATTTTAATAAATAAAATAAAAGTTTTATTAACAATTATAAATTTAAACATACGATCTTAAATATCAATATCAATAAATCCACCACCACTCAACATTAATAAATAATAAGTTCAACATTATTATTAATATCCAAATATAATCAATCTTATTTAAATATAAAAATAAAAATAAAAATTAGATTTAATTTTTTTAATTAAACAAGTTAACCTGCAGGTTAAATAAATTAATTCGTTTAACTCATGAATTAAACAGATCGAATTAAATTAATCGACAATTAAACGAATCAATTTTATTTAAATTTTAACATACCTAAATAATGGATTAAATAAATTAATCTGCGGATTGCAATCTATTCGATAAATTTAACAATAACATCTAAATTGATGTTTAATATTCATGCTTGTCTTTAACTTTATGGACACCCCCTTTTTTTTAAGAAATTATGCATACTAATGCATTGATGCTTTAATTAGAATATATGTATAGAGTATATTAATGATATTTAATCCCCACATAGACTGCCTTCATTCCCTAGAATTAATTGAATGTTTATCGTCCAAACAAACCAATGTTTATCATTTCTTATATTAACATAACAACAAGAGTGTAAATTATCAAAATAATGGCTAAGATAAATTTTAAAAAAATAAAATAAAACATATATATAAGACATGATTTTATGATGTGAACATGCCTCCTGTCCTGTCCTCAGTCTTAAGCATTAATCAAAATGTACAGCCTCGGTCCCCCATAACAAGTTGAAAACCTTAAACGAGCTATCAAATCAAACAAGGAACGGGGTTCATTCTTTTGACTTGGGAAGCTTTGTGCATTAATTCAATTAAGAAGTAGCATGTGCATAACAAATAACCTGTTTTACTCGATTTAAAAACCTGCATAACAAAAATCACTTCCACCAGCAACCATTTTTGTTATGCAACAATTAATTAAAGGCTGTAATTTTCACTTTCTGCAAATATTTTAGTTACATTATATAGAGCCGCCGATGTTCTCTTCTATTTTTGGTTCTTTACCTTAACCACTGCAGAATGAACCAGCCTGAAATACAAAGATAAAACGATAAATTTCTGGTTACGTCCATGACTACTACTATAAGTTATTCACAAACATCTTACCACGCATCCATGTACATCATCGCAGCCACACAACAGTTTCCCATTCAGTTTGTCTACAGCCTGAAATGCTCCTCCTCCATCACTCCTCTGCATCAACAATTATGTCAATTAAAACTGGTAAGAGGAAATTTGTTGCCAATTAGGAGGGGAAAATGTTTCATACTTTGTAATAGTCAACAGCGACAAAGTTAGTCCATCGGTTGCCAGCAACCCCATAACATGTCTCAAGCATGTCAATCAGTTCCTTGGAATTTTCTTCACAACTCAATTGCTTAACTGGAACTGATGCAAAGTGATTCACCAGAACAAGAGATTTGGTATGGTCATTAAGCGGTGCTGATTCTGCACGATTAGAACAGTTTCCAGGATGCATGCCTTCATTCCCATCTGCAATTACAAGTGCACAAATCAGTTTCAAAGATTATGATCAGCAGCATAAACAAATAGTTTTGTTTTGCATATACAGCTGCTTACATTGATTTTCAACCATGTAGCTCCATTGATAAGCTATTCCTTCACTTTCTTGCTTAGCTTTCTTCGAAGTGAAGACAATAAGCCTTTGATTGCCAGCAACCATGTCTTTAACTAGCGGCCAGTCTTGCCCGTTTTGCGGCATCTTTGAGACAGGAAACCAGTATTTCATCAAACCAGATTCATTGAAAACTCTGGTCAATCCATTTGGGGTCTCAACATAGTCCTCCAAAATTAATGTTATTATCTCGGATGGATTAGCTGACAAGAAGGCTTCTATTTCCTTGAAAGTGTCTATGGCAGGTTCCTTCCAAAAACAAGAGACATCAGAATTGACAATAGTTGTTGTAGTTTGCAATAATTTGATTTCAGAGATATAAAGATTCCTTACAAATGCAGTAATTTCTTGACATTTTCCCTGGAAAGAGTGACACAACCATATGTCCTCTTGAAAGTCATATGTGTCCAACATCAAAGCTCGAACACCATTCTGCAAATAATTAAAATTCATGCCAATTAATTAGACCTAGAGTAAGAATAGGTAATTTGTCAAATGTAATATGCAAAAATGTCTCACATTAAGCTGTTGAGTGATGCTGTCTTCTTGATTAGTAAAGGTAAGCCTCGGCAGTCCAGTACGGGGAGGCTCCCCGCTAATAGCAAAAGAATTGTGGGTAGTCAAGAAAGCATATTTGTTGAAAGGCAAAGAATTGTTCTGTTCACAAATGAAAAAGGAAAAAAATCTCTGTAAAACCAGACCTTCAATATGAACTATTATAATTCTTATCAGTGATAACCATATTTACCAGTAGCTTGAATTGATCTGTAAAGACTGATCTAACACAACTTGAACCCTGAAATTCTAATGAACAAGAGAAGCAATAGAGTCCAGCTGCGCAATCTCCATCGGATGAGCATTCATCTCCAAGCTAAACATTATGATTATATATAATCAAATTCAAAACATAAAGAGATTAAATAAAAAAATATAGCTGTTCTATATTGTACTCTTGAAGGTATTGGAAGGGAATGAAACCTTGCATTGTCCATTAGAGCAAGCTAAAGCAGTAGCAACAACAGAACTGAAACAAACTAAAGTTATGTACAGAAGATTTCTGAGACACCCCATTGATGATTTGGAGTTACAGGAAGCATTTTCAGTTGCGAAGAATTTTATAATGTCATATAACAGAGAAATAGAAGAGACAAACGTACTAAATGACTTTAGATACTGCTTTGATTATCGTACCATAAAAAGACAGAGAGAATAACGTCATGCAATAATTTAGGTGTAACGGCCATTAAAACAGGCGATTAAAAAACGGAAGAATGGAAATTGTTTTCAATTGTATTGTGTCTAAGATTGGATTCTATCAGAAATCAAATGTAAAAGGAAATATAATGTATTATCGTCGCTGGCACAGTGCTATTTGGGTTGTTGTTGCCTTTTCTAGAATCCTTAGAAATTCGGTCAAGGAGATTATCCTGACATCTCAACATGCGCAGAGACCGAGATTACTGAGAAACCAAATTAGAATGTTATTATGATATTCAAAATGAAATTTAACAAAACCGAACAAAAGGGAAAAGGTGTTTAGCATTCATTTATAAATTACCCCTTTTTGCTAAATGAAAAGTGGTATAATTATAAGCGGGTAGCAAAAGAAAAGGGGTATAATTCTATTGGATATTTTATAAAAAATGAAAACACATACAACTTTTGTCCTGCAAAAATCAGGCTCCCTCTCTTTTATTTTTTCACAAAATTTATTTTTCAATAATGTTTTACACTTCCTAAGTGTCACGTAAAATTTTTATCATCTCATGTAACATTGATATAATAAATTTGTATAATTTTTAATAATATTTTACATTATTTTTTTTAATCATTCATTAATAAATAATAAATTAATTAGAAAGGCCGAAACCGGTTCCGGATTCGGGTGTGAGATAGTATAGGTTAGGCTTGGTGACCGGGTGTGATTCATAATTTCATATGCTATAAATGTTAACCTATTGATCTCGTAGCGAGCAGAGGCGGAGAGGCTAACCGAAGGGCAACAACTAAAGATGCCGACTCTGACGAAGCTCTATACAATGCAAGAAGCTTCTCAGCACAACAACAAGGACGATTGCTGGATCGTTATTGATAACAAGGTAACATCTTTTTCACTAGCTTTTGCTTTTCCTTTCCTGTTTTGCTTAATTCCTTGTTTGATTCAATTTGTTGATTTTCTCTTCCTTTGACTTGGTATATTCATATGCATCTGCTATTCCCATCCCAAAAAGCAATTATGCAATTGGGTTTCATAGTTGATTCTGGGTTTCAATAATGGTTTTAACTAATTGAGGTTGGCTTGCTTCTCTTGGCCTGAGAATTCGTTTGCTGCACCAAATGCGGTTACTGGTTTGTGTACATTATTTAGCATACAATTTTATCTGATTGGTGCAAGCTCCAAGCATTTATTGCCATTCTATGCTTTTGATGCTTTAAGATTCTATAAAATTTTCTAATAGCTTTCACCCAATCATACCAATCCTTCATCTCAAAAGCTCAAATTGGTCGGTACACTCTTTGTAGTACTAGTATTAAAGTTTTAACAAGCGATTCAGATGCCAGCCTAGATATAATGAATAGGCAAATTGCATGAATCCAAACATAAATATTTTGCTTTTTCCTAGGTTTAGATGATAAATGAGGGGGTTTTCAAAGATGCAGACACTAGATATGGTTCAAATGGCTTTGAGGTTATAGTTGATAATCATTAACTATAAGGATGGTGTTTCGGAACAATATTTGGTATGGTGATTACCATTTTAAATCTTTCATGTTTGAGATTTCTTGTTTCCATGATATGTCTTCCCTTTTTCTTGTCAAGGTTTAGGGGTTCTAAGAGGTATAATGTTGTTTGGTATTATTTGTCATATTTTAGTGCTAGTATGGGTTGATTTATTTTAAGGTAGTGGTAAAATATCTATTCAATGCACATTTACATAGATTTGTGTGTTCATAGTTCATTAGTTCTCACAATTGTTAGATGACAGTGACCAGAAAAAAAAAAAAAAATTGTGGTCAATTCAGTGTGAGTATGTTGGCTTGCCTTGTGATAGTACAAAGTCTGAACTTTGTTGCATTATTATGATGTATGGTAGATCTAAGACTTTCAAAATTGCCATAAAGGCCAGTTTTCGATCAAGTGTTGTATGCTTTATCTGGAGGGTCACATTTGCTTATGAGATTGTTTATTTCAATTTTTCAGTTTGGGTGGATGCTGATACTTGGTTTGAAAGGCAACAACAAGAAGAGGAGATGCAGCGTATTCAGGCAGAGAACCGTGCTGCAATGCTGGCTGCAGAGGAGTTGTATAGAGAAAAATTGGCACACGAGAGAGAAGGAGAAAAAGAGGACGACTCTGAGATGAAGGATGACCCAATGGCACGGGCTGAAGCTGAGGTTTTGAAACAAAATAATAGTTCTTAGATAACAAAGTAAGCTATAAGCCCTATTAGGCCCATCGAAAGAATTGTTTACAATCTAACATTTTTTTTGAATTAATCAAAAATAACTCTTAAAGACAATATTTATTCAAAAATATCCGTCAAATAAATTTTTAATAAAAATAACTTATATAATTATTTTTAGACTAAAATACCCCCAAAGAAAATTATATTCTCAAAATTACCCTTCGTTTTATTTACTCACCCAACCTTAATTTTTTTTTTATTTTTCAATATTTTCTCCCAGCACTGTAAAATTTTCTTCCACCACTGTCGATTTGCAAGCTTCATCGGCGACCAAATTTTCTATTTTTTTAAAGATTTCATCAACATTTTCTAACGTAAGCTTGAAATGCTAATCTATACATTATTTATTTTTGTAGATTATTTGTATTTTAGATGTAAAATTATGATTAAATGGAAATGGTTGTTTACGTTTGTAAAATTATGTTTGATATTATATATTGAAAAAAAATGATAATGGTTATGTTATGGAACCTTATGGAAGTGTATTATAAGAAAAACTATCATTAGGAACCTAAAATTTGAGAAAAAATAGTTTTTTCTTTTAGGGGGTTGGTTTCTGGTAGGAGGTATGCAACCTTCCAGCATGCGCCACAACACACACTCAATGATGAGAGGTTCTTGTGTTGTGGTTGTGCTTCTTTGGGTTGAAATACTAGTATGTGTGCTTAATGGTGATCATTTGAATTTGGTTATAGGAAGTTTTGAGGAAAGGCTGTAATCTTTAAAGTGAGGATTAGTAAGTTTAGAGACCGTCTTTTTTAAGGGTAAATTTGTTGTGTGAAAAAGAAGCAAAAAGATCATGAGAAGCGTGTAAAAGCAAGTATGTAACTCGACATCCCGATTTGTTTCAAAGAGGGTGAAAAACCGATTTGATGAATCTATAATAAGGCGAGTGGGACTTAGGAAATGTGGTATTAATGTAAATCGGATCACGAGTGCTCCAGATTTGGATTATCAAATCCTACGACGTCAATGGGAGACGTTTTGTGCTTAACCAAAAGCAATAGTCATAATTGTTGTAAGGAATTTTACGCTAATGCAACTGAAATAAACGGTCGGGCGTCATTTTATCACAGGAAGCGAATAAGTTATGAAGCAGTGATTAATAATTTTTATCAAATTTAGGCTCCTGCTGTTTGTGAACTTGCACAATTTGTTGAATCTGCGGATCTAGATATGGTAGTAGCAGTTATTTATGATAAACTTGTTTAATGGATGGTAGTATGTGGGGTGAAAATTTATTTTTCCATGAGTGAGATGATTTTATGACACTATTTTGTGTGTTCAAAGCTTAACTCGATATCACATTTATCTAAAGTGGCTAGCAAGCAGGCTTTAATATTGTATGTTATAAAAACTGGCTTGACAATTAATATAGGAAAATGGATCTTCGATACCATTCGCTCCACCGCAGACAATTTTTATGTGGAATTAGCCTTTCTATCGTTGATCACGGAACTCATCGCAGCAACATGGGTTGATACATCATGCGAAGAGGTCTTACAACTGAAATCTATTATTAACAATTGTTCGGCTAATCGAATTAGAGGGCATGAACTATCCACTATCCTCAAGGAGAGATCCACTCGTTCCTATCATTCACGCCCATATTGATGTACATCAAAGATGGAGACTAGTATTCGACAGTGCTAGCAAGATATTCGGAGATCAAGGAGTGGTAGTGTTATAAACACTTGTGCCTTAATTTTTTAGAGCAATTAATTTATTATATGGGAGTCTAGTCAAGTATTGATATGTCACATGTTCCATAAATATCACCTCTTTTGTCACATCTACAACAATTAGGAGTGTCATCGTTAATATCAAAAGTTGAAGTTAGTAATGATGAGGAATAGGTTGGGAACTAGATCATATTTTTATTCAAAAGAATGGATAATATGTATTTTAGAACCATTTAATGCAGTTTTTGTATAACAGGCATAACTTTATCGTCATCAATATATAACTTAATGTTATTTTTTTTCAAATTAATATGTTACAGTTAAATAGGGTATTAATTATCTCTATATGATATATATATATATATATATAAACAAGTGATAACAAGGTATTAGATACATACACATATCATTAGAAATGGATTTTAAATAAAATTAATTCATAATAATTTAAAATTATTATGCCATATATCTACAGTCATTTTCGTCTTAAGAATTGAACTATCATTGGATCAAAATCAAATGTATGTCTTAAATATAAATATTGAATATAGATACAAACAAAAACCATACAATCACCAGATTTTGAACGTTGATGGGGTATACCATCTGTCGAACGCTCGTACGTAAATGGTAACACAGTATCCACAAGACTTGTATCTCATATTAAATATGAAATTAATATATACAAAGGCTTTAACACTTTCTTAATCTCATTTTCAGAGTGATCATTTTAGTGTTGAATTATAAATAATGATATGTCAACGCTCAAAATAAACAGTACAGGCAACCCAATGTTTCTGCTATACAATCTATAAAACATATAAAATGTCACATGTATCTCAAGGTCTAAATAGACCACGCCCCATGTATGAAACCATAGACATTGATATCCAAATAGAATCCCTCGTATAGCACATGATCGGTTTGGAATCCTGTCCATACAGCCTGAAGCAACATATGCATGCACATAATACGTTCATTAGTTTCAGATATTTTATTAATGTTTACATATAGGTTAATTATGACGACCAAAACTTACACAAAATATGGTTGAGATCGCAGTCCAATTCTGTGAAAATTATATCCAAATACTAACTGTTATCGATCCAATATGTCAATGTACTCCTCAATGTGTTATCAATAAAGTCAAAAACACAAATATTTATTATAATATCAATTAAATTTTATATAGAATAATGGATATTATATACTTACAGTATCATTTAACCATGATTCTGCTATATTATGATACTAAGCCAAAGGGGAGTTATTCGTATGATATTGTCATCAATGTAGTTATCCTCATTGGTCATCCATGAATTGAAATGAACGAATAAGTCATCCAGAATAGACTCTTAAGTGTACACTTCATAGTTAATAGCTCGCCTATATCGTGACTTACCTTTTTTAATGGGATTTGTGTAGGGTGTCCATGCATGAGCACTAGGCGATTTGTGTAGGGTGTACACTTGTACCCATACCAACAACTTTTGTATTCTGATCACCAATATCTTTGACTCACACATCATAAATTGTACTATCCTTAACAGCCACCTCCTGACTAATCAAATTATCGTACTCATCGATCACTATATCTTCAGCATCCATATTCTCTCTCGTAGGGACATCAAGTTGTTGCATCGAAAAGAAAGTAATACGAATGATATTTTACAAAAAAAATCCAGTAGAGTTTCATCTAGAATGTTGGCTAGCTGATAATTTGCCTACATCAAAAAAATGCACTCCCAAAACCATCAGTCAACAATACAATTCCATCATAAGTTTTATTATCAAAAGTTATATCCAACTATGATAATTAAAATAAAAAAATAATCAATAAATTCAAATTCAAAGATATTAAAATTTATAATAAATATATAGACCTGAATGTTGGTGATACTATGCATATACATCCACTGTCGTATGCCACAAGCTAAACTATAAACAACATCCTCTATTTGTGTTGTTAGTTCCTCGTGCAGTTACGTAAGCTCCTTCAGTCCTCCCAAACACTCATTGTATCATCGTGTAAACTCATCAAAATTTGCTCTCAAACTATTAATAACATGCAACACTTTATTCTGATGGTCGAAGTATACCATTCTACTGGATGATGGATATCTGTAATCCATACCATTCGATATGTGAGGTGACTGATGAAATGAAGGTTGTTCAGAAACAATGCACTCTTTGCCTGAAAATATATGAGGTGAATGATACAACTATGGACTTGACGGATGAGGTATGTGTCTCACAGGGTCTCATATCAGAGTACCATAAACCACATCGTACAGCAGCGTAGTTCATTCAATAACTTCTTCTCTTGCTATTTTGTCATTATACTGATGCCGAGTAGAAGATTGACGTCGGCCTCCACTCTGAAGCAGGTAAATAGATTGATTAATTAAAAGAATACATATTAATATACGAATCTGAATTTGAAATTAGTATTCATGACAAACCTTTTACAGTTTATGATGTCTCATTGGATAATCCAAGAATAAGGGATGACTGTACTCACCTAATGGTTCATTAATCATATTCATGTAACATATATAATATGGCTCTAATCGTTCCTTCAGAGTTTCTTCTATATCTTGTAACACTGTAGGTGTTTATACTTCAAAAAATAAATAATCTATTTATTGATAGAAAACTAACATCACAATATGCTTCGAAAGACTTACCGCATTTGAACCAAAGAAGTGTTGACGAATATCTTTCGATTGAGCACTTTTTGGCAACAAACACTATCATAGCATGTTAGGTACGCGATCGATCGTTTGATTTTCTTGTCAAATCAAAGCCTAGTGTATCGATAACTTCGTAAATCCAAACCTACAAATATGAAATTCACTTAAGCATATTATCATACTATATGATAGAAATTTAAATGAAATAATTAAGTATAATTAGTATACTTTACCTGAAATACAATCAGAAATTCATCGAGATTGTACTTTATTTCAACCTTTTCTATATCTTTACTACTCTTTCCTTTTGTATTCTGTTGTTTTGTTAAAATCGGGGCCTTCTTGTCGTCCATAATATATGTCATTAAAATATTACGCAATGATCGGATAGTCTGTGTCTAGCATACTAAACCCTATGGCTATCGATTAAACTCATCAAGATCATCAAAAATCCTTAACATCGATATGCTTGATTGATATCTGTATCCTTTATCATAAATAATACGTTTTTTCAAAAAATACGATAATAGCTTCATTACATCAAGGGCATTTATCCGAATCAAGTCAATATAGTAATATAACTTCCTTAATCATCTTCAAAGTAATCACTTCTATCCCATTAAAATACAATTCTCTAATTCAATCACTCTATCATTCGATATTAAGGATTGTACCAAATTTTAGTCCTGTAATAAATGTAAATTTCTTCTGATTAAATCACGTGAGATTATCTTTAATATGAAACCATATCTCATCCTCAAAATCAACAATAGTATGAATCTTATGTTAGAGCACGTGATGTATCAAGCAACTCGAAAAAATAAATCTGGAGATATGTCAAGAAAATAACACAAGCACATCTTTCTGAACAGAATTTGTTGTTCCGTAATTCATTTCTCTTGTATCAACCTAATATCACGCAAACATGACAACGATGTCACATCCTTCTTAACGTGGTCCTTCTCGGCTCTCTTTAACATAAACATCTTTACATATCAATAAGAATTAATTATATTTCAATAATAAAAAAATAAAGACAAGATCAAAATATTAATAGCAATAAGTCAATCACAGATTATTAATTTATTATTACAACTAAATAATAATTCTAATAATAATGAATTCATAATATGTAATTGATTTTTTACTAGATTAATATTTTGATATTGTCTTGGTTTTTTAATTATTAAAATAAAATAAATTCTTATTGATAGATGAAGATGTTTATGTTGAAGAGAATCAAGGAGGATCACATTGAGAGGAATGTGACATCATTGTCACATTTGTGTGATATTAGGTTAATATAGCAAAAATTAACTACAGAGCAACAGATTTTGTTCAAACAGATTTGTCTGGGTTATTTGCTTGACATATCTCTAGATTTTTTTTTTTTTTAGTTATTTGATATAGCACATACTCCAATATAAGATTCATACTACCATTGATTTTGAGGATAAGATGTGGTTTCATATTGGATATAGTCTCATGTGATTTAGTCAGAAGAAATTTGCATTTATTATAGAGTTGAAATTTGTTACAATCCTTAATATCGAATCACGAAGTGATCGGCTTAGGGAATTATATTTCAATGGGATAGGTGATTACTCTGAAGATGATTAAGAAAGTATATTATCAAATTGACTTGAGTTGGTTAGATGACTTTTATAGGGTGAAGTTATCGTTGTATTTTTTTTTATAAAACGTATTATTTGTGGTAGAAGATACAGATATTAGTCAAGTATATCGATGTTAAGGATTCTTAACGATCTTGATGAGTTTAATCGATATCCATGGAGTTCAGTATGCCAGACAGAGACTATTTGATCAATGAGCAATATTTTGATGACGTATGTTATGGATGACAAGAAGGCCCCGGCTCTAACAAAATAACATAATGCTAAGGGAAAGAGCAGTAAAAATACAAAAAGGGTTGAAATAAAATACAATTTTGATGGATTTTTTATTGCATTTCTGATAAAATATACTAATTATACTTAATTTTTTGTTTCAATTCCTATCATATAATATAATAATATGCCTAAGTAAATTCTGTTAGAGATATACCCTAGAACCAATCGTGTCATATGGTTCTGGATAATTATTTCTTAATTATATACCTTTTGTAATTAATTGTAAATTATTTACGATTAATTAAATGGCATTATTCTATCTTGCATTATATTCAGTTGCTAATTTCTTTCTTTCTTTTATATGATGCAAGATATGTCCCAGATTGTATTATGTGTCGAGAT
>JAVXUL010000012.1:10232375-10247521 GCA_035590515.1 Trichilia minutiflora | reverse complement strand
AAAGGAAAGTATGGGTTTCAAAACCCTAACCTGCCTCTACCCATTGAGTAGGCTGCCATAAAGTTAGAGAATAGAGAAGAAGACCTAACCTTTGGAACGCTGCAAGTTGCATCAAAATGCTGTATCGAATGGCCAAAAGAGGTACGCATTCTAACATATAATTGTATTCTATATTTATATATACGAGATCTT
Organism: Trichilia minutiflora; assembly: GCA_035590515.1. Classification (NCBI taxonomy): domain Eukaryota; kingdom Viridiplantae; phylum Streptophyta; class Magnoliopsida; order Sapindales; family Meliaceae; genus Trichilia; species Trichilia minutiflora. Next base: position 10,247,329 of record JAVXUL010000012.1, on the reverse strand, counting down.
GGTGAATATGAGAATTGTAAAATTCTAACAAAAAAAAAAGATAAGAGAAAAAAAAGAAAAAAAATGGGGAAAGAGAAGCAATTCATGAGAAATTGAGGGAAAACCAATAATTTTGTTTCAGTATCCCTTTATTTACAATTAGAGACTGAAAATATGGGTCGGGTCATAATGTTGAACAAAAGGCTAAATTTTACAAGGAAATAGAAGAAAAATCGAACTTCTCTTTCATCCTAATAAGTTGAAGAACCGTTCCGGTTCAGAACCGACAGAAACGAATTCAAGAAAATCCCATCGGCAGGACGAAAGAAGAAGGGAAATTTATCAAATAATCATATTGTAATTTCATTTTATAAAATTGACTATAGTAAAAATAATTTTTAAACTAAATTAAAAAAAAAAAAATTTTAGACTAAATTGTCTTTCTGGAACATATACTCCAGTTTGCTCGAAACTGCAAGGAGAAACCTTGCTTGAAATTATATAAATTTAAATAATATTAAATTAATTTACATTATTAGATAATTCCATTTAAATATTAATTAATTAAATCATTAAATAAGTTTATTTAAAAATTATATTTAAATAATTTATATTTAAATTTAAGTTTATAATTAATAATTTAAATTATATTATATAATAAATTTAAATTATTAATTTTAAATTAATATAAATTATTAAATTATGTTATTAAATTATTAGATAATATTATTTAAATATTAGATAATTTAACTATTAAATTATTAAAATAATATTATCTAATAATTAAATTTTGTTAAATTAATTTATTACAAGTTTCGAGTAAGATTTATGCCTTTACTTGAAACAAATTTAAAATTAATTAAAATTTTATATTTTAAATTATTTAATATTAAAATAATATTATCTAATAATTAAATAATTAAATTATTTAATATTTAAATAACAATATCTAATAATTTATATTTAATAATTTAAATCCTCTAAATTAATTTAAATTAATACCTTGCTCCAAAGTGTAGTTTTGAGCTAGGCTTTTCCATGTTCTTTTCTTACTTAAAACTAGAGTTGTTAAATAAGCCGACAGTTTTATGGATTGGTCCATTTAACTTATTATTTAAATGGATTAAAAAAAATAGATTCATTCAATTCACGGATAGATTTGGTCCAGTCTGTTTAACCTGTAAGTTAAACGAGATAATCCATTTAATCCGTGGACTGACCGTTTAACTCATTTAATTAACAAAAATTAAATCTAATTTTTCTTTTAGTATTTATGGTTGGATGATGATTGATTATGTTCGAATGTTACCAATGATATTGAACTTATTATTTATTAATATTGAATGGTGTTAAATTAGTATATTTTGATATTTGAAATCATGTACTCGGACTTGTAATTATTGTTAAAATTTTTATTTGACTTGTTAAAATTTTTATATATCAAATTATAATATAGTTAGTTTATGTTATATTTATATTATAGACTTATTATTACTATTTTGTATTTGGTAGTAATTAGTGTATTTTATATATTTTTTTAATTTAAAATTTTTAAAATTAATCCATGGATCAGCTGTTTAGATTTATTAGCTCGTGAACTGGATTAAAACTAATAAAATATTAGCTTGTATAATAAATAGATTAATTCAATTCAGTTCGTTTAAGATCGACCCATAATAAGCCAAACCGAGTCTAATCAGCTCAATTCAGCCCCACTTAAAAGTATAGTTTCGGGTAAAAAAAAGCCTTGCTTAAAATGTTTTTTTTTACATGTTTTGAAACTTACAAGTTTAGCAAAAAATTGATAACATATAAATAGTATATTAGATGCTGTAATTTAGTTTATAATTTGTTCCAAAAATTGAATTTATGACTAAATCTAGAAATATAAAAATAGGAGTAAATAGTTTTGAATAGAATGATAATTTGGATTATTACATAATTAGTTGATAGAAATTCGATATAATTAAATAAATTTTGTTTTGAAAATTTTAATTCAAATAATAATTGAATCGGTATCATGTCACACGATTAGTAATTATATCAAATTCGAAATTAATCTTTCAAATTTATTTATCCGTTTAAGATACTATTAAAATATGATTAGTTAAATATAATTATATTTAAACAAATAGATATGTTTAAAAGAATAATTATTTAATATAATAATTTTATTTATTTATATTTTAATAAATAATTAGTTAAATAAATTAAATTTTATATTAATTAATTCAATTGGTTAAGTGTTTGCTTGGCCTATTTTTTTAGAATTTTTCAATATCTTTTTATTAAAAGTTATGTCAAACAAATAAAAAATTTTATATTTAAAGTATAAAAAGAAACTTTTTAAAAAATTAAAAAAAAATAAACTCTCTCTTCTATTAAAAAAAAATTAAAAAACAAAAATCAACTTTCAAACATTAAAAAAAACCTCAAACAAATTTAATAAATTAAATATAATTAATAACTTAACCGTGATGTATTATATAATTTATTTAATGATCAGATGATATAATTAATAAAATAAAATATTTTTTTTGATATAATTAATAAATAAATTAAATTTATATAAATACAAAAAAATATATATATATTATAAATTTATTACGGTCACGTCTAATTTTGAGCAAAAGAGTCCTTAATCGAACCTCAAGTTTGATCCAAACTAAATAAAAAAAAAATGGCCCACAATTTATTTGTTTGATTTAGTTTTTTGTAAAATGAAATTGAAATGCAGTTATTTTCGTAAATTTCCCAAGAAAAAAAAAAAAACTAAAAAGAAGTGGTGGAATCTCATCGAGGGGAAGAAAGAAACCAGAAAGAAGATTTGGAATGGCGAATCTCCCGGTACAGAAGAACACGCTGTACGTAGGAGGACTGGCTGAGGAAGTGAACGAAGCAATACTACACTCTGCATTCATTCCCTTCGGTGATATAAAAGACGTAAAGACACCGTTGGATCAGGCTACTCAGAAGCATCGCTCTTTTGGGTTCGTAACTTTCCTTGAGAAAGAAGACGCGGCCGCCGCTATGGACAACATGGACGGCGCTGAGCTCTACGGACGTGTCCTTACTGTTAACTACGCCCTTCCTGAACGCATCAAGGGTGGAGAGCAGGGTTGGGCAGCACAGCCCAGTAAGTTTTTCCTTCTTACTATTACCTTTTATTATTGATAATTTTTGGTTGGGTATTGAGGTATTTCGGTTTCCGTTTTGTTACTGAACGGTTACACTGTTGAGAGCTGGGGTTTAGGGTTTAGATTTGATTTTGTTAGAAGAAAATTATGGATAGAATCAGATTGGTACTCTTCATAAAATTGAACATACAATCTGTTCTAGGCTTTTAAGTAGAATTGATCCTTGAAGAGAGACCATGATCATATGTGTTGACTATGAAATAGACTAACTGAATATAGAAAATCATGGGTAGACCTCAAAACTATATTGAATATTTTGCTTTTTTGGAGACCCTTTTAATGACTTGATGTTCTATTTCTGCTATAAGCCTCTTAATTAAGCAGGATCATAGTAGCATTTTCATAACAGGGAAGTTTTGGACTTTGGGAGTGTGACCATAAGAAATCTTTCGTATGAGATTTCGTTAACAGAATAGGGTAGTTTTGGACTTTGGGGTGTGACTTCATGAAATCTTTCATATATGATTTCATTAACAGAATGTGTGCTAGGGATTTAATTGAGATAAGTAGCCCCCTTGAGCTTATTTGCTTTTATAGAATACAAATCATGGAGAAAGCAAAATTAGTTTGGGAGAGGATAAAAGGTGATACGGCTGCAAAATTTTCATAGGTTCCAGTGTCTAAGCAAAGATTACACCTACCCAAATTCCTGTCTACTTCAAAGGCAGTGATAGTTAATTGTTAAAAGAAATCATAAAAAGGAATATTTTGGTTTTCTAATTAGTCTGCATCGGACTGACATAGACAATAGGTGCCTATGAGCTACATTGACAAGGTACAATTGGTTTAATAACATGGCTATATTAAACAAAAGAAATATTTATTTTGTTACTTATATATGTTGTTGACAATGGTTTTGGATGAGGTAAACGTTTCTGGTAATTTACTTTACCCTGCCTTAGACACAGTTCGTAGATTATTTATTTGCTCTCATTTATTCCTTAGTTACTCGTTGTTTTTGTAATGTTATCAATAGTAAATCTAAATATATTGCAACCAATTTTAAATATGGAAAGTACTTGCAGCCTCTCTTAGTTGTTCCATTTTAATGTGTTTTCTCCTTGTTAAGTCTATATACCTTTTGGGATGGTGTTTTGCAACAATATTTGGGAAGCATTGTGAATTAGTGAATATCGTTTTAAGTATTTCACGTATGAGATTTCTTGTTTCTATGCTATGTCTTTGTTTTTGTTGTCAAGGTTTATGGGTTTATGGGTTCTGAGAGACATAATGTTGTTTCGTATTATTTGCCATATTCCAATGCTAGTATAGGCTGATTTATCTAAAGGTAGAGGTAAAAAATCTAGGCAATGCACATTTACATAGATTTGTGTGTTTATATTGTGTTAGTTCTTGGAATCGTTAGATGAGAGTGACCAAAAAGAAAAAATTGTAGTCAGTTTGCAATATTATAATGTATGGTAGATCTAGGAAATTCAAAATTGCCATAAAGGCCAGTGTTTGGATCAAGTGTTGTATGCTTTATCTGGAGGGTCAACATTTGCTTATGAGACTTATTGTTTATTTTCAATTTTTCAGTTTGGGCGGATGCTGATACTTGGTTCGAAAGGCAACAACAAGAAGAGGAGATGCAGCGAATTCAGGCAGAGAACCGTGCTGCAATGCAAGCTGCAGAGGAGTTGCTTAGAAAGAAAATGGCACAGGAGAGAGAAGGAGAAAAAGAAGACGACTCTGAGGTGAAGGATGACCCAATGGCAAACGCTGAAGCTGAGGTTTTGAAGCAAAATAATAGTTCTTAGCAAAATGAGCACCAGTGAAAGAACTGCTTGCAATCTAACATTTTTTTTCTTTCCATTTTTATTGTTTTTTTTTTTTTACCTTTCATCAATATCTGTAAGCTAGCAAAACTGTTTTGTTGAACTCTTCTGACCAAAAGGAATACCTACATTTGTTTAGTGAGCATCGACTTCTATACAAATGTACACGCTTTCTTTTTGGCTCATAGGTCATAACAACTCCTTTCGCTGCGATTGCCAACTGGACATGTCACAGAGGAATCATATTCTGATTTCCGTTTAAATCCCTTCGAACAGGGATGACAGTTGGTCAGTTTTTTTTGACAGTGGGTCAGTCTTTTTTGGGTACCCGATTTTATCCGACTCTAATAAAACAGATTAGGGTAATAAAAAAAAGGGTATTAAAATTAAACTCATAATGAGTTAGGATAAGCTTCGGGTTTATAGTTTGAATATCTACTAACTACACCTGTGTACAAAAATGAAAGATTTATCTCGCATATAATTTTATATGAGAATTTAGACACAAAGATTATGTTTACGTAAAGAATTAGAATATTTTAAATTAAAGTATAATGTATATGTAATTTATATAAATTATGTATCATATATAAATTTTATTTAAAATTTTATTATTATATTTATATTTTTTAAAAAAAATAGTTAAACAAATATTTATATGGATATCGGATAATATATGGATATTATTAATAAGATATAAGACAGATTCGAGTATGTTATATATAAAGGGATACATAAATAAATATCCAATCATAATAAGCTAAGAATTATGAATTTGGTGTGGAGAATTAGAGTTTAGAAACATCGTTGAATTCTTGTTAGTTGCTATTTCATTATCCTCTATATAATTCCTATATTACAATACAAGTAGTTCCAACTTCGAACTTATTTGCTGCTTCGGGTATTCATAATACAGGGTTGAATAAATCATGTTTAACAAAAATCCATGAAGTCTTCAAAAACCAGCGTAGACAAAATTTTGGCCTTATCACAGTAGCTGTCGATCTTATAGAGGCGATTTAATGACTCCCATTGGTGGGAAAGAGAATCAAGAGTAAAATCCCACAGAAAGAAAAGGGAGAAAAAAATCATCTGGACCTTCCAAAAGGTCTTCCTCTTGTCAGCATTGAATCGCAGATATTCACGGCATCCAAATTATCTCTTATATTATGTACTCTGACAATGTTCGCACCTCCTAGCACCCCAGCAGTGATAGAAGCAATGGTTGCAGGATCTCTATCAACAGCAGAAGGGCGATTGCAAATTTCACCTAAAAATCTCTTTCTAGAAGGTCCAATCAACATAGGAGCATGAGATACAGCCAAACTTTTCTTCGCAATATGTTGCCGTAAAGATGATAAACCTCGGAGGACGTCCAAATTATGTTCAGTTTTCTTTGAGAATCCGATTCCAGGATCAATAATAATCCTCCAAGCAGGGATACCTGATAGTTCTGCATCTCTAACCTTTGAGTACAACTCACAAGCAACCTGCTTACATACATCATCATACTGCAGGTTCTCCTCATTCTGCATTGTGGATGGGTCTCCCCTCATGTGCATTGCAACATATGGAACCTTTAGACCAGCAACAACTCTGTACATGTCAGGGTCTAACCGTCCAGCAGATACATCATTTACAATATGAGCCCCTTTGCAGACTGCTTCAGAAGCAACTTTTGAATAAAAGGTATCCACAGAGATGAGCTTCCCCTCCATCTCAGGCATTCTTAGAACAGCCTCTAACACGGGGATTAATCTCTCTAATTCTTCTTCAGCAGAAATCCTGGTGGCCATAGGTCGCGTGGATTGAGCACCAATATCAATCATATCTGCCCCTTCGGAAATCATCAAGTGAACCTGAGAAATTGCGGCTTCTACTGACTGGAACTTTCCTCCATCACTAAAGCTGTCGGGGGTCAAATTAAGGATACCCATGACAGAGGTTTTCTGGGACCAATCCCATAAATGATTTCCAATGGGTAAAACCCTTTTCATTCCTTCACTTCCAATCGAGGACTCACCACCCAATTTCTCCCATATTTCAAATAGTCCATTGGGTTGCCTTGAAAATGAATGCCAGCAAGCAACTGTATCACTTTCAACGGCTGATCCCATTAAATCCAACAACGGGGCCATGACAAATGGTCTCTCCCAAATTCTCTCATGAGGAACAGTAAGCATATCAGAATGAATACTGAACCTTCCATAGAACAATATGTCCAAATCAATTGGTCTTGGACCATACCTTATCCCATCAGTACGACCCATGTCCTTCTCAATTTTCTTAAGCACTCCTAAGAGCTCATGTGGCCCAAGTTTTGTAACACCACTAACAGCTGAGTTTAGAAAGCGGGGCTGATCAGTTACATAAGCTGGTTCAGTTTCATACAAACAACCATGCCTTGTGATGTTTATGCCTAATTTCTTCATCAACTGCAATGCTTCATGGAAATTATGAAGTCTGTCACCCACATTGCTTCCCAAAGCAATTGCTACTTGCTGCTCTTGAGAGTGAACTTCCACCAAGGCTTCTGGGGATGAATGGAAAGAAGAATAGCTACTTGCTGCGATGAACATCAAACCATCAGAGAATTGAATAGCCACCTTTATTAAACTAAAAATATATATATATAATAGATGCCAACACCTTATTCATTTATTTGTGCTACAATTAGCCCACCTGCATACTTGCATCCAAAACTCCCAAGTAAACCAGAAAAATCTACTTGTCAAACAACTAAATCCTTTTTTTCTCCATTGATGACAATTTCAGTATGAATATCAACATTTTCCTCCTATATACTCTAAAAAGTTTCACATAACTTGATGACCACAACGCATAACTTCATGGAAAATCATAAAGTTGAGTTTGCTTACTGTATTGGTATCATTGCACAATAAGCATGATGAAGAATTGAATCTACAATACCTCTACAGCACTTCAGGACACCAGTAAACCCAAGTTGAGTGGGTTTCAACAGCTTCAGAAAACTCATTACTGTAGCTTCTCAATAACGTAGGTCAAGCTGAATTAGAATATAATATTCTAGTTATAATTCCCTTCAAAATTGCGTTTATCTATCATATAAAAAATATATTGACAAAGATAAAATTAAAATCTTCACCCTGGAAAAGAAAAGCAGCAAAGTTGAAGCTTAAAGATACTGCGACCTAAGAAAGCAAAAGAAAAATACTAGAGTACTAAAAGTTTATGGCTGTATTCCAGATTAAAAGAAAATTAAAATTCAGGGAAAACTATAAGATATGAAATAGATAATAAAGCGAGCAAAGAAACGGGTACCTTGCTTAGTTGAGTTTTATGAAAGTGACCCTTTGGAGGAATGGGATGCAGAGAAATGAAACTTCCAAGTTTCAACTCAATTCAATTCATGGAAACTGGATACAGGACAGACTCACAGACACTGAGCGGCCTTTGAGGCTTGTATTTTATGTGCGTGAGTAATTATAGATACCTCCCCTAAGGTTTGTATAATAACAGGAATATAGAAAGCTCCGAATTCATCACCATCTCTCTCCAAAATTCGCAATAAATTTCTCGCAAAGCCATGGGCCAATTCCGGCATGTTCCGGCTTTATGTCACCATGTACTGATCCACTGTCGAAACGGCAGCGTTCAGTCAATAACGTTAAGTTGTTAACGACCCCTCCAGTGGTATTCATATTCCAGTCTCATTTTTTCCTTTTTTTTTCTTTTTTTCTGCAATTACTTTTGAGTCTGTTATTAATTTAAAATATATCATGCAGTAAATAGGTACGTCGGCTCTAAGCTGAATAAACTCCTAATCCTTAACAGTCCCAGTCTAAAACCCCACAACCGAGACTTGGTAATTGCGGGGCAACGAGCTAAAGGGCTCTGTTAACGTCTTTTCTATCTTTCGCTCATTTTCTTTCATTGCTCAGGTTCATTTTATCTATTTCTCCAAGCATTATCTATTTATTTTTCCATGTCCTTTTCTTGGTTCCATTTGTAGTTTAAAATTTTGGTCTTGGAATTCCATTTTCATGGAAATCCATTGTAGTTTACTAGCTGTCTTGTATTAAAACCTTCATGAAATAAATCCTTATAGAAATAAAGGAAAACCCATGTTGTTGCTTTGTTTATATTTCATTTAAGGAAAACTTTAACTTAAATTGCTTATAGATTTTCTGGGAAGTTTGTAAAGAGTATTCTACCTTCTGGGATGTGTTAATGCTAGTGTTCATTAGAGAGCTAAACCTCTAGGAGCAACTGCACTTAATAGCTCATACTAACCTCCGCTCACATGTAAAATTAAGTGCTGATGGTGATAAATTATGGTAGTAACTTTGTTGTTTCTATTATTTAGGTGCCATTCAGGTTGGCAGTATTGTTCATCAGTAAACTTAATGCATATCCACAATTTCGGATTACACGGTAAATGGTGCCTTGCAGCGACCTCTAGAAAGAAAATTGTGGAGCCATCAGCTCAAAAGGAGCTGAATGGCAATAAAGTGGTTACAAAAAAGAAGACACCTAGGACTTCTAAACGATCTACTACCAAACGAACAAGGAAGAAATCAGAAACTGATGCATTGGAGGAAAATTCTGATTTGGAGAAAAAATAGTGATGCGCAAATAGGGACATCAAGTGAGATACTAAGAAAATCCCACAAAGGACTGGGAGGAAAGGTACTCTCCTCATTGTTTAAAGACCTTTTCACTGACTTTTATAGCTTACTTAGAAGTCCCAAACCATTGAGGAAGTGAATTTGAAATTAGTGATGTTGAGGAGTCCACATTTATTGCCAATATTGGGGGTGAGAGTGATGGACACATGGAATTGGAAAAAGATGAGGGAGAAGATGTTAGCTTTACATATGGTTGGCCTCCTCCTGTTTGTTGCTTTGGTGCTGCACAACATGCTTTTGTGCCATCAGGAAGGCCAGTCAACAGACTTATAGACTATGAAATCCATGAAAGAATGAAGGATGTGTTATGGACCCCAGCAAAATTTATTAGGGCTCCTGGGGGATCAGCAGGTAGTGTTGCTATTGCTCTAGCAAATTTGGGTGGTAAGGTTGCTTTCATGGGTAAACTTGGGGATGATGAGTATGGGCAGGCCATGCTATACCACATGAATGTGAACAATGTCCAAACTCGATCAGTTTGCAGTGATGTGAAAAGGCCAACAGCTGTATCACAAATGAAGATTGGTCAGAGAGGTCGTTTAAGATTGACTTGTCAAACCTTGTGCGGAGGATGCTCTGACTAAGTATGAGATCAACATCGATGTATTAAAGGAGGTAATGCTTCAGTTCTGTGGGCCAAGATAATGATTGTTGCTTAGATCATTATTCCTTTTGTTACTATTATTGTTTCTGTTGGTTGAATGCATCCAGCTTTCCAATTCTCATATTTTCTGTATTTGTGGCAAAATCTGCTTAAACATTAGTTCTGCCCTATGTAAATTTAAGTTTCAAAGAAAATTTAGTATAAAAGAATACCTTTTTTTTCCTGAGTCCAGCTTCATGTGATGTATGCTGTTTGCCTTTTTCGTTTGATTAATAAGCATTTGGGGCTATATTGCATGTGGGAATTACTGACCTTTTAAATGACTTCTCCTTCAGGCAAAGATGTTTTACTTCAGCGCACATTCTCTACTTGATCGAAACATGAGATCAACTACCATGCAAGCCATCAAGATCTCAAAGAAATTTGGAGGGGTTATTTTATCACGCCTTAATATGTGGGTTCTATACCTGACAACTGTCACAAACTTTCAGGATGTATTCAATCACATAGAATACATCCTATAAATCCGTAAAGTATTCACAAAACCTGTATCAACAGTAAATAAAACACTTTTCATAATTTTCCTCTCAAACACCCAAACTTCGAATCATTTCAAAGCAATCCACAAACACTTAGAAATATATATATATATATAAATCCATAAAATGTTCATCAAAATATGAATATATGGAAATCAATCCATCCTAAATTAAAATCTAAACATTTCTTACAAATTCTTTTATAATTAATAAAAAGGTTCATAAATAATATAAAATGGACAGTGGAGTCCAGTGGACTAAAGACAAAACTGAGCGAGTCGACTTATCATATACTTGATAGTCCCTTAACTCTGAAGAATCACCACCATCGCTCGCTGCTAACTAACCGAATGTGAAACTGGAGAGTGAGGGGGGTGAGTATACAGAAGTATACTCCGTGAGTGAACTAATGGTAAACAAAAATAAATAATACTTAATTTATAAATATAAAAGCGCAATTAAAATACATTAGATACAATCGATGAAAATCAATTCTTTTAGTTCAAAATCTCAAATCATATATCGAAAATCATTGAACTGGCTGTCTTTCTTAGAGATTAACCTGGCCTTAGGCATCCCGAGATCGTTAATGGATTTTATATGAAATAAAATCATCCTATTTATAAAAATAGGTTTTTGAATGCAGAAAGTAAACGATGCAAGGTTTGATTAGATAAAAATGAGCCCGTCACTGACGTTCACCTCGGATTAACCATGGGGTGATATATGTGACTAATCCGATGAGACTCACAGGTTGTTAAATCTCATTACATCATCACAATAATATATCCATACACCACCCCCACCTATGAAGTCTTCACGCATCTAGGTGACCTCTTTATCAAGCTGACCTTAGGCTACCTCCCCTGTAGCTATAGTAATCAATCCCGACTCTCACGATCATCATCACTAAAATGTATATCAATATTCACATGTCACATATATCTAACAAGATATCAAGAAATCAAAAACATTTATATATTACCATATCCATCAAATATAACTCATCTTGGCCTCTGGCTATAAATGCATAACCATAATCATCACAAATTATGGATATCCATATATAAATAAGTATGCATAAAACAAAACAACATATATAAAGATTATTTAAAAACATATCGAGTGTTCACATGAGAGTATTCAAAAGTATTTTAAATCAATAAAAACATAAAAATATTCACTCACTACTTAGCGAGGGTATACACTCTCTAGTTCCTCTCGTCTCATGGATCGATACGCAGATTCCTCGCTTGTACTCCGTCGTCTAATCATAGATACCAAAACCATATCAATATATTTCTAAAATGCGAATATGACTAGCATGCACAAAATGCACGATTGTCCGAGTTTCTAAAATCGAACAATTACTCAAAATCGACTAAAACTCTCATTATCCACCTAATCGCCTATATATCAATACTAAGAACCCACATTATAACCCAATTAGTGTATTTTGACTCGGTTTTATGATTTTGAGAAGTAGACCTCATACCCTTGTCAGAACAGTAACCTGATTACTATTTATACATATATAAAATTTTTAAAATCTCGTTTTTGCATTCTATCGACTTACCCAACCTTTTTACAATCTAAATAAAGCATAAAGACCACAATGCATGCGATAAAACTAATCAAAAATTTATGAATAAACAGTAAAACCCATGTGAATAAAAATTGATAAAATACAAAATGGAGGTTACAGACGGGGTAGAAATGATGCTACTAACCTCATAGATCTGTTGGTTTACTTCAATTTTGCTCTGAAGTTGAGAAACCCCAAATTGTATGTTGGAAACCCTAGCTCCCCTTTTTGTTTTCTGTGTTTCTACCATCAAATCGATGCTCCCATGAAGTTAGAAATGGAAAATAAGGATAATAGGTGAAAAGAAATCAAGAATGTGGCAAGAGTTCGAATGAGAGGTAGAGAGAGCAAGGAGAGAAGGTGCGTGAGGGAGAGGGAGAGGAGAAGGGGAGGAAGAAAAGAAGAAGAAAAATGTGAAATCTGGGCCTTGGCCCCCTATTTATAGAAAAAGGGCAAAATTATCATTTTGCCCTTAAGTAATGCAAAAGAAAATCTTCTAAAAGAGGACAAAAATCGTTATGAATTTGGTCGAAGAAATCATAAATTCGGTTGAATGAATTGGGTTTTAGTCGAACGAATCTGGCACTTTCAAAATCAGAGAGCTCCCCAATTTTTCGTTCAAATGATCGACCATTCATTTGAACGAAATGATCAATTCTGTCGAACGAATCGCTATTCGGTCAAACGAATCTGGGATCAAAATTTTTTAGAGAGTTCCCCCAAATTTCGTCTGAACGATCCGCTTTTCGTTCGAACAAACTTGGGATTAGAAATTCATTCGAATGATTCGACGCATTTGTTCGAACAAATTGTACATTTCTTCCTAAATCCTTCACTTAATTGAAAAATATCATTGGGATTCCACTCAAATAGAAAATATCATTGGGATCCCACTTAAAATAAAACTATCTTCTAATTACAATGAGGTCCCTGAGTTTACAATCTCAAAACTCTATCTTAACCAACTCAAATCCCCAAAATAATTATACAGTCATAATGACATGTTAACTATGTACAATGCAAGTATAATTATATGTACAGTAAAAGAGTAAAATTATCAGTATACCCTTGGAATCTAGGCACGGGACTCACAATCAGTATAATACAAATGCCAAAATAATTATCAATATCAACAATTGCAATTCTCATTAGGTCTTTGGCCTTAATAACACACAATATAATATCTAATAGGTCATTCATACATATATGTATAAAACTGAAAATTAGAAGTAAACTAACTTCTTAAAGCATTTAAAACAATTAAATTTGTCAAAATATTTTAAAAGAAGATGAAAAAACAATTAAAATGTGTTCACTCATAACTTAGAGAGTGTATAACTTCTTATGTTTCCTCCCGATGCGTTGGTTCCTCCTTTTCAGTATGCATCCTTAATTGTGCAAATAATAACATACGTATTAATTTCAAACTCTAATTATAAATAATATAAATATATATGCAATGCTTATAAAATCCAATCCAGGTTTTTTCTGGTTGTCATTTAATTATGAGAATTCAAACCTAATTCTAAAATTTCCATCTATGATCTTTCTTTTGTCTATACACCCAATTTTGAATTTTTGACAATTTAACTTCTAATTTATTTATTTAACTAGCTAATTAGTGCAATTTAATACAATATATCAAAATTGACCTATTTTCGTAAAAATTCTAAGTGCACAGTAATATATTTACTATTTATTTGTATCTATTTTTTACAATCTAGTTGTATTTATAGCTACTTAATACCCTGATTAATATAAATTAAATTGAATTTTCGTAATTAGAATTAAATTCATTATATGAACAGAAAATTATAATTATACAAATTTATAAAATTATGCAATTTGAGACTATAAAGTGTTAGCAAACTCACAAAAGTGTTGAATTTAAATTTAAGATGCTTTAATTGTGGTTAATTACTAAAAATCCCAAATTTTATAAATAGTAAACCCTAGCTTCTTCGGCTTGATTTTTCTATCAAATCAACAAAATGACGCTTGAATCTGGATGAGAGAGTGAAGTAGGTTTGATTTGTAGAAAAAAATTGTAATTTAAATGATTGGAAACGAAAGAAAAATGAAGGAGAAAGAAGAGGATCAAACGGAGGTAGAGAGCAAAACTAGAGGGGGGAGGAAGCAAGGAAAGGAAATGATCGATCCCCTTATGCAACCATATATATATATATATATATATATATATAGCCCATCAAAAAGATTGAAGCACCTAGGAGAACGAGAAAAAGACGAAAAGCATTTGGGGGCAAAATTGTACATATAATGATGTGTACTAGGTTTACAGATGTTTTACATGAATTTAATTATGTTTTAAGTTTATTTATCTAGAAACTTGATCTAGTTGATCTATATTTGCTTAACTTGCAGCAATTTTATCTGGTTAATAATGTTCCTCTTTATGTATTATATGTTTTCATCTATATTTATGTCACACCCCAACCCGTGGGTTCCACACGTGACAACCGTCACAGGCTTCCAGGGTGTATCCAATCACACAGAATACAACCTGACAGCCTGTAAGGCCTTTATAAAACCTGTTCAAAAACCATTTTATATCACACTTCTAATACAAATCCATCCAACCACC
>JAVXUL010000012.1:10203497-10218779 GCA_035590515.1 Trichilia minutiflora | reverse complement strand
TAATATTACTATTGATTAAACATTTAAATAATATTAAATAATTAATATTATTTAATTCAATAATTAAATTAAATAAAATTTAATATTAGAATTTACAAATAATTAATATTATTTTATTTAAATTTTATTAAATTATTTCTAAAAATAAACTTTTAAAAATAATATTTAATTAATATTTTATAAATAATAATATTATGATTCAGATTTATTTTATAAATATTATTTAAATAAATATATTTAAAAAAATTATTATTTAAATAAATATATTTTTAAAAATATTATTATTTATGTGTGAACAGTAACATAGATGAATAGTATATATAAACAGTATTTTTTGTTTTAAGTTAAGAGGATATTTTTGTTCATAAATAAAAAAATTAATTATTTTTAGATGAAAATTTGTTTGACGGATATTTTTGAATTTTGATTTTAAATATGGGGTATTTTTGATTAAATCCAATATTAAATAATAAAAACTTCAATAAAACAAAGAAAAAATTAAAAAAAAAAACTTTCTCAAATTAAGAAAACATAATTAAGAAAATAAATTAAATTTAAATTCTAATAAAACAAGAAATTTAATTTTCTAAAACTGTGCTAGATCAGTTTTTTCTTTCTTTTTTTTTATAACGAAAAAATTCTATTCTATTATTGGACCCAACGCAACGTTACACAATCTCTCTCTCAATTAACAAGTTCACATCAGGTGCAACCGGACGATGTTCGGACAAAGCGAGGAAAATTCCGGAGTTCTCTTTGCCATACTACAGCTGAGAATTCCTATTTCATTCACTTTAGCATACTCAGGGCTCGTATACGGAACCAAGCTCAGCGGAGAAACGCAATCCGTATGTCCAGCATGTGGCATTACCACTGAGCCACACCCCTAGGTGGTGCTAGATCAGTTTCAGTCCCTAGCTTGCTGCACTCCTTCGTAACGTGTCCCAGACATCCACTGAGTAAGCAAAAATAGGGCAACCTTACATATTTTAAGGGCAATATTATTGTTTCCTACTTCCTTGCTCCTTCCTGCCGAACACCCAATCATCTTTTCAATGGTTTCGTCACATCTATACTAACTCTCACTCGTACAAAGCTTCCCAAATATTCACCCGTTTCTCCTGGACATACTTCCTCAACTTCCCCTATCTTCTGTCCCAGTTTAATATCCATTTCCTTCGGCGTACATATGATAGGGATGTTATGTATTTGTACCCAGAACGAAACATTGTTGAAGACAACGTTTGGTATGCTGCTGTTGCCTAGTTCCTCTGGTTTGACTATAACAATGAGGGCTTTATCAAAAATCCAAGGACCACTGAAGACCACTCTGTTTCTTCCTGTTGGTTAGGTGAAATGAAACATGAATCGGTTGTCTCCCAAGTGCACTGTTCAGCTCGTATATTAGTCCCCACGTTCGTTGAATGACTGCTTTGAAGCCTTTGCTTTATCAGTTTATCCGATAAGACCTTATCTATTAGTATTAGACTCCTTGCTTGTTTCTTGATCTCTATTTCCATCGTTCATGAGTCTCGTTCCGGAATATTATCCTCTTTTCCTTTTATCAATTTATTAGATAAGACCTTACCTATTAGTATTAGACTCCTTGCTTGTTTCTTGCTCTCTATTTCCATAGTTTGTAAGTCTAATCCCAGAATATTATCCTCTTTATCTGAGATTCTGAGAGTTGTATGGAGTGAAATAATTTTGCTAGCTCATCAGCCTCCATGCTGTATAATGGGGAGAAATCCGGGGTGGTTAATGGATTTAGGTGTGGTTGGTGGTGTTTTAATGGAGGTTTATGTTTTGGTTTGAGGTTTTTAACGGCTGATATTGATAATGGTAAAACAATTTGGTTAAGGTGAAATGGAGGTTTCTGGATGTTTTCATTTGAATATTTTCTCTTTTGAAATTCACGATATTCATGAGACTCATACTGTTTTTCTAACTGAAGGAGAAGACTTCATATTATTGCACTGTCAAAAAGTAGTGGGGACTGCCATTAGTATTGAGAATGCTTGGTCTTTAGAAAGTGATAATACCATGTCGAATGTTTATTGAGCATGAATAAACTGTTGGATATAATTCATAATTATCCCATAAAGTTCTTCAATTTTTTTTCTTCTTTAAATTCAATAGGAGTCATAATCTACTGTTGTTGAATAGCTAATCTAAATTCAACTCTTGCTGTTGCGGAATTTATCCTGTGCAGGTATTGATTTTGAGTAACTACAACCAATAGAAGAAATATAAAAAAGCATGTTGGATATGTCAAGCTTTAGAACATCGATAATAAGAGTGAATTTAATGTGAATGATTTACTCATTTAGTTTATACTAACGGAGTAAAGATTCACATAAACTTGATTATATTAAATATTGAATAATTGATTCATAATTTCATTAACATTAATATGCATGCATTTAAGTTGACTTCAGTTTTAGTTGCCAACCATCTGTGTGATATTTGGGTGGCTAGGCTCCTCAATTAAGTTGCCTTGCTTCGAGTCCCCTTAATGCCTCCTTCCTACTGTCTAATGGGTGGCGGTCCGTGGTCGTAATATATTGGTCATTCAAAAAAGATAAAACTGAATTGAAATTGAAAATACCAGGACTGCCTCTTATAATAAAAATAGATTGTTTGGTTTGAAGTCCCCACGGACTCTCTCCAACACCAATGTGTGGAGTGTGGTGGTCGCAATATATTGGTCATTCAAAAAATCAATTTTAATTTAGTGATGAAAGGTTACCAAGACTCCCTCGTACCATAAAAAATAGCAATGTTGGAGATGCAGGGGATCGAACCCTGTACCTCTCGCATGCAAAGCGAGCGCTCTACCATTTGAGCTACATCCCCCTTGACATTTATACATAAATAGTAAAGATTCCACAAGAATATTTTGGGCCAAGGCATGGGAAGTCAACCGAATAACATTGCAGGTGCATGCGAAGCTGATTAACGACTGGAAAATACAATACATTTATATATATTTTAAATTTTTAATAAGAAATACTTCCATAACAACCATCATATGAGTGAAGCAAATGCCGGTGGATACATTTACTCACTTTGAAATATACTAGATGGGATCAATGTGGCTTTGTCCATCGGCGTCTTCAAGTGCTTGATACCCATCCAATGTTCCCATTCCTTAAATTTCAGGCTGTGAGCCCCTGCCACTCAATTAACTAATTAAGTTATTCACGCGGTAATTTTTCTATTTTATTCATCTTTCATCGAATTAATTTCTATTTTAGGGGAAATCTCACCTATAAAATAAATAAATGTTATATTCTCCTTATGGGATGTGTGATAAAATCAGAGTCATCCATTGAGTATCATGAATGGCTCTAATTTTATCATATACCCATAAAAATATGTATGACATTTATTTACTTTATAGGGAAAATTTATCATTCCCTCTTCTATTTTATTTGGGCTAAATCATTCTTTCACGTGTTGTATAATTACTAGAAACTTCTCTTTTTTTCTTTTTTTTTCTGAAAGCAAGTTGACGTTGTAGATAAGAACAAAGCATTATTACATTAATTTTATTTGGGCTAACTTAAAAATATGTATTATTAAACATTTTTGCAGTTATATGATAATACAAATACAATATCCTATATAAGAATTAAATTATTTATTATTTTCACAATTAAAGTTCTAATCTTTTCACTGTTTAGTAATTGAAAAAATTGGTGCAGATCTGAAAATTATAAAAAATGCCCCCTCCCACATAAGAGATTGAATAAATCCAAGCTAAGAAATAAAAATATTAAAAAAATAAAAATACAAATAATGGGTGCAATATGACAAAAGAGATTCAACAAATCCAAGCTAAGAAATAATAATAATAATTAATAAAATATAAATACAGATACAAATACGAATAATGGGTGCAGTATCCTCCTCAAAGTAAAAGTGTAAAACTCACGGAACCACCGAATAGCGCGCTCTTTCTTTCAAACCAACCTCCCGAACAAACGGTCCAGATCCGGTCTTGGTTCCCCCAACTTGCTCGATCTTTAACACAACCTTCCCTATAAAAGATCCCCTCCCGTGCCTCGAACCACTCTCATTTCACCGTCCTTTTAAAAAAAAAACTAACCGTAACAAGCTTTTACCAATTCTCCGTTTGGAATTTTTTGCTCAAGTTTTGTGATTTCTCTCTCGCGAGACGATGTCGACGACAGAGAAGGAGAGAGGGACTCATGTTTACATGGCTAAGCTTGCCGAACAAGCCGAGAGATATGAAGGTCTCACATTTTCATACTATTTCGTTTACTTTTTACTTTTTATTTCGTTTTGAGTCTCATTTTGCAGCGGATCTGGTTTCGAATGATCCAGCATTGTTGGTTTTATTTGATTTATTCATGTTTCTGTTAACAAGTTGGCTCTTTTCATGGTGTATTGTATGAAACGACAGTTTTGGCGTTGGATTTTAGCTTGTGAATTCGATTATGGATGGCATTGTCTTTGTGTTCCTCCATTTAGTAATTGATACTGATGAAAATAAAATGAAATTGCATTATAAATTTAATAATGTTTAGGAAGCCATTTTCAGGATCTTTTATTTGACAAATATGTCCCATTGTGTACATGTAGGTTCATTATTTTGGTTGCCAGTGGTTCATAGGTTTAATGAATATAATTTACCTTGACGATGAATTTGAATATTGTCACTGTCTTGGCAATTTATGGCAATAGGATGATGCTTTGGGAGAAGAATTAGGAGCTATCCACAAAATCAATTATCTTTTTCTCTTTTTCTCTGAACTTTTTTTTTTCCTTTAATGACACAGAAATGGTCGAGAGTATGAAAAAAGTTGCAAAACTTGGTTGTGAACTTACTGTAGAGGAGAGGAACCTACTCTCTGTGGGTTACAAAAATGTCATTGGTGCCCGGCGAGCTTCATGGCGAATTATGTCTTCAATCGAGCAGAAGGAAGAATCAAAGGGAAATGAGCACAATGTGAAGCTAATTAAGAGCTACCGCCAGAAGGTGGAGGAGGAGTTGTCCAAGATTTGTGGTGACATTTTGACTATCATAGATACGCACCTGATCCCTTGTTCCACTTCTGGAGAAGCCACTGTTTTTTACTACAAGATGTGAGCTTTTCACTAATGATCATTTATAGTTTTTTTTTTGTGTGTGTGTGTTTGTTTTTTCTTTGAAGCTACTACTGTAGGTATTCATGCATCAATTCACTTTTTATGATTCGCCATTTTACAGATTGAAAATAGTTATATTAGTTAATCTTGCCACTATTTTTTTGGATATATTCAAAAAGGTAACCAAAAGGGGAATAATTGTTCTTGAATGACCGCCCTTTTTCCTGCCGCTGAGCAAGTGTTGGACGCAAAAGTTGCAGGCACTTTAATCACATTCAATGCTTGACCCTACTGGAGAGAACAGTCAAAGATGTGACATTACTCATTTGACCGAGTCAATTTGCATTTAACAGCTTTTGCTTTATGCATACTTACTTGTCTGTGTATAAGTGTGGGATTGAATCAAGATATGATAATTCTACATTTTATTCTTATAGTAATAATTTCTTCATTCATCGGAATACAGGAAAGGTGACTACTACCGGTATCTAGCCGAGTTCAAGATTGACCAGGAAAGAAAAGAAGCATCTGAGCAGTCATTGAAGGGCTATGAGGCATGTTCATTTAACATTTATTCCACTCACAAAAGTGCTAAATCAATGCATGTTCATCTACCATTATTTACTCTTCATCCCTTGATGTTTTTCTTGCTGCCTTTTTCATCCTTACAGGCTGCTTCCGCCACAGCAAACAAAGATCTTCCTTCAACCCACCCTATCCGTCTTGGCCTTGCTCTTAACTTCTCAGTGTTCTACTATGAGATAATGAACTCTCCTGAGAGGTATTGACTCTTAATTGCATACTTTCTTTCTAGTTATGCTCAACTTTTTGATGAATTATTTTTTTCCAAAACATGCAGAGCCTGCCATTTGGCTAAACAAGCTTTTGATGAGGCAATAGCAGAGCTGGACACCTTAAGCGAGGAATCATACAAAGACAGCACCCTTATTATGCAGCTGTTGAGAGACAACCTCACACTTTGGACTTCTGATTTGCCTGAAGATGGAGGTATAATATATCATTGACTGATGTTGCTGAATTTACCCTTAAGAACCAAAGAATCCCTGGTGCATGATAAAATATATGAGCAGTGCAGTAGTGATTCAAGAAACACAGTTTGTTTGTAGTTTGTCATGTGCTAGCATCAATGACCAGAGGGGTTTATTTTCTTATTTTGATTCTGTAAAACATTAGAATATATAATTACAATTTATAAATTGAAACAACATCTTAAGCGCTATCTCAGACATAAGAGTCTATCCCTGCAGGTGAGGATAACATTAAAACTGAAGAATCCAAGCCTGCTACTGAAGCTGAGGTATGCTTTATGTGATTACTTTCCTTCAAGTATCAATTTCTTTTTCATTTTGCTGCTAAATTTAATTGGTAATCTGTTTTTGCAGCATTGATGAGGAAGCTGGGAGCCCAACGCCCAGCAATCCAAAATTTAACTACTTTACAACAGTGGCATCTTTCAGTTTTATTCACAATGGGATTGGACATAAAATGTAGCCATTTTATGATGCTACAGCCTACACATTTTTTCTAGCTCCTGGGGCTCCTAGCAAAGCAGATGAAAAGTTCGAGCAGTTGAATCTTTTCTTTTAATTTATTCCCTTTTCTCTTTTGTTTCTTGCTCTCCATTATAAACTTGTCAAAAACGTCGGAATATATTTTTCTTTTTTTAAGCTTCAATTCATAGAGTATTGCATGGCATTGCTGTTACAGTGAAAGCAATTTTAATTGTACTTTTTTCTACACCTTTTTGTGAGTCAAACAGTTGAGTTCTACAGCGCAACAAGCCCAGCAGGACCATTCCAGTTGCAGAATTTTTGGAGGTAAATCAATGTTCCTTGGTTGATTTCAATCAACCTGGTTGTTTAATAACTGGCTGCTCAAAGAAATTTAACAAAGTAAATATATTATTTAACCAAAAAAAAAGGCTATTAGGTTATCACAAATAAATTTTTTGAACTTGTATTAAAATTAAAAACTTAAAATAAGATAAAAATATTTCAAATTATTTGACCATATAAAAAATATCTGCTGTTAAAAGTTTCAAAATAAATTTTTTTAATTTTTCGAAAATCAATTTTTTAACAAGGATAAAAAATTTAAAAAGTTTTTAATATTAAAAATATTGACAATAAAATAGTCATATCAAACAAACACTTTAAAAATAGCATATTTAAATTAGAAAGTTCGAATGACCTTTTCTGCAATCTGCAATTCACACAGGTCTTAGAACAGAATTAGACACAGATATTTCATTTTCATTTTACCGATACTAAGGGCTAGTAGAGTTTCCTTCGACTATTTAGAAACAAAATAATAATGACAAGATTTGTTATATACGTACATTTTGTTTGCTGAGACTAATTGAATCCCTCGCAAACACAACACAAGCCACTAGATCATGAGAAACTTCAATTCCAAACAAAATAAAAAAAAAATTATGAAAAATAAAAAAGAAATAAAAAGACTTGAAAAATCCAGTATATATTTAAAAAAAAAAAACTCCCGTGGCTCGCATCTTCCAACATTGACAATATTATTTTACCAATAAATGAGAATGTTTGTAAAGGAAACTACTAAAAGAATGACATCAAATTCTAAAGCAACACTGAGCTCTCCTAAAGATTTTTCCATTTCTATAAACATTCTTTAACACGATCACCACAAGGGGACATTCAGAAGAGAGAGATTGCAGTACCAAATTAAAATATATATATATATATATATACATAAAATTTGTTAAGATTCTTCCTTGTCAAAGTAACTTTGCGGCAGGCAAAAATCTTCCTCGTGATTCAGGATTTCCATCTCCTCATCATCTGGTTTCTGAATTTAGAAAAGAAAGCAAGATCAACAAGTTAATAAAAGAAAGAGATCAATGAAAGCTCAAGTCATACTGAAAAAGTAACAGTAAAACAGTCCTAAGTTTTTTTGTTTTTCCTTTACACCAGTTATTCAAGAAATTCATTATCATCATCCATAACTTTTCTTTCCCTCACCCCACCCCACCAAGAATGACATCATTCAGAGCTATAGGTACACCTAAAATTTGGCCAGCATGCAGAATCTTCCCATTATGATTCCCGTACTTTGCATCTACACTTATCTCATCCCTTCATAAGTCAGGGATTACAGACATTTTACTAGTTGTCTAACTTTATGAAAACATATGCTCACAGACCGAAGGCATTTATTCATATTATTTGCTTGAAATTAGATTCACAATCAAAATTATCAATCTACAAGTCCATTATAACTCTGAATCAATATTTACATTTTTTTTCCCTTCAAACGAGAAAATTTTAGAAAAATAAAGAAACACATTACTTAAATTAATAAAATACCAGCATTTCTAGGTTGTAGAACCGGTCCAGCAACTGCAAAACCTCATCTGGAGTAAAGTGTCTGTCAAATCTGTGACAAACAGCAAAATGAGAAAAATAAGTGAAACTGAAGATTTACTGAAATTTTTGCACTATAACCTTGGGCAAGTAATTAAAGAACATAAATGTGAAGCACAACAAACCTTCTCCGCAAAAATTCCATGAGACCATAAAGGACAAAATGGCGATGTATACCTGCTTGGAAACAATTTGTTGAGAAGTTATGCATTTTTTAAAATGATTGTTTCCTTTCAACCTAAAATAGAAGTTCATACATCTTAATTGTCTTGTTAATCATTGAAGCTTCCAGATGTAACATTCCTTTACTAATTAAAAGCTACTTTAGCACTCAATTAAGATAATTTTATGCCCGATTACTATTCCCATTAATATGACATGCCTGTCTGATTAAAATTTTATGAAGTTGTGCAGACAGTCAACAAGCTCAAATATGAGATTCAGTGTCAGATAAAAAATGGAAACAGAATCTAAGGATTTCAGCCAAACAAGTTTATTTAGAGCAGTTATCTAATTCATAACTGTCAATCCAAACAATTGTTTCCTAATAGGGAAAATAAATGACAGCTTGAGTATCTACTGTAATTTGAAATGCTCTGTGCAATGCATGTGATTAAATAACATAATCTACTTATAGACAACACAAGCATTCATTTCCCTAGAATTGTCAGAAATCTCCTTTTAGCCACTTCTTTCCAGTAATTACCATGTCTTTATCTACATTTTTTTTTTTTCTGTATACTCAGTTGAAGAAGAATATCTGTTAATCTTTTACATATGGAGATATTGAGCTGAACAGGGAATTGACTTCATGAAGTGAATTCCAATCGACTCATTTCTCTAGGAAAATGTGTTGAATTCCAAATCAAAAAATAAATACAGAATCATTTTTGTTAAGTAGTCAAGGGAAATACCAAGTTCAATATTTAATCCACAATCAATTCAACATGGGGTATTGTGCTCCCAATAAGCCATTATATATATATATATATATATATATATATATATATATATATATATATATATATAAAAAAAGTGCCCCAAAATATTTTGTCTCTATATTTCAATACAGACTTTCATTTGAGAGTAACTAATCTACTAATTTCTATCATCTATCCAAAAATGCATATTTCATAGTCAAAACTATAATCATCATGACACAGTTTTAACTTAAAAAATCTTCCTTCTAAACCATACATTCCCAAACATGACAAATTCCAAGGAATCCCTTGTGCACAACTAATCAATGACGTCAGAGACTAACAAAATCAAGAAAAGAATCCTAGTGAGTTAACTTCAGTTAATCAAATTTCAGGATAAGTAGCCAGGCCGGGTGGTACAATAATCGTACATGTTATTCAAATATATCATATTTACAAGTGAAAAACTGAATGTTTATAGTTAAAACATTTGAACTAAAAACAAAATGAATGCAATCTAGTATCACACAAGAGAGCATCTAAACTACTATGATACCACTATTTTCTACTGTTCTTACATATCGAATTGAATACAGATAAATTTGAATTTTTCTAAAATTATCCAAATAAGAAATCAAAAGAGAAAAACCAACATACAAAAATAGACTGAACCTGCCTAGTAGCTTGACTGGAGGATAAACCTCGAGAGCTTCTAACAGTCTTAGCTCCAATTCAACCTGTGATTTCTCCTAATTAATCACAATAAATTGTTTTTTAACAATAGCATTAAAAAAATGTATATTCAAATATACATAATATGTACACACAGAAAGACATAGAAAGACCTTAGGGAGAGAAGAAGCAGAGGAACGAGGAGCTTTGCACGGAGAGTGCACGGACATGCCGTCTTGTTCTTCTTCTCTCTCTTTTTTTTCTTTTACTTTATCTTTGTCTTTCTCTCTTCCTCCACCGCCGTCCGCACCCATGACCGCTTCTTTAGCTTACGAAACGACGCTGTTTTCGCAATTGTCCAATGGTTTCCGATGCTTCAGATTGTACCGGGAAAACAAAAGTAATTTAGTTTTCTTTTGGGTAGGGTTTTACAGTTTGATCAGATCGGAAGTGGAAGGAATCTGTGAGAGAGGAAGAGAAATTGGGCCTAGACCCAGAATAATAGCCCACGTAAATTTCTTTTCTTTTCTTTTCTTTTTGTTTTTTCACTATTTATTGAGAAATTATTTGGATAATTCTTCTCTTCTACACCTTTATTAAACATTTATAAACTTGCAAATCTCACACATTAATTTAATTGACAGGCTATTAATTGCTTATTTTATGCAGATTAAGCAGGATAATTAGTATTTAAAAATATTAATTGATAGACTAGTAATTACTTATTTTATCCTAAGATTAAATTTTTTGAAATCGTGAAACTTTTTAAGAGTTTAAAACGAAATGATGCACCAATTCAACCTACAACACAACTTCACAATGCAGCAGTGTATAGATGTTGAACAATTCCAGCATTCTCCAGGCAAAAGCACAGCTTCAAAGTGCTGCATCTTCCTTAAAAATTTTGGATATATGTAATTCATTAGCAATGGTTGGTCACCTGAGATGCAAAAAGTAAACATTACTATTTCCTTAAAAATTTTAATCCCCAAAGACGGTTCCCAACAGGATAATTACTACTTAAAAGTACATGGGATGGTATTTCTAGCGAGGCTTCCACCGATGGTTGAAGTACATCCATGATCATGTAAGCCTAGTGATGATGGTCATACAATATATCAGTCATCAACACTACCAGATGTTGTAGAAAGAGGCATGAACATTCACCATGAACTCCAGTTGACTTAAAATTTTCACAAATTGGACTTCCAAACAAAAGCAGGTTACAAAATTAATTACTAAATAATTTAAAATATTATTTGGGTCAAAATTTGGCTGTAAAACCAAAAAAAATTAATTAGTAAGTAATATTTTTTAATCAATTAATAGTTTTAATGATCTCTATATAAGAGAGACGTGAAAAAATTGAAAATATAGATACCTTATTAATGAATATGGAATAGATATTTTTTTTAAACTTTTAGGGGTGGTTTGATGGTGAAGATTGGTATTATAAATCTCAAGATTTTAAATTAAATTTTTATCCCATAATTAAAGTGTTAAGGGAATCAAATTAAAAGTTTTATCCTATATTTAATACTATCGTATGTGATTTTTGTACACACATTTTATAGTTTAAGATGATTATTAGATGATTTGTGAGATCTCGTATTCAAGAAATATGTCAATCTCATATTTCATTGAACCCCTCAATGATAATCGAGTATAAAAAATTTTCTGTATATTAAAAAAAAGAAAGATATAAAATTTTAATATAAAAAAGGGGTTAATTTTATTAAATACAAAAGAAACATTCTAACACCGTATAGTTACTACTACAACTTTAATTTGTGGTAAGGTAATTAAAAATTGGTCATTCTTTAATTCAAATAAGAGTAATTTACATCCAAGTCCCTGTTTCTTATCTAAAAATTCAAATAATTAAAAGTTATCCAAATAGATCAGCAAAGTCCTCTTTATCTTTTTTAAACATAAGCACCCTTGGGTATGTAAAATTGACAATTTCATCCATACAATTGAGTAATATTAAAAATTTTAAATTATATTTTAATATAACATCAGAATAATGTGACCAATGACTTAATAATGTTATAACTTAATAAAAAAAATAGTTAATTTTAATACAAAATTAAAACCATTAAATAAAGTAGAGATTTTAAAATTAATGAGTTTCTAATGGCTGAAGTGATGTGATATTGTCAAATTAGTTGTTGTATTATTTAAAATATTAATATTAAAATACAATTTAAAATAAGATATTATTTTCTATAAAATTTAAAATATCAATTAATTTTATTGATTTTGTTAAATATACACCTTAGTCTCAATGATTTTAAAATACCAATAATTTATTATGTGAATTTGACAAAAATAAAATATAATATATTTTACTCTCAAAATATTTATGATTAAAAAGATATTATTTTAATTATAATAAAAAGTAAAAAAATAATTCAAACTAACAAAATTTAAAAAATTAAGGTTTTTTTTTGTATTTGGATATTTTTAGAACGGATAAAATTAAAATGTATATTTAACTAAAATTTAAGAATAGTTATTATTAATATTTTTAATTAATAATTAGGTATATGAATCTCCTTAAGCACTAAGTTATTAAATTCATTATCCATTAGTGTAACATGATGACGATGAATTGAGTTTTGAATATATGATTTGATCATATATTTTGAATTTAAGTCTAATGAATCATTTATAATTTAAACAAAATATCTAAATAAAAATTAATTAAATAAAACTCATCGATAAGAGAAAAATTCAAATACTCTAAATTATTCCCCCAATCTAACTTTGGTATAAATACTTATACTTTAAATTTGATAGTGTCATTGTTTAAACTATAATTTAAATTAATAAAAAAGTTAAAAAAAATTTAATTAAATATTTTGAAATCTTTTTTTTTTTAAATCTCATTACATTTTTATAAACCGTTGTTAAATGGGCTAATTACTTTAGACGTTTCTAGTCAAAAGGTGACATATTGATAAAAGAAAGGAAATTAGAGTTTCAATTCTCATACAAGATTTTTATCATTTAGTTCAAAAATATTATTAAATTATATATGTCATATCTTAATTTATGAGTCATATACATGACAATCGTCATAAACTCTCTAGGATATATTCAATCACTAGAACACGTCCTATGAGCCTGTAAGACCTTTACAAAAATCTATTTCAAAATATTTATGCAACACTTTCAAAATAAATCCAACCAAACACTCAAACTTCGGAACATTTCTCAAGAAACCTCAAACACTTCAAAATATATATGTATAAATTAATCCATAAAATGTTCATCCAGACACAAATCTGGAGGAATCAATTTTCTCAAAATAAAATCCAAATATTTTTTATAATTTCCTTTGCAATTCATAAAAAAAAGTTTCATAAACAAAATAAAAAGATTAACAGACTTCAGTGGACTAGAGACAAATATGAATGAGTTGACTTATCATATACCTGTTGGTTCTCTAATCCGGAAGAATCACCATCACCGATCATTACTAACAAATTGAACCTGAAACTGAAGAGTGAGGGGGGTGAGTACACGGGAGTATACTACGTGAATGAACTGAAAATACATATAAGTAAATACTATTCGATTCGTAAATAGAAAAGCACAATTAAAATACATTTCATATAGTTCGATGAAAATACTTTTTTTAGTTTGAAAACTCCAAAACGTATATCGAAATTATGTGGGTTGGCTGTCTTTCTCAAAGATTACCCTGATCTTGGGTATATTGAGACCGTCAGTGGATTTTATATGCAATAAAATCATGTTATTTATAAAAATAGATTTTTGTATGCAGAGAGTAAACGATGCATGGTTTGATTAGATAAAAACGAGCCCATCACTGACGTTTACCTCGGATTAACCACATGGTGATATCCATGGCTAATCCGATGAAACTTATAGGTAGTCAAATCTCATCTCCATCACAATAATACAGCACCATATATCACCCCTACCTGTGAAGTTTTCACTTACCTAAGCGACCTCTCTATCAGACCGACATTGGGCTATCTTCCCTGTAGCTATAATAAACAATCCCGGTCCTCATGGCCATTATCACCACAATGTATATCAATATCCACGTGTCATATATATATCCAATAAAATCTTAAAAAATCACAAATATGTATATTGTCATATCCATTAAACATAATTCATCTTGGCCTCTGGCCATAAATTTGTAAACATAATCATCATAAATCGCGGACATCAAAACATACACGAATATACATCAAACGGAAGTAATATAAATAAAGGTTATTTAAAAATATATCAAGCGTTTATATAAGAATAACAGAAATCATTTTAAAACATTAAAAATATCAAAGAGTTCGCTCACCGCTTAGAGAGGGTATATACTTTCTAGTTTCCCTCGTTTCTTGGATCAGTACGCGGATTCCTCGCTCGCGCTTCGTCGCCTAATCACATATATCAAGACATATCAATATACATTTCGAATCCTCAAATAAAACTCATATGCGTGAGATGCATGTTGACCCGGCTTTTCTAAAATTCGTTTATAAGCGTAAACTGCTAAAACCCTCGTTATTCGTCCAATTATCCATATATTATTAACACGAACCCATATTTAGGCTAAACTAATGTATTTCAACTTGTTTTTACGAAATTGATGAATGGACCCCATAGACTCATCGGAACAGTAACCTAATCATCATTCGCACCTTATTAAATTTTTTGAAATCTTGCTTTTACCATCCTAATGACTTACCCAACTTTTTTACAATCTAAATAAAGCGTAAAGCCCACAATGCATGCGATAAAACTAACCAAAAACTTGCGAATGAACAATAAAATTCATATGAACGAAAATTGATGAAACATAAAATGAAGGCTACAGACAGGTTAGAATTGATGCTATTAACCTCGTAGAATCGTTGGTTTGCTTTAATTTCGCGTAGAAGTCAAAAAAACCCAACTGAAAGCCGAAATCCTAGATCTCTCCTCCGTAATTTCTGTGCTCCTATCAACAAATTGATGCCCCTAACATGTTAGGAATCGAAAATGCGAGTGATTGATGATGAAAAACCAAAAGGTTGCAATAATGTGAGTGTTGGGTATAGATGGCAGAGGAGAAAGCGTGAGAGTCGGAGAGGAGAAGAAAGGAAAAAGGAAAAGAGAGGGAAAACATGAGAAATTGGGGG
>JAVXUL010000012.1:10170400-10189788 GCA_035590515.1 Trichilia minutiflora | reverse complement strand
TGTGAATGCTATTATCCATTATGGGCGTTCCAGAAGTATTTTTATTGTCATCCATCGTAGATCACAATATAGCAAAAAACAGCCAAAAGAAGCAATAAGGAAGCAATGACAGCAACAACAGATCCCAGAAGAACAGAAAAGAAGCAAACAGAGATGCACGGATGCTAACTGAATTAATAAACGAAGATTAAACTACCTCCAAACAGCACGGATTTCCACAACAGAGGCCAGAATAGTGAAGTGGAGAGCCAGGCGACGCCAGAAAAATAAATCCAAAAAACTTCCACCGTCACACGTGCCCCCATGCACCGGCGCGTGAAAAACCGAGATGGAACAAAAATGGCGCGCGTGATTCACTCGCTAAGCTTTCGGTGACCGAACTTAGCGACGTTGCCCGGATTTAGGCGACACTCTTCCCTACGTCGGAGGTGAGATAAACGGACCACTCTAAGATGGTCGGAAAAATGAGTCAGCCCTGTTAAGGGTTTCACTCAAACAAAAAAAGAGACCTAGGTTTTTTTTTAGGAACCAGGCTCTGATACCATGTGAAAAGAAATCAATAATTAGATTCTTATTATTTAACTAAATGATTTACAACTCTATATATACAAAGGAATCCTAGTTTGAATAAGAGACAAAAAAAATAAAAGTTTTCTATACAGATAAAGTTTAATTATAGGAACATTATTTACAAAGAAAGTAATCCCTAAAGACTAGAAAAGACAACTAATTTCCCACAGTATTAATTATCATGAAAACGCCTTTGAAATTTATGCTATAAATTCATTTATTGAAACCTATTCTTTTTTTCAATTTCATGTCTTTTCTCTAGTAATCGGTAATTTGCACTCCTACCTTTTCTTTGATTAGCAGCCTAAGATAATTACAAATCCAAGAATTATAATTGATACTCCCTAATAAGTTTCCTGATATTATTTCACAGCTTTGGAGCCATTCTTTAATGCGGCTGCTTCTCAGTTTGTTCTGGGCCACCAGATTCCTGTCTCTGTGGTTGTCATTGGCGCCTGTTGTTATTGGTAACTGTCAGACTATGATTTCCTTTCATCTATTATTATTCATCTATCTAATTCATTGGCAAAGGGATGTGTGAAATAAATTCCTGATACTGGTTGGATGTGTATGAAATCTATTAAATGTTACCTACTGATGGTTTCGGTCACTTCAATTTTAGGTGTTTCAGTGGCTTCATTGACAGAACTTTCTTTCAACTGGACTGGTTTCATCAGTGCAATGATTTCAAATGTTGCATTTACATACAGAAGTATCTATCTATTAAAAAAAAGCAATGGTGAGATTCTGAAGTTTGATACTTAATATCATCATCTTTTATATTGTTAATGATGACAGACTCAAGTGGTCTGTATATGTTTGGTGCTCTTTGGCCCAACATATGGAGCTGGATGGTATAATCTCTCTTGTAATGACTTCGAATGATGGAAGTTGCTACCTTTGGGACCTTTCACCTGTCTTTACAATATTTTGCTGGCTGTTGATTATCCTAAATATGTGAAACCTATACCTGATGCATCTTGAAATTTTTCTGATTCAGAAAGCATTCTTGTGATAGATATGACTTTGAATCTGATGGTACCGGAGAATCTTGTTGAAATATTTCATGATTAATAGTTGAGTGAGTCTGGAAATTATGTTCAACTTTCCTATTCCATTATCAGTTTGATGTTCAGTTCATTATTTTGTTTCCAAGTAGTTAAGCACTGCAGTATAATAAGTGATCACCACTCTCTTAGAGATTCTGTTGAGAAGGTTTCCTTAAATTCTGATTACTTATATGCAAGTGATGTCTCACTGTTTCAGAGCCAGCTCTGTGTCAAGTTTCATATGAAACATGATAATCTGATTTGATTCCCTCAGGATGTCCAAGCAAACACCCTGCAAGATATGATATTGAATAATTGCAATGAATTGTTAATCCACAAACAGCCGAGAGCTAAGATATGGTTAAGGAGAATTTCAAGATAGATTTGAAATCAACTTTATCTAGCCTATGGGTGCTGATAATTCAGCATCTCTCTTGCCTATTTCCTGTATATTCGAGTGGCAAACTTCAAAGCTCTATCTTCTTTATCTGCTCCCTCCTTGACATCTTTTTTTTTTAACTTTTTATAGACAGGTATGGACAGTACAAATGTGTATGCTTACACTTCAATAGTTGCCCTCTTGTTCTGCCTCCCACCAGCAATACTTACTGAGTCTCAACACCAACTGAATTTTCGACATTCTTTTTGCTTTGAAGCCATTTACACCTGACCTTCATTTTGTGTAAATATGCTATTCGATCGACGGGCAACAGGTGATGCAATATGGTTTTAGGGATGCAATTGCCAAAGTGGGTTTAGTCAATTTTTTTTCCTGGCCTATTTTGGATTGGAATGTTCTATCATTTGTATAATCAGGTATGTCACAGAAGCCATTTTTGGCTGCTGTTTAACCCAATCATTTAGAAACATGAGGTGTTTATTATTTAGGAATGTGTTAATGCACAGTGCCCTGAAACTTTTTTTCAACCATCTAGGATTGTCCCTGTTTGATATGTTAACATTGCAGCTTGCTACGAACACGTTGGAACGGGTTGCACCACTTACACATGCAGTTGGCAATGTGTTGAAGCGAGTTTTTGTTATTGGGTTCTCTATTGCGATATTTGGTAATTTACTCCAATACTTCCAGCTCTCGCATGATTTATATACAAACACAAGCAAAATTTTACAGGCAATAAAATCTCCACACAAACTGGGATCGGTACTGCAATAGCAATTGCGTGTTGCCATCTATTCTCTCATAAAAGTAAATATGGAGAGCAAAAACGAATTAAGATTTGACAAACCACGTAACTCTTCATTTCTACCATCTATTTTCTTTATTAATGTGATCTTTATTTCTTTCCATAGTGAAATATTTGATCCTCAAATTTGCAAGCCACAAAGATACATGTAGCTTGTGCATTAAACCTCCTGAAACCAGATTATTATGCTAACAACATTCATCCGCAGTTTAGGCGTTTTTCACTATCCCAAGTTTTACGAGCTTTGCAATACCTTTTAAGCTTTGAATTCTGCTTACGAAGTTTTTCTGTACCATTTCAGAAAGCTGCTTTGGCTGCTGCATCGTAGATAGATTACTATGCAGAATCTTGTATTTACGTGTATGAGCGTATTATGAGGGTAATAAAGGGAGATCCTCGAACAAAACTCGGAACGAATCTTCAGAAGCGGATTTTTATAGGTTTAAAGATGGCAACATTTTGGCCTATGCATTGGGCAATGAAAAGAATAAGATCAAATTTCAAAGATGGTTTCGAATCTTGATTCCTACGCAGATATCCACTACAAATCATTTCAATTATTACACAAAGCGGATTGTAATTACAGTTTGAGAATTCTAATTCTAATCAATCAATTGGGCAAATCATTCTGAAGATTTTCGCAGATGATTTAAACAAAATGAAATGAATGACCACTGCTACAATGATATACAGACCCAGACAATTAACATCGAAAAAATACAAAAAAATTTAAAGGTTCTCAATGACTTTATTATTAATATTCCCATTTAATTGCACCAAGGTTGCTCGACTTACAAATTGTTTATAAACATGGCCAAATACATCTATTATCTACACCAGCGGATAGGACAGTAGGACAAAAGCAAGAAGGAATATAATCATCTGCTGCTCTAATAACTTGAATTATCTGAAATGGTACAACACTTATTGGTCAACATTTGAGCATCTAGGGGATCAAACATTTCTCTGACCTTCCAGTTTACCCTCAAAAAGCGCAAAAAGAATTGGAAAATAAACAGGAGAAATAAAAATATGGCTCTAGGAAACTACCATCCTAACCTTAATAGCCCTGACAATCAAAATTGAAAACGATCAGATAATTTGCAAATGCAGGAGAAAGGCTTAAAAGAAACTGAAGATGAAAATATGCCAACTCAGTCAATCCTATTCTAAATCAGCACTGAGATTTCCAAATTCCGAGTCTAACCGGGAGCAAGCCTACTCCTGCAAAAAGAAAACTAAACACAAATTATAAACAAAGCAAAAAAAAGGAAAAAGAAGAACAAAGAAAACACGAATTATAAATAAAGCATGGTTGATGCAAGATTATCCAAAATAAACTTCAGCATTATGATGATACTCAAGATAACTCTGCACCCGCAACAAGGAAGAAACATGAAAATGATACATAATTCAGTAACAGACAAACAAACAAAATCAGTATTCAACCAACATGATGTAAAGCTAAAACTGTCCGTCAAAAGCAACAAGGACTACTTTCCACCAATCTTTAAAGTGCAAGAATTTTATCATGTCTCAGAACTTACCCTTCAGGCATAATCTGTGCTGTAATTATGATCAAAAAGCATGTTCCTGCGATTCTCTGCACCCATTCGAATAGCAAACTTTTTAGCCAAGGCTCCCACCTTATCATTACTCTCATTGTCCATCTCTCGCAAGCATCGTCTTCTTAGCTTTTTTAGTGTTTCTTTCGAGGGAGTAAATCCAGCATTTTCCTGGAAAACAGATTCGTAATACACATGTATTAACTTTCTGCAGATACCAGTTAATCCATAGAAACAAAATCACTCATTCATCACAAAAATAAAAAAAGGAACTTACCATCTCATCAATTACAGAGAGAGCAGCCTTTTGATCACGGTTGATAAGGTGGGCATCAACAAGCAAAGAATATGATGTTTCGTTGGGTTTAACACCCAAACTTACGAGGTGTTCAAACACCCTTGATGCTTCAAATGTCTGCCACAAGGGAAGAACATGAACTTTCAATATCAGACTCAACACACAAAATAAGTAAATTAATCAAGTGGTTTTATCTGTTTTCCATATGCACATGAATCCATAGTCTATGACAATGCATTAGGCCCTTTCTGCAAGAGCAAATCCCCATAGTCTCTCAGGACGTATCCCAATGGTTAACGTTTAATCAACCAATTATGAAGAGATTAAAAAAAAAAATTTTAAATCAACATTACAACCGTTTTCTAGCTATGAATTTACTCTCCAAAGTGTGGAAAGAATGCAGGGACAGCTGTCACATCCATTCTCAACAAGTCCCACATGCCTCAGCAGCAAACACCACTCGAGGATACACAATTGTGATCACATCTGAGGATGTATTTGTGTTTGTGTGTGTGTGAGACAGCAAGAGCAATATGGAAATCCAATGAGTATGCACCTTTTTGAGCTTCCCAAACGCATGCATAAGAGCATTATAGGAATGAATATCAGGGGTCAACCCAAAAGAAGAACTTATTGCCTCAAATGTTTGGTAGGCACGGTCAAGGTCCCAAATATTTGCACAACCTAAAATTATACAATTGAGAGCAGCAACAGATTTGTAAGGCGGCTCCGCATGGCTCAAATTCTCGAGTTGAAAATAAACCTAGTACAATATTTTAAATAACACATAATTAGCAACAAGCTGCAGAAATATATTAAAGAGATGAAATTAAGTGTTCAACTCCTAATACATAATTTACATAAACCACAAGTGCATTCTCTTCCAGAAGTATAGCATACATGCCACTTATTACCACATGAAACATATGAAATCTTA
Source organism: Trichilia minutiflora (assembly GCA_035590515.1). Lineage (NCBI taxonomy): Eukaryota > Viridiplantae > Streptophyta > Magnoliopsida > Sapindales > Meliaceae > Trichilia > Trichilia minutiflora. Next base: position 10,184,164 of record JAVXUL010000012.1, on the reverse strand, counting down.
AGTACAATAACAAATTGGCAAATAACAGATATACATGAAATTATTATAGCACTTTTTTTACTAGAAGTACAACAAAACAAAGCGATAGTATAAGGAACTGTAATTTGAGCATTACTTCAGCTTGGGAATCTGTAAGCCATATCATATACATATTATCTCCTTCATCACCAAGAGTTATTGTTATGTCCTTATCAGATCAACTGAAGCAAACAAAACTTTTATATGACATTGCAATATGCCTAAACATTCATTTTCCTAACATTGATTTTGCCAAAAGACTTTATATCCCCACTTCTAAAAAGAGGGCCAATATTTCTCAGCTTATGTCCTTAAATCCGAAAAATTATCCCTATAAACAATCTTAACAAATACATGGTTCACCATAATGAATATACCATGCAAGAATGAAAATGCTGATGAATTACAGGCATACCAAGTCCAATGTCTCAAAACCCTTTCTGGAGCAGGCCACAACTAATGGATATAAAGAAGTAAAGGGAGAGAAAATTTGCTCTTCTTCTACATGTTTGATGGAATTGCCATAGGCATTCTCAAACTCATGCAGGGTACTAAAAGCCTTTTGTAAATCTCCAAGTGATGCATGTGCGTATATTTTTCCAAGATAAGATTCAGGGTTAGGAGCCTTCTTTTGTCGCAAGGAGCGTTGTAGGACCGCCCATGATGCATCCAATAGTTTTTGATTGTAGGTCCTTCCTGCAGTTCCAAGCACCGACACAACTAGTCCTTCATCTACAGAAAGCAGTAAAGGGGGCCGTACATTCTCACCCCGAGCAATCCATTTTGCCATGAATTCCAGGGCACAAAATGCTAACTCGCTGTTATCTTTTTGAATTGCAACTTCGGCAATATAATTGCATGTTCTCCAGTTTGGACTAAGTGCTTTATTTTGATCCATTGTCTGGTAACACCCATAGTAACAAATTCATTTAAACAAATATGAAGCAAAAATTGGCCTTGGATTGATGTAAACATCAAAGAGTTCAGTCATGAACCTTGCACTTCTTAATAATGGATACCAGTGCATCAAGCCTGTTCTTGTTAACGCAGATCTGCACACATTCAGTGAACACTCTTATAGACAATGTATAACCAAATTTCAATGCCATATCTAAATATTTCAAGGCAGCATCAATCTGGTATGTCAAGAACAGCATGCCAATGACCAAGTCATACGACTCATCATCAGGCAGAGAATCCTTCCCTGATTGCAGCATCCTGAATATAATAAAGTAAAAGATGGTCCATTAGATATTCAATTTACATCTGACTACTCATATAATGAAGTCAACATCTGAGGTCAATATTTAAAAAGAAAACCTAGAACAGTACCCTGGAAAGGTGCAGCAGGTACATAATTAAAAAGGGTGGAACAGTGATATAGAATCTTGTACTTCAGACTAGGCCAGGGAATGGTGCCATAATATATTATACCATTGTTTTGAAAAAGCCATGCCCGTCCATCCCATGGGTTCAGGCAAGAACGTGAAATTAAAATCAAATAGCACATACTACGATTAAATGAAACAGAAAATTCACACTCACAAAAAAAAATATTCAAGAGCTTTTAATTACACTGCCTTCCACATTTTACCAGCGAACCTTCCAAGATAAACACACAGAAGCATAAACATTATTGGAAAATTTACCGCAGCACAATACTGGATCTCCGATAATTTTTTTTTAAAGGGTTCGAGGTCCCCTCTTTATTAAAAGTTATTTGTCAACGTAGTTTATTTCTTGTTCTCTGCGTCATGTTTCAGTTAGTTATAAGTATTGTGCTTCTCGCCACATAAGTACAAAAATTAAGTAATGAAAATCAACGACCAAGTATTGCTACCACTAATTTCCCCGTAAAATATGCACTTCAACCTTCATTGAAAGTAACAGATATGAAGGTAGCCACACCAAAATCATCAGTCGAATGGTAGATCTCCAGTAGCCAACTACTAGCAGTCAGCTACTCGACCAACAAAGTTTGCCACAGAACAACAGTGACCTGTGGGTGATACCAAAATGTAAAAGATGAACTTACCTTTTTTTTTTTTCATTTTAGCATTGTTCCTCTTCCTCTTACAAGGAATTATAAAAATTATGAAGATTTTGAAGGGTTATCTAAGGCGGATTATGTTGTAGTAAACTGAATAAACATAAAAGGGCATATGCAGTACGTAATATAAAAATTATAAACATTTCTGCATGTATATTTCAAAAAAAAAAAAAGCGAATAAAATGCTAACCTTTCTAGCAATTTCTCAGCAGCCTCGGTCTCTCTTCCCTTGTACATGGCTTTCAGGACCAAATTAAAAGAAGCAGTATTTGGCACAATAGCAAAATCCTCCATCTGCGCAACTAAATCAAGCAAATCAGCAGCTCCTGCACCCATCATCAAATTAGCCATTAAATAATGATTAAACAAACTAACATCCGGCCTATTCGGCTTCCCGTGCTTATCCAAACTTCGAACCCAAAACTCAAACAGTTCTTTCATATCCGACCATCTCTGACTGGTCATCCAGTCAGCAAAAACATTCATTAACTGCTGCCCATCAAGCGTTTCAGACGAAGCCTGTATACTTGGGGTGATAGAATGCAGGGGGAACCCTAGAGGGATTACAGACCGGGACCCTACTGCCTTATTGGGTAAAGGGTTTCGCCAGTTCTCTTTGTAAATAGGACTTCCGGTGACTGGGTTCGGTGGGAGTGGCGAAGGTTGATTTGACTCAGCGAGTTCTGGTTCTTGGGATAGGAATGGGAAGGTGGAGATGGATATAGATATGAGATTAGGGTTTAAGCTTCTACTAATCAGGGTTTTTGTTCGAGTGAAGATCGACATCTGAGATGTCATTCACTCACTAAGGGTTTTGTTGAAGTTTGAACTGGGTGAAGTCGAAGAAGGGGTATTGTTGGAGCTTTCTATTCGTCCGTAACTTCCGTTAGGGTTTTCTTGCCTAACCAAGCACCACATCGTTTGAGGAGGTTCCATGCCTAAAAGTGATAATTTTCGAAGTTATCTGAAATTAAAATTAAATTTCGGGGCGGGTAGAATGAGAGAAAGCCCGAAGATAATTACTCTTACCATACCTACGACATCTAATTACGCCCTCCAGGCTGTGTACTGAGACATTTAAGATATGGACTTAAGTTTGACTGAATAAAGCCCGACCTTAATTACAAGTCGATTTCATATCGAAATAAGAGGCCTTGGCCCAATTTCATCAAATTAAAAAAATACAGCAGAAAATCGCACGTATTATTATATATTATTTACAAAGGTGCTACAGCTAATTAGCAGTTGCAACTTCATAATTATTATAAAATAAAAAAGTAAGAAAATCTCACTAAAAATTAATATTAATGTTACTAAATATTTTTTATAATTTTATTTTTAAAATTAAGTAAAAATCCCCGTTGAATAAAAAAATAAAAAAAAATAAAAAAAAAACAGTCCTCCAAATCTTATAAGTTCATAAACGTAATCTAGCAAAAGGAATGAAGAAGTTTCTAATTGTGTAATTTTTGTAGTTGTATAAGAAGTCCTACCTCAACACGCACACACACACACACACACACACAATATGTCCCATGTTTCATTGGGTGTATCCATCTTTGCATGCCCTCATTGTCAAGCATTTTAAGCAACATTAATTACATGTTAAAGTTAAACGTGCAAAGAAATCATTCCTTTGGTATTGAAGCCACCGCCAAAATTATGCCGCAACTAAACCAATTAAAGTCTATTTTTATTAATAATTGAAAGAATTATTTGGTGAGCTTTAATGGGGCAGTTGTGTATTTAAATTGAAACCAAATGTTGAGAAAGAAAGAAAGAAGAAAAAATATATGGAAGGCATCAACCTTGGGTCCAATTATTCTCTTTTGCTGAAAATTCAACCTCTTTCTATTATGATGAAATCAAGTGAGCTAAAAGAAATCATATAATTTTCAAACGAATGTTATTCTTTTATTTTATATTCTTGTATCATTTGGCTACGACTCCACCGACCTAACTTCGTGGTTGGTATGATCCCATAAAAATTACACAAAAGATAATTTATTTCTTAATTCTTATCCCAATAAATTCTAATTATACATATTTTCTTTCCCAATTATTGATGATCATTGGAAAAAGGGGCTGTTAATCTTTGCTTTTAAACTTGTTTAGTAATGCCTTAGATTCTCTTTAGGAACTCTAACTATTATTGTTTAGAGGTCTTCGAAGGTTCGGTTCAAATTGTATTAAAGGCTTTTCCTTTTCTTTTTCTTTTAACTCTTTTTACTTTTCTTTTGCTTTTTGGCATAGTTTTCATAATTCAAAGGCATGTAATGCATTCGTACACAACTTTTTTTTTTTAAACAAACCCCCTCAAGCGTTTGAATTTTTTTTTTTTAAATTATTATATCACAATTTAATGTTTGTAATTTATGTATTTTTATATAAATTATGTTGGAATTTAAAAAAAATTGATGTAATTATTTTTATTATTAATAATATGTAAATTATAAATAAATTATGGATGCATAATTTCATTGTTCTTAAATGAAACATCTCGCTCTTTTTAAGATAATGTGTTATATTCTACATGAATTTATCTTTTAGAATTTGATAATTTAATTATATAAAAGTGTACATTCAAATAGAAAATGCTATATAAGACTATTTACAAGTGAAAAAGTAGACAATAACAATAAAAAAGATTATCTCTTATACCATCTTCTAAAAAATGTTCATATTATAAGTTACTAACTATTATTAAATTTTGTAATAATATATTCATGTAAAATATTGGCCATTAAATCATAGTTACACATAAATTGAAATGTTAAAGTGATATACAATAAAGTTAATACCAACAAAAAAAAATTACCTAAATTACTTTTTGAATACTAATTAGCCTCTTCATTTTTTTATTATTTTTATCTTTATAATAATTATTATTATTAATCTTGATTAATAAATTTAAAATAAATAATACATATCTATATCTCTCTCTCTATATATAAATTATTAAATAGTTATAGGAATAACATGGTAGACTTATTACATCTAATAAAAACACGATGATGTTTTTCCTATTCAACTAACAAGGGTCACCATCTTAGTAATCCACTAGGGATGCCCTGGTAGTAAGGTTTGTTAGATAGCATTTGCATCGGTCCTAAATTCAAATTACTAAAAGTTTTTGTAAAAACGTTAAGAAGATTAGGCTGTGAGTTCTATTTGAACTGTCCCTCCAAATATGACAATTGTCTAGCACTTATCTTTGATTTGGAATATTAGAATTTTTTACATATAAAAAAAAAAAAGATCATTGTCTTAATAATCATCGTAAGCTTACAATGGAATTTGATTTATCCTTTTAAATCAATTAAAGCTTGTCTGCGCTCAATAGTATGAAACAAAGTATTGTAGTGGATTCTTGCAAAATTGGAAACAACTCAAATGAAATATAAATTTATTTTTGAAAACATGTTATTTATTAAATATTATAATTAATGTAATAATCAATAAGCATGTGCTTGCTTCCTTCTGGTTTCTTCTTAAGAAGATGAATCTTTTGGTGCCTCATTTTGTAGTTTGTTGCCCACCTAACATCTATACATAGGTTGGACTTGGTTTCCAAGAATTTGAAAATTGATTTTTTTTTTCTTATCTACCCAATTGATGGGTGGAAGATGAAGAAGTTGTTTGCTGTTTGAGATTATTTATGCCATTCAATATACTAATAAAATTCTTTATTTGGTAGGTTAGAAATAGCTCTTGGATCCATAGGAAATTTCTTGTAATTCAAGCATTATGTTATTTACTTCCTTTTATCCATTAAGAAATCAAATTGAATCCCTCAATAGAAAAGGAAACCCTTAAAATTCAAGGATGCTTGACCTATGGCAAAAATGCATACGAGGAGATAATATTTTAATTTATTTAAATTGAACAATATATTTTTTCAAAAAAAGAAAAATTGAACTAAATAGTTTGCAAAAATTAATGCTTAACAAATATTATTACAAATGCTATTAGTTTTTATTACCCATAAGAGAATTTTTTTTTTAAGTTTTCAAATAATGAAAATGTGAAAAATAATATTCAATCCTAAAAATTAAATATGAAAAGGTTGTTTAGTTTTTTTGTCTTAATGTTTAATTATCTGAATTTGTCTATTTAAAATAATAAAGATTATTTATTTTTTAAATTTAATAAACCCTTTAAGGCATTTTTTTGTTTAATGAAAAAAGTAAAACTCTGAATTTTAAAAATCTTAAAATATTTATGAAATATATTTATAAAAATATCCTTATTTAATTCATTTATTTATATCATTACTCATATAAGAATCTAACACTTTTATTTTTATTTTTAAAATAGACATATTTTTTATTAAAATTTTGCACAACTTAAAATATTTAATATAACAAAATAATATTATTATTTTTATCATTTTATTTTAATTTAGTTTAGATATCATACTATCTTATAAATTAAAGATATATATTTATGTTTATATAATATAAATAATTATAAATATTATAAAAATTTATTCTTTATTTAATATATAAATTATAAGAATATAAAACTAAAATATTTTAATTTTAGGTATTTTTTAAAATAATAAATAACTTAATAATTATATTCAAATTTTAAGCAAAAGATAAAACAAATCATTCAAATAACTTTTAAAATTCAAAATTTTCATAGTAAAACAAAGCAAAACAAGGTACTAAAGTGTATAAGCTATAATGATATTTTTATTACAATTAAATAAGAGCCAATTTCTTTTATCTGACATAAATTAATCTTTTTCTTAATTTTAAGTAAACGAGGGTAAGAAAAAAAAACATTTATTATAGTATGTCAAATTTACATTAATCATGGTTAATTTTATGAAAAGGAGTTTAAAGTTAATTAAGAATATGTTTGTATCACCGGTGATGAATTGAGTTTGGAATATATGATTTGTATGCATGTCCTAAATTCGATTTTAACCAGCCACTTATAATTTAAACAAAATATCTGGATAATGGTATGTTTAGTTAGTATTTTCGGAGATGAGTTGGGTGAAATTCATCAATTGAAGCAAAATTTAAATACTATAAATTATCTAAAAAAAGTTTGTTCGGGGGATTTTAAAGTTAATATTTTAAGTTATTAATGAGTATATAATAATAATAATAATAATAATAATAATAATAATAGAAGTGAATCTAAATAAAAATTGTATTTATAACATATTTTTAACTCCATGTTTTCAAAGTTAAGTAAAAAACATAATACTCTCAGTCTCATTCATCCTCTAAAATAAGATAAAATGTTATACTACTTAATCAATTTTTTTTACTAACATTAAGAAAGTGTAAATAATATAATATGTGAGTTGATGTTAATTCATTAATCCGATCCTAATGATAGATTGCAATCAGACCAAATTTATAGAGAATTTAATAAATATAATATATCAACTAAAGTTAAAGTAAAATAAATAAATAACGTACACCATGTAATATGATCAAGGCAAGCAACCATAATATCGTAGGTTTTAAATAGAGAAATTTAAATATACTTACTTTACTCGTATCTTGTTAATTAAGAGTGTGATTAATGTTAAGGGAAAATGATAAATACCACTCATAGTTTTTTCAAATGACAATTGTAACAATTTGGTTATGAGACGGATAGAGAGTAATGTTGGGATAAAGAAAGTCTGAGTAAGAAATAATTTTTAATATGTTTTTAAGGCTGACTAAAAATAATAATGAATTAAGTTTTTCACCGAAATAAAAGATGAAGTTCTTAATCTATATATGTAGAATTAAAATCAATATATTAACGAGATCTTTTATAATAGGTTCGAATCTATTACAAAGAACTAAACTATGAGATTATAAAGAATTGGGCTCGGGTAGATAATATCATTAATAAATATTGAATCATATATTATAATATGATATCAGAGTTAATTCTCCTTCAATATAATGGTAGTGGCGGTTTGAAAATGAATTAGATGAAAACTGATGAACCTATAATAACTCGATCTTAATGAGAGTGAAGAATGGTACCGAAACAACGAAAGCTTGAATATGAAACTACTCCTGACAAGCTTTTAAGGATGATTAGTGATAAGAATGAATCAAATCTCATATTAGAATGGAAGAGGAAGTTCTTGAACTATATAAATTGAGTTAAAATCAATATGTCAATAAAAAATTTTTAAGATAAGTTTGAATCTATTAAGAAGAATAAAATCGTGATTTTCCAAATGATTAGAGCAAAATAGTTTATATCATTGATAAGTATTGAGCAATGTATTCCAAAAATTATCTCTTGTTTTATATTTTGTGACAAATTTTTTTTCTAAAATTTAAGCGTTACGGCAAATACTCCTATTAAATTAATTTTTAAAATATTTTTCTCTCTTTTTATAGTATAATGACTATTATACTCTTAATATTTATAAAGTTATAAAAAATTTAAAATATAATTTATAAATTTTTTATCTTCTTTAAAATATAAATTTTATGTATTTTAATTTTTATTCTTTATAAAAATTATGAATATAATAATTACTAAATTACAAAAAAAAAGGACAAAAAACTAAAAAAAATTAACTTAACAAAATATATTTGTTGTAACTTTCAAATCTCAAGATAGTTTTACCATGAAATATAACGTAAAGGTATTTTGTTATTTAAGAAAATTATAAGGGATGTTTGTCCCTTTTTCTCAATATTGTAGTTATACAGTAAGTTTCACTCCACAATTATTATAAAAAAGCAAATTAAAATATAAAAAATTTATTAAAATAAAGAATTTTTTATTAAAAAAATTATACTTTACTTTTAAAATTAAATAATAGTTAATTATACTCTCACTAATGCTATAACGCTTATTGAAAGGATCTTATTAACGAATAACGAGTGGCATTTAGAATATTTGCTAAAATATTTATATTTGATAATTTATAATTTTTAATATATTAAATTTTTTAAAAAATGTTTATTAATTATTATATTAAATATTATTATAAATAATATATATATAATTTTTTAAAGTAAATTCTTGCTTAAAAAATCAAGCAAGTCAGTTGATATCAGCTCCTTGGCAAGAACAAATTGCTAATTCCCAAGGCAAAAAAAAAGAAAAAGAAAAAGAAAAAAGAAAAAAAATTACAAATACCAACAATAAAATTCAGCCAATAGCCTTTCGCAAAAAAAATAAAAAAATCACCCAATAAATCAATCCACCAACCTGTAAAAACATGGATGTTTGATTATCATATAATCCATGCTCCAAAATGAGATGAGATGCTGATGCCCAAATCGAAAGCTTGAAAAAGAAAAGGACAACCAACAATGTTATTGCTTGTTTAGCTCATTGTTTTCGGGCCCTTCCCTTTGTTCTGTTCTACTTTCATAATAATATAACACAACATAACCAACTTTAACCAGGAACAACCTGGGTTGGGTTAAGTTGTCATCCTACACTTGAGTTTAGGACCGTTTGAAACAAATACACAAAAATGAGTACACAAATACATGGCCAAGTACTTTTTAGCTTGCTCTGTTTCCCAGAACAATCTGTCCCATTCTAAACAAACATTAAATTTTACCTTTAAATAATACAATTATCTCCTAACCGAAGCTGTAAATAACATGAAAAAGGTAATGTACATATATATATATATATATATATTTGTATATGTATGTATGTATTTACATGTATTAGATCCAGACACTCTTACCTTAATAAGCCACCGTCCATCTTTTATTCTTTATGGTCTAGAAATCTCCTAGCCACGTAACACCACACCCCTCACCTTGATCTATTTTCTTTTCACTCTATCGGTCTCAGACACAGAAACTCAGTTATCTTTCATTTCAAGTTCTATCAACTTTCTTAAAGAGGGTTTTAATTTTCCCATAATTTGCGGTGCAATCTGCAATCTTGCATCAATCATGGCCGTTGTAGCTTATTTAGTGCTTTTATTAGCCATGACTGGTCAATCAAGTAAGCCTCTTCTGATTTCAATCGCTTGTTTATTTCTTTTCCTTTCCACAGCCTTTGATGCATAGATTTGTAAATATCATAACTGATGTTTACTGAAATCTACTGTGTGTTCTTCTTTCTTTTCCGTTGATGTTACTGGAATGAAACTTAAAAAATGAAAGATTTTGAAAAGTTTAAAAGAAAAATCTTTTATGTGATGAAGTGTGACCTAACTGTTCTTGCTTTTGTTCTTGGCTTTGCCCAACTTTTGTTTCAGGTGCCCTTTATTGCTTATGTAAAGATGGGTTGAGTCAAAATGTTCTACAAAAGGCCATAGATTATGCCTGCGGAGCTGGAGCCGACTGTACTCAAATCGTCCAAAATGGTCCATGTTACACACCCAACACTGTGCAAGATCACTGCAGCTATGCTGTTAACAGCTATTTCCAGAGGAAGGGTCAAACAACCGGAAGCTGTGATTTTGCAGGGGCTGCTACCACGAGTCCCAATCCCCCTCAGAGTATGTCTCTTTATAACTACAGACTCACGTACCCAATTTCTACTCCTCGGTTTTAGTACCCATTTTCGTTTTTTCTCCCTGTTATTTGCAGATGTTGCCAGCGGTTGTGTTTATCCTTCAAGTGCCAGGTATGCTGTTCAGTTTTTTCTTGCTGGGATTTTTATATCATTTATGCTTTTTTGTTAATTTTTTCAGTTGAGGTTTTTCCATGTGTGTTGGACGAGAATCTGATTTTCTAGCTTGGTTTCCTTCTTGTGTAGACACCTTTCCGCTTACCTATGTTAGATCTGCATCACAAGTTCAAAGACCAAATTTTTTGTTCTCTTTTTCTCTCCTTTCCAAGTAGAATCTACTTTGCAGATCAACAATCTTTGCAGTAATTTTCTTACTCGAGCTTAATCTTATGGGTTTCGTGTTAGGTATAACCTCTCACTTTCTTAAGTGCCATGTGCAATAATCGTGTGATCAAGACGATAGATTTGTTGCCTTGCGTAAACAGTAGCAGCTTTTGGATTAATTTTCAACTAAAAAAATTCAAATCTTAAGAATATAAAGAAAAGTAGATCTATCACACGCCTCAGTTGATATAATCTTTAAACTAATTTCTTCATATAAAGTCAGGATTCTGTATATCTTCTTGACAACTGTGAGCTGTCACGATGTTGATATTTGATTAGTCCCGTTTTGTCCTCTTTCTTATCGGAGATTTTCGTTCAACTCCTTCGGTTGCTTGACATCTGGTGTCTCTATCTCAGTAATACAGTTTTTTTTTTATTTTTCAGTTATTAATTTAAATTTTGAGGATGATTTTTTTTTGTTGCAACAGCAACAGTAACAGCACCGGCACCGGCACCGGCATCGGCACCGGCACACCCACCTCCACCCCAGGCACTACACCTTCAACAACAACACCATCAAGCACCACCAGCCCGGGTGGCACATCGACGGCGTTCGGCGGCACTGGCACCTCTCTTGGCCCAACAGGTAGCGGCACTGGTAGCATCAATGACGCTAGTGGTGGGCCTCTCGTCAAGCGCCCTAACTTTATTCTCTTCCTTGCTTTCTCTCTTTGGGCTTCGTCCATAGTATTGCCATGGGGCTGATCGGTGTTCTTGAAGGAAAAGTAAAGTGGGGTCTGATGTGCGGACAAGATTTTACCACGACTGGACATGTAATTTCTCTAAGGGCTGGTGTAGAGTAAACCCCACTCGGGCTTTTTTATTTTGTATTTTTCCTATGTGAAAAAAGCTGGGGAATTTGATTCCCTTTTGGGTGTAATTGATTCGCGGTAGAACCTGAATCTCTGTTTTTTTTTATTTTCCCCTTCTGTAGATCTGGGGACAGGCATTATTGTTATTATTATTATTTTTTTTCTTTTCTGATTATTATGGGATGAGTACCCACCCATCTATCCTAGCAAATCATATGTTGCCGCAAGTCTATGATGTGGGTTGCATTTCAATTTTCGTGCACTTTTTTGAATTATTTTTTTTTTTATTTTGATTATTTGCCCCCTCGAAAAATTGGTTGCACCAGGCCAAAATTTTTAGAGAAGAAATATGGGAGAATAATTGAACTTTAAAATACTATAGTCCACAAGACAATGGGGGAAAATCCTAGATCAATTAAAAGTCTGGATGAGGTGTTGGCTGCAAATGCATGGAGCTAACAGGGACTATGACTTCTGAACAACCTACCAACAATTCTGTTAAAGGAGCTAAGAATGTCGGTATAGTAATTATGCGGGCAATTGAGTAGTGATACAATTGTCAAAATGGTAATCAAAGCAATTGGGCTCTGGCATAAAGCTTACAATAGGGTTTGGATAGATGGAGGAGAGACTTATGCAATTAATTATTTTAAATTGTCAAAAAGTTCATATCTTAGTCAAACAAAAATAATTTTTTTAATATAATGATTGATTTATTAACAATATCATACTTTATATCATATTAGTATAACTAATTTTCACTTTATTTTTTTAAAAAATTATAAAAAATATTAATAACAACAATTTTTAATGGGACTAACAATTTAGCTTTTATTTTAGTCATAAGTTCAAAGCACTCTTATTATACCAAACATACCCATCTCACAAGTCTTGATTTTAGTTTTCGATCCTAGAGACTTTAATACTAAGCATACCCATCCGCCAGCAAACTTAATAGCAATGCCCAATTACTTCCCATGGCAGAGTCAAAGAAGAGACTAATGAAAAGTAGGAACTAGATGCCGACAAAGCTTAAACACAGGCATCTAATAATTCCTAAATATAAGGGCTCTTGTTGAATCAAGTATTTGGAATTGTATTAAACTACTTTTTCATAATTGAAGTATTAAGGGGTCATCTAACGGACGGCGAACAAATCCAATATGGTTCACAAGGATTTAAAATGAGACAATTTTGATTTTTATGGTATCTTACAGAATTATGAGTGAAATTGCTTATGTTTAATACATAAATTGAACAAGCTAAAATAAATTGAAGCAAAGATAGAGAATGGGCCATTATTACTGAGAAATTGAAGCAAAGATAGAGAATGGGCCATTATTACTGAGAAACAAATTCAGGTTGTTGCAATTTTCTCGAATAAATTCCAACATTAACTTGGCAACTGAGCTTGGCTCTTCCACTCGACGAATGCGACCACAGTCTGGTATTAAGCGTATAACTGCATTGGGCTATTCACTGTGAATGCTCCGCATCATACAATTCAAAGAGTCACACAAATCAAAATTTTACGTGTTAAACTGAACGAAGATGGTCATCTGGTAGGGATTCAAGGTCAAATAAATTAATCGTGTGAAGCTTTACCACCATCAAGAAATTCAATTTTATTAAAAACCAGAGGTGTCATTAACTTTTGTAGAGTAGTTATATACCTACTAAAGAGTAGAGCAGCAAATACTAACCACTGCAAGCTTACTGCTACTAATAATCTTGTCATCCTCACCCCATATGATAAGTGTCTTCTGTTTCACCTGCACAATATATTTGCAAATCATATGAAAAACAGAACTTATATTTTTGGGTTCTGCAAGGAACTAAGCACAAATTTACTCAGAAATACTAGAGACAACACAATAGCAATGCTTAAAATCTTAATTGAAAATTAAAGCAATTTCTTCCAGCATAACAATAATGCAAGCTTGTTGGAGTGATGTCTTGCCCAACAAGTAGAGCTGTCAAAACGGGTTTGGCCCGACGGGTCGGCCCGTTTAACCCGTAAAATAAGAGGGTTAG
>JAVXUL010000012.1:10160185-10170300 GCA_035590515.1 Trichilia minutiflora | reverse complement strand
TCTTCTGATTTCAATCGCTTGTTTATTTCTTTTCCTTTCCACAGCCTTTGATGCATAGATTTGTAAATATCATAACTCATGGTTTCTGAATGGTTTCTCAACAGTGTCTACTGTATGATCTCCTCGTTCTTCTTTCTTTTCCGTTGATGTTACAGGGATAAAAACTTAAAAAGAAGAAGAGTTGAAAAAGTTAAAAAAACAAAACAAAAAGAAGATCTTTTATGTGATGAAGAGTGACCTAACTATTCTTGTTCTTGGTTTTGCCTAACTTCTGTTTCAGGTGCCCTTTATTGCTTATGTAAAGACGGGTTGGGTCAAAATGTTCTACAAAAGGCCATAGATTATGCCTGCGGAGCTGGCGCCGATTGTACTCAAATCCTCCAAAATGGTCCATGTTACACACCCAATACTGTGCAGGATCACTGCAACTATGCTGTTAACAGCTATTTCCAGAGGAAGGGTCAAACAACCGGAAGCTGTGATTTCGCAGGGGCTGCTACCACAAGTCCCAATCCCCCTCAGAGTATGCTCCTTTATTACATACTCACTTACCTAATTTATACTTCTTGGTTCCACTACGGATTTTCATTTTTTCTCCCTGTTATCTGTAGATGTTGCCAGCGGCTGTGTTTATCCTTCAAGTGGCAGGTATGCTATTAAGTTTTTTCTTGCTGGGATTTTTATCTTATTTATGCCTTCCTTTTAAATTTTTTACTTGAGTTTTTTTTTTCTGTTTGTCTCGGATGAGAATCTGGTTTTCAAGCTTGGGTTCCTTGTTATGTGAACACCTTTTAGCTGACTTATGTTCAGATCTCCTTCCTAAGCTCAAAGACCAAATTTTTTCTTCTCTTTTTCTCTCCTTTTCCACGGAGAATATACTCTACAGATTAAGAATCTGATTCTCAACAATCTTTGCAGTAATTTTCTTACTCAAGCTTAATCTTATGCGTTTCGTGTTAGGTATAACCTCCCACTTTCTTATCTCCCATGTTACAATAATCGTGTGATCCAGATGTAGATTTGGACTCTGGTTTTTGTTGCTTTGCATAAACAGTTTCATTTTTTTTAAAATTAATTTTCCAACTAAAAGAATTTCTAATTTTAAGGATAAAAAGAGGTAGATGTAGATCTATCACTAGTCGGTAAAATCGGGATTGTGCACCTCTTGTTGATAACTGTGAGCTGTCACGGTGATTATGTTTCATCAGTATCCTTTGTCCTCTTTCTTTCAAGAGGTTTTTGATTCCCCGTCTCGGCTTGACATCTGTTCTCTCTATCAGTAATAGAGTGTTTTTGTCCTTTTTTTAATAGTTATTAATATAAGTTCCGAGGATAATCGTTTTTTGGGCCGGCTTTTGTCTTTTCAATCAACAGTACCGGTACCGGTACACCCACCACCACTCCAGGCACCACACCAACCACAACGACACCGTCAAGCACTGCCAGCCCTGGCGGCACATCGACGGTGTTCGGCGGCACTGGCACCACTCTGGGCCCAACAGGCAGTGGCACTGGTGGCATCAATGACTCTAGTGGTGGGCGTCTCTTTAAGCCCACTGATTTGATTCTCTCCTTTGCTTTCTCTATCTGGGTTTCGTTAATATTTTTAGTATGGGGCTGAAAGGTGTAGTTGAAGATAAAGTAAAGGACGTCTGATGTGCGGACAAGATTTTGCCACGACAGGATGGGTAGGCATGTAATTTACGTCAGTTCTGTGTAGGCGATCCATCTAGAGACTAGGGCTTTTGTTTTGTATTTTTGTTATGTGAAAAAAGCTGGGGAATTTTATTCCCTTTTGGGTGTTATGTATTTGCGGTAGATCTCTTTTTACATGTTTCCCTTGTGTATATATATATAGGGAGGGGCCGTGTTTTTAACTATTATTATTATTAACTTTTTTTTTCCCCTTCTAAATTTAATGGAATGAGCACCCATATATGCTGGCGATCATCTGTTGCCCACATGTCGATGATTTTGGATGCTTTTTAATTTTATATATTCGATTATTTACGCCCTAGGAAATTGAAATTTGGTTCTTCTGTACCAAACCTTTGAAGGCACAAGGCAGTGGTACAATTTACAAGTGGGTTTGAACAGGTTTGAACCTATGCAATTAATGGCTTCAAAGTGTTAAATTCCAATCAGAAGTTAATATTTTTTTTTAATATAATGCTTGGTTTATCAACAATCTCATTCTACGCGTTGATAGGTCTAGTCTGGATTCTGAATCCTGGATATTACGTCTGCCGGTAAACTTGATACCAATTGCCAATTACCAATTACGTCCAATTAGAGAGCCAAAAGAGAACAACTAAACAAATTCAGAACAGAGAATAATGAAAAATAGGAACGAGATGCCAAAGACAGGCATCTTCCTAAACATAAGACTACGAGTTGAATCACGTATATGGATCTATTTAAAAATAAAACCACTTTTTCATAATTGAAGTATGAAGGGGACATATAACGGACAGGGAATAAATCCAATGTGATTCACGAGTGAAATAGATGAAAAATGAGACAATTTTGATTTTTACAATATCTTAAAATTCCCCCACATTACTTGGAGTCGGAGATTGAATTTAAGAAGTGGAAAGAGTTACAAGGAAAATAGTTTACTATTTAATACATACATTGAACAGGCCAAATGATTTGAAGCAAAGATAGAGAATAGACCTTCATTGCTGACAAACAAATTTAGGGTTTATGTTGCAATTGTCTTGAATAAATTCCAATATCAACTTGGCAACAAAGCTTGGCTTTTCCACATGAGGAAGATGACCGCAGTCTGGTATTTGGCGTATAATTGCATTCGGCAATTCACTGTGCATTCTCTGCATCATATAATTCAAAGAACCACACAAGTTAAAAATTTTACATGTTAAGCTGGATGAAATTGATCACCTGGTAGAAAGAGTCAGAGCATGTTTGATATCACTAGCTTTCACTTAGCTCTGAAAACAAAGTTGTAAAAAATATTTGATAACAATAACTTTTGAAGTGATTATTTTAGCTTCTGTGCCACAATAGCTGTGGAACACAAGCAACTGTTTGGTAACAACACTTCAATACCAAACATGTTTTAAAGGTCAAATAAATTAGCATATGCAAAGCTTTACTACCATCAAGTAATTCAATTCTATTAAAAAACATGGATATCAATTACTTTTGTAGAGTGTTTTACGTATAGTATGAGCAAAGTTTAGCAAATGCTAACCACTGCAAGCTTGCTGCTAATGATCTGGTCATCCTCACCCCAGATAATAAGTGTCTTCTGTTTCAGCTGTACAACGTATTTGTAAATCACATGAAAAAGACAAATACCTGTGGGTATCTGCAAGGAACTAAGTGCAGAATTTACAGAGAAAGGCCAGAGCCAACACAATGGCATTGCTTAAAAACTTAATAGAAAAATAAAGCAAATTATTCCATCTTAACACTAATGCAAGCTTGCTGGAGGAGTAATGTCTTGCCCAATAGGTACACCAACTCCATAACTTTTATTGACCATGTTTGCCAAATGCTTAAATGCATAAATAGCATAGTCAAAGATAAATTCACTTTCAAAATGTCAGTGTCGTCTGGATAGGACAATCCAAGGACAACTACTCTAATGGTGGTGGAGGCAGAATAAGCAGGTATATAATCAGTAAATGAATTAAAAAAGAGGTTAAGACCAACGAACAGAATGAACTTTCTAACAACTAATTTTCTTGCCCTCTTCTCCTTTTTCTATTCATATTTGCTGATTGGCATTATTTCTTTAATTGGAGCTGGAAACAAGGATGGGGAGAAGCTGGAGAAACTGCATAACTATGTGACAGGCAAGATCCAAGGATGAAGTTTCTGTCTGCCATTAAGCCACACCCCAGCCATTCAATTAGATGTGATTATTTTGTATACAGCCATGCAAGAAAAGATGTAAAATCATATATGATCAGTGAAAAAAATGGTTTTTCAAATGGGACTCATATACAGCTTTAAAAATGCCTAGAAGTATTTTGCAAATATCCAGTCTTTATTTGGTTAGGCAATATATATGTATATAGATACTGATATAGAAATTCACTTACAGACATTAGCATAAGAAATGGGTTCACCATTCAGTATAGAGTTCTAGTATGGTCATTTTGCAAATGCAAGATGACGGATATCTGAAGCTTGCTGTCTTAAATGCAAAAGCCAGTTGCACAAACCTTTTCCATTTGAGTACTGACATTATAACCACCACTAATCATAAAATCTACAGTTGCATCCTCCCACCATGGAAATAAACAATGTAAGCGGCCCACCTGGATAGAATTGGATAAATAAAGATGGCAATGCAGCCAATTCACCAGTGAAAACCCATTCTCACAGAGAATAAACTAATTCACACTGGAATGCTATGATTGGTACTAGCCACTTACATTAGTACAATCTAAGCTGGTGCTGAAGGATGCCTGGTTGAAAGCCAAAACATTTGCATATAAGCGTAGTGGAATGCTCTTCAATAAATATACCTGATTCAAAAAGAGCAATAGTTGTTATAGTGAAGATATAAATTATATAATACCCCTCACAGAAAAAAGGCTATAAAAAACGCCTTTTGCTAAGGATAATTAATGAAAACCTACCCAGCAGCACTTATTGTTGGCATGCTCTCTCTCTCTCTCTCTCTCACACACACACACACACACACACACACACACACAAAAACAAAAAAAAAAAAAAAAGAAAAAGAAAAGAAAGCATTTGTGCACACTAGTCTGCAAAGCAAAAGGCATAGAGTGTTAAGCTCATCCTGGAAAGAAGTATAAATTTATTCCATACTTGAAGTTAACTTGATTCATCTGTTATATCAATATGACTTATTGCAAAGCCTAATTTGGCATGGAATGCACTAAAGACCTAAACGGAAGAATACAACATTTGAGAAAAATGAGAAAATAAAAACTTATTTAGGTATTGTCAGGTCGCATGCAGAACAGACTAGATACAACTTTAAACAATGTTCCTATAATTTCTTAATCATCTTTATAGCCACCTTAAATGTATAAACAAAGACATGACCTAGGTGGAACTGCATAATGAAGTTAATTTATGTAGACAACCACAACAGGTTCGGTTTCAAGGCTTTTATGCATCAAGCAGACAACTTACCCCAGCATAGGCTACTATTCTTGGCAACTTTGTTAGTTTTCCTGTTCCTTCTGCATACACACTTGCATCAATTAAAACCAGATTTTCCACCTAAACAATGAGATACAGGTTATAACTTCACAAAACATCAACTTTAAAACATGAATCAATATGTAACTAGTAACTTCTCCAGTTACGATTTATGATGTCTTATTGTAACCTTAATTATTGTAAATTTGTAAAATACTTACAGCTTCGGGATGGTTGACTGCAAAGTCAACAGCAACAGCAGCACCAAGGCTTGGTCCAACAAGTATCATGGGCCTTTTGATGTAGGTCTTCCAAAGCTACCGCAAATACAAAACAAGTAAATTTTGGTCTCAAGCTAACATAAAATATTATAATAACTATAAAGTAGTTGAACTTTCTTACGGGGACATTGGCTTACAAAAGAAAAATTATACAGCAAGCTTGATAGATTCATTCTCTGAGTGTACTAATGAAGGAAACAGCCAACCCATAAAGTAACATAGAAACTAAGAGCAAATAAGGCATCACAGAGTTGTTACACATCATATTTTGATGTGCATCATGCCAGTAGCTTCCGATATTTAATGGAAATTGGTAGAAGAACTTCCTTCATACAGAAACCAGGGAGAGAAGAAACTCTAAAAGACAAACCAATGTTAATAATAAAGAAATTACCTGGTAGAAGTGCTCACGCTTGGATGCCACATTACATGATGGAAGTCTTTCTGACAAGCACAATGGAACAGAGAAACATCAATAAAATTTACGTGGAAAAACCTAAATCAGTATCTCACCTAAAATACCAATAGCAAGGCATTTATGACAAACCTAAATCAGAGAAGCCCCAACCAAGGATATCAATGGCCCAAGTCTCCAGTCCAGCCTCCTCAAGTAACGGATAAGTGTATCTCCATTCTAAGCAGGAACTGGATAGTAAGATACTGTGAACTCTACAGGCATATTAGTAGGAAATTTTTCTGAAAACAGTAATGTATCTTGAATATGACCTGTCAAAGCCATGGAGGAGAACCACTGGACTTCTCTCGCTCTTTATCAATGGCTTCACAAGGCTACTCATGATACAGCTCTCTAAGAAGTTGACCTGTAGCATCCACAAGTTTAGAGATAGGACACATGCATAGTCAAATTTCTTGGAAAATAAATAGATTAATGACAAATGACTTGTAAGCCAATTCAAAAAGTAGAATTGCTCCATCTTAACAGAAGAACATAATTTGAAATATCAAAATAATTCAATACATAATGTTGAAGATGAATGAATTAGCGTTTAATGACTTTCACTTGTACAAGATTGTCCAAGTAATAAGCAGATGCCAGAACACTAGCAACATTTTTACTATCAGATATACCATCAGATGCATAACTACAATGAAAAAGGTTTTGCGCAGTCAAGAAGTCTTAATAGCAAATAAGTATATCCTCATGATGCTTGTAATAAGAAATGACTTACAAGCCAACCCAATGCAAAACAGAGTTTCTCCATCTTGACAGAAGTCACAGTCTAACATGTATTGTTCAGATGAAGGAATTAGTACTTAATGACTTCAAACATGTTGAAAATAGCCAGGTTAGTAAATGCATCAACACTATAAACATTTATACTATCAGATACATAATAAAGATGAAAGGTATCTCTTTGGTTAAAAGATATCACATTCCAAAATTCCATCTTGACAGAACAAAATTCTCCTCAATAGCTGGAGATCCTACGTTGTAGAACTTTTGTTTGGTTCTTTTGCTCTTCAGCAAAAGTAACTTAATGATCCAAACCATCGAATGGATATTTGATTTTGCAGGCGGTACAAAAGTTAGAAGCATATATTCGTCACAAAACTATTACAAGTCTACCTAAAACCATCAGACTGTAGCCAATGACTTCAAAACAGCAGCAACTACAAGCAGAACATCAGTACTTTAGGAGCCTTATCACCAAATAGAGGTCCACAAGCGGTTTTCTACATCTAATAGTCATAGAAAAATTGCCAAATGAATCCATGTAAACAATTTTTACTTCAGCTAATGAGAGAATTGTAATTATAATCAGGTTTCCTACCATTAACAAACATCTAACTCCAATTTACAACTATACAGAAGTTACATTAGTTATTCACGCTAAACGCTTAGCTCAGTCCTTTATTTCATATAATAAAACATAAATTTTCGTTTCCTTTTCCTTTTCAATATTTTCTAGGCAAGCAAACAGATGGCAAACCATTTATCAGAACAACGAACGAAATTCGATGCACACAATTTAAAAACCAAGTAAATCGTCCTAAACAAGTATTAATAATATAAAATTTTGAGAATTACGTGTACGGGAAGCCTCTCAATTCTTGAAGCTAGCTTACGAGCGAAAGGGTCTTTGATATTCTCAACTTCTTTTGGTAGAAACGAAGGAAATTTCTCGGCCAAGACTTTGAACTTCGTTTTGTTTCCGCATTTTGCGACAAATGGTGCAGAGATAGCTGTGAGGGCGAGCATCTTCGTCACCTTCCGGTGGCAATAGCATCTCCCGGTATGTCTCCTATGAAGAAGAGAGGTAAGAGATTCTCGTCAGCCTGTAGTGCGAATGGACACAAATGCCTCTCCGCTGTGCGTTTCGCGTCCACTGGATAATACGCATGAATTGCAAACCTTTCTTTACGCGACAAAGAAGCACGTGTAATTCATGTGCTATAGTCTTTCGTCACCAGTTATCATTTTAGCATTAAAATTTAGGAAAATTCCAAATCCCCGTTAAGTTTCCCTTAAAAAATAATCACCCCTCCTTAAATACTGTAAAATCCAGATGATCGATTAAAAAATCAACAACTGAGATTTTAACAGTATTTAAGCGGGTGATTATTTTTTAAATAAATTTCAGGGGAATTTAAAATTTCCCCTTAAAATTTATTTACATTATCATTTTTATTTCCTATAAAATTATCTCAAATTTTAACTAAGAAAACAGTTTTTTTTTTTGTTCTTGATTTTGTTGCTGTTTGTGTGTTGTTATTCGATTGCAAATCTAATTTATAAAAATAGAAGGAAAAAGTTTTTAAAATGCAATAAAAAATTTGAAGAATACAATGAAAATTTTTTAAAGTACAACCTAAAATTTAATAGTTCTTTCGGGTTGCATTCACTGTAACGTTATCTTTTCTAAAATATAAAAAAATATAACAAGGAATAGCAAAATCTACTACAGAGTCAGAGCTCGTCCCGTTCGGCCTGAAATCCGTGCTAATTTTGGATTTCAAACGGGGAAGGAGTTCCTTTCTAGAAAAACAGGCGGGATGGGAATAGGATAATCTTCGATTACAGCCATCTTTTCTCGTTTTCTTTTTATTTATTTATTTTTATATATATATTAAAAAATAAAATTATTTTAAAATAATAAAAATTACTTTAAAAATCGAATTTATTTTAAAAATTATATTTTTTCAACTGATTTAATTTTAAAATTAAATAATAACAATAACTTGAGAGTAATTATTATTATTATTATTATTATTATTATATATGTAATAATTATCAATATTTTGTTATATTATTATTAGTATAGTTCAAATTTATAATAAATATTTGTATAAAAATTAAATTAAGAAAAATTTTATTTTTAATTAAATAAAAATATTAATTATATTAATTAAATATATTTAATATAAATAAAAAAATAAAAAATAAAAAACAGAAACAAAAACAAGGATGGGGATAGAAATTTCCAAATTGGCAGAAGAGAATTCTTACTACGTCTTTCATTTATTATAAAACGGGAATGAGACGAGAACAAAGACAGGAACGGAAATCCTCGCCTGGCGCCCACGCTGTTACCGTCTACAGAATATACTCTATGTTTAGGAAGCATGCATGATTATTTGCATTTATATTAATGGGCATTACTCCTAATTAATTTGACAAGGTGATAATTTAGTACGTTTTAAGTTCTTTATTATTATTTTAATATTTAAAATTAATATTATATAAATATAAATAAAATTATTGGCTTCATCCTTAAATTTGCGTGAGTGAAATTTTAATTTAATTTCGAATTATTTAATGAATAATGCCGTGTATCATAAGTTCCTACCGAAACAGTCACTTATTGTTTATTAGTTTGATGTCAAATTTTTGTAAACTATTAAAATGATTAATTGTCCTATCTCACTAACTAGTTAATAAAAAATAAATTATTTGTATTTATAAATATTTTATAAATTTATTGATATAAAAAATATCTGATAATTTTCGTATATTAAATAAAAAAATAATTTAGGGAAAGTAACTTAGTGGATGAGATGCAAAATAAAATCAGGTGTAATATGAGTAGGTCCTTATTATTAAAAGTAAGGGTGTAAATGATTCAAGTTACTCATGAGTTATTCAGGTTCAACTCAATAAATATTTGAATTCGATTCGATAATAATCAAGTCGAGTTCGAGTTCAAGTAGCTCGAGTGATTCTTCGAGTCGAGTATAAAAAATATAAACTCGATCGAGTTCGAGTTTCGAATTTTTGAATCGAGTCGAGTTCGAATAGTTCACTGCTCGACTTAACTCGGTTTGATTACACCCCTAATTGAAAGTGAGATAATCGGACCTTCAGAGTGTAGAAATTCACCTCAATTTACATGCTTGGAGTGATACTGGGTGTGTTTTTCGATAAAAAAATTCAATACTTAAGTAAGAAAAAATGTGTTTTTCGACAAAAAAACTTCAATACCTAAGTCAGAAAAGATAGAAGTAGAGAGGATAAAGAAGAATAAAAGTTAAGAAGTTGAACCTTTTTTTGTATGTCTTTTGTGTTCTTTTTTGGAGTGGTGAAAGAAAAACTCCGGTGAAGCTTCCGTTAGAGAAAAAAGTAGAGAAAGAGAGAAAGTCCTTGTCAAAAGATTCATCCTCATTTTTTTTTATAATGGTTTCTTTTATTAGATGTGACTTAACATTGAAGAATGAGAATGATAG
>JAVXUL010000012.1:10146601-10160085 GCA_035590515.1 Trichilia minutiflora | reverse complement strand
TGAGCCTTACAGGCCTACAGGTTGTATCCTGTGTTATTGGGTACGCCATGGAGGTCTGTGGAGTTATCACAGGTGGGACCCATGGGTCGGGTCGTGATAGAAAAT
Source organism: Trichilia minutiflora (assembly GCA_035590515.1). Classification (NCBI taxonomy): domain Eukaryota; kingdom Viridiplantae; phylum Streptophyta; class Magnoliopsida; order Sapindales; family Meliaceae; genus Trichilia; species Trichilia minutiflora. Next base: position 10,159,980 of record JAVXUL010000012.1, on the reverse strand, counting down.
AAACATATAAATAAGGAGATAGAACAAAAGAGTGTCCACTCACAACTCAGGGAGGGTATACACTCCCTAGTTCCCTTCGTTCTTTGATGAACCACGCGAGTACCTCGACCTCGAACCGTCGCCTAACCACATACATAAAATATTATCAATATACATTCTAAAACACGAATGGGATTCAAATACGTGTAATGCATGCTAACTCTAAGTTTCTAACATCAAACCGTTACGTGTAATCGTCTAAAATCCTCATTAGATGCCAAATTAACCAACCAAGGCTGACACGGATCCACATTGCCACTAAACTAACACATTTTGACTAATATACAAAATTCTGACTTGTGGGTCCCATTTACCCGTCAGAACAGTAATCGGAGTTACTGTTTATGTTTATCTAAAATCTTCGAAATCATATTTCTAGCTTCCTACGACTTCTACGACTCCTCTACAACCCACATTGCACATTAAAACTAAAATACAAGTGATTAATCTAAGAAAATCGATACGAAACCCATACGAATAAAAATATGTAAAAATACGAAATGAAGGTACAAAAAAGTTAGAATCGAAGCTACGAACCTCGTGGTGTGGTTGGTTTGCTCCGATTTCGTCTCTAACTCGAAAAATCCCAACTTCCCCTCTTGGAACCCTAGATGCTCTTCTGTGAAATCGCACCTCTATCGTCAAATTGACGCTCCTAGCATGATAGATGCATGGAATGTGACTTGTCTGCGAAGAGAAATCGAAATTTGGACAAAAATTTGAGTGGGAGGTGGAGAGAACAGAAGAGAGAACGTGAGAGAGAGGAAGAGAAGGAGAAAGGAAGAAGAAGAGTGCAAATTCAACCCCCTAACCCCTATTTATAGAAAAAGGGCGAAATTATCATTTTGCCTTTAAGTTTTCTTAAGGAGAAGTTTTCAGAAGAGGGTAATTTCGATCATTTCACACCGATTCGGTCGAACGAATAACAGTTCGTTCGAACGAATCCTTCAGCGTCTACAGAAGTCAGAGAACTCTCAAATTGTCGGTCGAACGAAACGATGTTCGGTCGAACGAATCAATACTTCGATCGAACGGATCTCTCATTTGATCAAATGAAGCCTCATTCGATCGAACGAATCAAGCCATTCAATCAACCGAACCTGTCAAAAATAGACTTTTTCACTTAAATCCCTTCCGAAATTAAAAACCATAACGGGGTCCCAACATGCACTCACATAAACTCTTTTTAATCAACTTAAATGTCAAATATATTCAAAACCAGGTGGACGAACTACCGATATGCACGATGGATACCAAAGCATGAACAGGAAATATGATAAAATTACAAATATACCCTTAAGATATAAACACAGGTGTTACAAAGTTGCAAATAGCTTCACTTGCAATCTTGAAAAACATTTAACACTAGAATGATATAATTTGAAGTTTTCATTTCAAACTTTGAACGTTGAAAACTGAAATATCCAAAAGGTTTCGGCAGGGGTTAGTAAACATAAACCGATCTAATTTAAATCGATTCAATATCATTATGAACTGATTTTAAAAAAAAGTTAAATTGATCTTTAAATTAATATTTTATAAATCTCTATTATAGATTTGAATTATTAATTAAATTAATTTTAAATTATAAATTATTTAAATAAATATTAAATATGTTTATCGTTATTATATGATAATATTAATATTATATGATAAAATAATATATTTGTTATTTTAAAAATAACTCGAAAAGTTAACTAAAACTCAAAATTTTATCTTTTATGTTTAATTTAAATGAACAAATTATTTTAATTTAAATTTAAAATTCATAAATTTAAAATAATCCAAACCGTTTCATGTGATTTAAATCGGTTGCGATTTATGATATATTATTAGATTAAATTGAATTATGTAAAATTTAAATACAATGTCACAAATTTAATCCACAAAACAAAAAAATATTTACTATCACTTAAATATTAAAAATATGAAAATAAACACTTATCTTTCTCTTAATTACCTTTATAAGCTAATATATAATAATAAAATCACCTTTATACTCTAATATATAATAAAATAAGATACAATTATTTAATTATTATTTATTATTATAATATATATTTAGTTATTATTACAAATAAAAAATTAATTAAATATCTAATAATTTTATTCTAATTTTTTAATTTTATTTAATTATTAATATATATTTGATTTTAGACAATAACAATAATTTAGTAAAAATTATGAAAATTATTTTATGTAAAAATTTTTAATTATTAAATATGAAATTAATTTTTTTACTGTAAATAAAAAGTATATATATTTTAATGATATGAAATAAATAAATAATTATATTTAATTTTATTATTATATATAAAGATATAAAAATAAGTGCAAATAATATTTTAAAAAAAGAGAGAGAGAAAGTAAGTAATTATTTTTATATTTTTATTATTTAAGTAAAATTTATAAGTGATAATAACTCATAAATTTTTTTACTAAAATATAATAAATACAAAATAAAATTAGATGTTAAAAATTTTCTTTAACTACTAACATTACAACTTGGAAGAGAATAATTTTCAAACTAGTATCAATCCAAAACAATAAATTTATATAGAATAATTATAAATAATTTATAATTTTTTATATTTTTTTTGTTTATTTATTTTATTTTAATGAGCTACGCAATTAAAAAAAGCATCGTGACCGTCGATGTAACTTGGACTTGGAGGGTTGAGATTAATAGAAGAACAAAGAAAGAATTGGGACCCAACTGTAGAGGATCCAAATCAGAACATAAAATGGAATCCTAACGGGGTGACCAGATGACTACATATGGGTTCCTTAGTTTTAGAAAAATAACAAATAAGAACACAGTTTGATAAATGTGACAAATATGTCTTTAACGTTAATTATCACTTATTGTTCCTTGCACAAGTAAAATATCATTAAAACCCTTTATCTAGAATAAAAAATATAGCCAATGCAATGCCTCCTTTCTAATATAACCTACAACAATTTCTGTCATTTTCACCATTTGAACCTTTTTGTTACTTCGATATTCCCAATTTTACTTTTATTATGCGCTAAATTATCACCCATCATTATTATTGTATCACTCTGCTATTTAATCACTTTATATAATAAAATATATTATATTTATATTATTGCATAAATTTATTATATAACAATATAGATATCTAATATTAAATTAATTATTAAATTATATAAATACATAATTATTTTATATTATCTTGGATCTATTTATTTAAGAAATTTTTATAAAATTAAATTGATTACTAATTATAAAAAATATTTAAGAATATTTAAAATATGTGATTTGGATGTATATTTTAAATTTGGTTCTAATTAATTACTCATAATTTAAGTAATAAAATATTTAATTAATATATTTTTAGAGATTAATTAAATAAAACTTGTTCGGAATAAAATATGAATACTTTCAACTATTAAAAAAAATAATTTTAAAAAATATAAGTGATATTTTTATTAACAGCGGGGCAGAAACAAAAGAGAAAAACTCAAGGAAGCAAGTGTCCCAACCTGAGTTAATTGTTTCCAATTTCACAATTCACAGTTTGTTATGAGTTTTAATTTGAGCTCAGACCGGAGCAACAAGAGTAAAAAGCGTCTAACAACGTTAGGAATCTATTTGCTAAATTCTATCAAACTATGAGTTATTTTGTTATTAACTAAATAATAGGGACTAATTTGTTATTATCCCGTAATCTGTCACCCTATCTGCTATCCATCCGACTGCGAAGCGCAGCAGAACTATTTCCCTTGGATTGGAAGCCCAACTATTAGTCTATTACCCATCCCCACTTTCCTTCTTTCTTTTGTTAATTATTTCCCTCTCTGTTTCTGTTAGAAAATAATCATTACGGTTTATCCATGGAGACTTTATCTTCTCGTTGCACAAACCAGGGTGCTCTCATGGCACGACATTGTTATCCGGGGTCGGTCTCACTTGTTGGGTTTTCTTTACCGCGCATGAAAACTCAAGCTTTTCCTAAGAGTTTTAAAAAACGAAGTGTTGGGGTTGTAAGAGCCTCAGTTGCTGTTGAAACAAAGGTTGCAATTATCAGAATTGGCACTAGAGGAAGGTACTTTTTTTCCTTTTTCGTTTTTGTATTTCTTGTTTTTGCGTAGTTTACTATTCTGTGTTTGCTGTTGTTTATGTAATCTATCTTTGGATTTAACTCAATTACAAGAATCGTTGGTTCTATTGGTTTTTGATACTTATTTATAATCCTTATACAGAAGTTCTGCTTCTGGGTTTAATGTGAAAACTCTATCTTTGACTTTGGTCAATTAGGCAGTTCTATGCGTGATCTGTGTGTGAATTCTTATATGAAATTGGATTAAACATGTTTCTGTCTATTTGACTTTGAGGTCATTGATTTGTGTGTATACATTTAGATTTTCCTGTGTTAACTACCGTTTATCTTTTGGTTTTCTATAAATAACTAGACATTTTCAACAATTAAACTAAAATAAAACAGTGAATGAAGAGGAAGGGGATTTCTTGTACGTTCTCCATAATTTTAATCAAATGGCTGAACTTCCTATATTTATTATATTCTAAAGGGTGGTAGATACACACACTCTTTCAAGTCAATTTGATTGAACCTTATTTGGCTGTCTGTATTCTCTACAGTCTTGGACTGTGTTGTGCATTCACTGTGATGCAATGCTTTCATTGTGAGTTATCTTGTCGAATGTGTTGTTTGGAAATATAACAGTGAGCTAAAACTATCTGTACCTGCTGCTTGGTATTCATTTTTACTCTCAATTATTATTTTAAGTTTTTTAGCCTTTTGATGGAGGGAGTAATTGAAGGTGTTATGAAGCAATATGTTGAATTTTTTTCTCTTTCTAGTGCTAATGCTATCCTTTAAATTTCCTTAAACCTTTTAGTAGTTGTTAGTTGCAAGTTCTCCATTTGAAATTCTATTCTTGTGCACATCTTTCAGACTCTGTTTTGCCTTTTTTGTCCTCTTTTCTTGTTACTTACGTTACTCCTATACGTAAGACAGCCCTCTTGCACTTGCTCAAGCTCATGAGACACGAGACAAACTCATGGCTTTGCATCCAGAGCTAGCTGAAGAAGGAGCTATTCAAATTGTAATCATAAAAACAACAGGTGATAAAATTCTAAGTCAACCACTAGCAGACATTGGTGGGAAGGGCTTGTTCACAAAAGAAATAGATGAGGCACTAATAAATAGTGAAATCGACATTGCTGTACATTCAATGAAAGATGTTCCTACATATTTACCGGATAAGACAATTCTACCTTGCAATCTTCAGCGGGAGGATGTACGAGATGCATTTATTTCCTTGAGTGCAGCCTCACTGGCTGAACTGCCAGCTGGAAGCACTGTTGGCACTGCTTCACTTAGAAGAAAGTCTCAAATACTCCACAGATATCCATCACTGAATGTGAGTTAATATTCTGTTTCATATGCAGCAATTAATTGTTTTTTCCCCCCTTAATTGTTGGAACCATGTTGAGAAACTGCTTCAGATTTTCTTTGCACAAGAACAATCAATAGTTTGTGAATTGTATATGATATCACTTGCTTGCAAAATGTGCGTAATTTATTGAAAAGATTTACTAATCTTAAAGAAGCTCCCCTTACCTCATGGGGTGGCTTTTGGCTTAAGTTTTATCTCGAATTTAAATTTTAGGTTTAGAACCATAGCCTTCTTTTCATTTTCCCAAGAAAATAACTCTGAATTCTAGTTCTTAGCCTTCTAAATTTCCTCCTTTTGGTTAGTGATTTTTGATGACTAATGATTGAGGCACAAAATGTTATAGTGATTGAATTATGGTTTGTATAGATTGATATAGGTTGATAGTATACCACTTATCAAGAACTGAAAATAATAGCATATATATTTCCATCTTCAGAAAATAATATTGATAACATCAAAATGATCCCCTAACATCAAATGAAAGAGGAACATGTTTATTTATCTTTAGAGAAAATAATGAATTAAAAATTTAGTAGGATCAAAATTTGAAAATCAGTGGCCATCACAACTGTATAGGTCACCAGCTAATACTTCATCCTCCAAAATTTTAACTTTATGAGAAACGTTTGGCCCTGAAAGTTTTGTTATGATCAACTTGTGATGCAGCATGTTTTCAAGGCAAGAACCTAGTATCAAATTCATGATTTGGTTAAATTTGTAGCTAGCTACACTTGGCAATGAACTATATGATACGCCTTAGAGGAGGGACCGATTACGAGGGGGCCTTAGTAATTAGTTCACATTTCTACTTTAGTTTCAATTCATGAAATTTGTTCGGAGTATCAAGAATTTGTATTTTTTGTAAATGTAGTATTTTTTGTTGGATGGTTTTCTATTGCTTTTTGTTAACCCTTTGGTTGAATTATTTTGTAGGTGCTGGAAAATTTCCGTGGTAATGTCCAAACGAGGTTGAGAAAACTGAACGAAGGGGTTGTCCAAGCAACAATGTTAGCACTAGCTGGACTTAAACGCTTAAACATGACAGAAAATATCACTAACATTATGTCAATTGATGATATGCTTCCTGCTGTTGCACAGGGGGCAATTGGAATTGCTTGTAGAAGCAATGACGATAAAATGGTACATTTTACTACAGACGCCCAAGTTTCCATATTGAATGATTTCATATATATTGGAAACATAGAGTAAGTGCTAAGGAAATTAGAACCAGTTTTCATATTCATGATGAGTTTTTCTCACTGATGTGGTGTACCATTTGATCACAATATGATGCTAATGAATAGTAGTCATAGCAATACTAAGTACACGAGAGAAGTTAAATGCATAGAACATATGTGAAAGAATAAAATATTGCTATTTGAAGAGGTTCAAAGCGTTAAGATAATACAAGTGGTAAATTACATTAAACCTTTTATGTCTCTAAGTAGTGAGTGAAATTAAATCTTGGAACAATGAAATCTAGGATGGTTGTATAATGATGACATGAGTGTAAAGAATCCTCATTTTATGAGTACATGAAGAAATATATGCATCCGTATACATATATGTTCCTAGTTGGTTTGGGCTCTTACCATGGAAGTAAGAGGTCAAAAGATCAATTCTCCATCACAGCAACCTCGAAGGGGGGAATTTCTTTAATTTCTATTTGTATACGTGGTGGTTTGGGTGTGGAAGCCTAAAGCAAACCGATGTATATGTGTATATATATATGTACAGGCATAGATATAACCAGTATAAGTTGGCTTGAAACATGATATGTATTACAAAAACTTAGAATACTTGCAGAAAAAATACCCTTTTGTGATGAAATGCAAATGTGAATTGGTTTCAGATAGTGGTTTTCAATTGCTATTAGAGCCACCGGCAATGTTAGGTGTGGTCACAAGGGTAGCTCATATGCTGATTTTTCTTTCCTTTTGGCTGGGGTTTTTCTATCTAAATGGATGAGCTTCTCAACTGCATAAGATATTGATAGCTCTCTGTGTTTATATCTAAGGCTAGAAATGCATTTGAGAACTGTTATAGGTCATAACATCGTATAAGTGAAACATTGGGCATTTAACTTAGCTGGAAAACAGGTAGGTTGTCAGCCGTATTTTTTCAGATCATATTTAGTAATTTTTCTCCCCTTACCAAATAAGATTTTTTTCCTTTGTTGGGGCTTGTCAGGTTATCATTTGTGGTTGTGATGGTCGATATTGTTGAAGATGAATTACTTACTGAAATGGGATAAAAATAAACATTGGTTTTTGAAATGCATGCCTTTGGCCTTTTTACCTTACTTGCATCTTGTGCCTTGGCTTAGAATGGTAGAGATCTTTGGTTTGGATTTGGCTTACGGAAAGTGAGTTTGGATCTTTGGCTTGGATTCTTAGTAATTTTTTCATTGTCATTCACTATTAGTTAGATCCCCTTGCCCCTTCTGTTCATAGTATTTTATCTAAATTAATTACAGTTCATTAGGATGATACATGATATCAAACAAAAATAATATGATAATAAATAAAATCTATTGAGTGTCATTGTGGATGCTCTGGATGCAATGCATGGTTACTTCTAGAAAACAAATTTGACTCACACTAGAAGGGGATAGGCTACTGACGTATCTTTTTCTTAGTTTTAGCACTGCTTCCATCAGAAAACTTTTTAGTTCATTTGAATTATGCTTGATTGATTAACTTTATATATTATTACACACATCTCATTACCATTTTCTCCTAATTATTGTTCTCATTCCTTTTCACTGAAGATTGAACGTTTACCTTCCTCCTAATTTGTGTATAGTGTGCAAAAGGGAAGTAGAAACTCAGATCTTTGGTCCTTCATTATCCTATGGGCTTAAAGTTGTGGCATGCTTTGGCTGTAACTTTATTTTGGTTGATTCTGGATACTTGTGTTCTGGTTTTAGAGTAATTCTTAGCATTTGGAGTAGGTTGTAAGTTGTAGGTATTGTGGAGTTGTGGCAATTTGGCAGCTTCTTTGATTGTTATGCCAGAGAAAAAAAATGTATTTTGAGGAAGCTAGAGAGGAAAATTCTGATTTTTAATGGGATAATGGCTGATTCAGGAAGCAAGAGAGGAAGAGACTGAGTTCCATTCTTTCCTGTAATGGAAAATTCAGAAGTTGTTATTTTCTTCTCATTAATAACATTCCTTGTTTCTTATTTAATATTTTCCTCTTGTGCTGCTATTAGTCTCTGATTTATAATTGAGAGTTCAATATTCTGGAACATTGTATTGCAAATCAGATCATGGTTTAATTTTTACCTTTCCTTTTTTGGACTGCACTTTGCAGGCTAATTACTTAGCATCATTAAATCATGAGGAAACAAGACTTGCAGTTTCATGTGAAAGAGCCTTTCTTGAGACTTTGGATGGGTCGTGTCGCACTCCTATTGCTGGGTATGCTTCCAGAGATGAGAATGGCGATTGTCTCTTCAAAGGGTTGGTGGCTTCCCCTGATGGAACTCGTGGTATGATTTGCTTTTCTAAAAGAAATTGTATCAATTTTCATTTTGCTTGTAAAAAGAATGCTGTATCATTGCTATCTCTTCTCTGCCTGTGTTTCAGTACTTGAAACTTCGAGAAAAGGTCCATATGCACTTCAAGATATGATTACAATGGGACAGGATGCTGGCAAGGAACTACTTTCACTGGCAGGCCCTGGCTTTTTTGATAGTTGAGTAGTTTAATAACAGCACAAGAATGGCTGTTTCCACATTGTGCTCCTCTTGAGCTGTTATCTATTGTAACATTAAGAACAATAGTTTGATTAATTGTGAGCTAGAAGAGAATATGGCAAGAGGCTTAGATTATTTTGTTCATTTTAATAATATTAGAAATTCAAATGCTCTCTCTTTGTGTTTACGCTGGTGTCCATTTGTATGTGTGCACATTCGTTGGTATTCATGAGTACATGCATTCCATTTGTTTGCATACCCATGCCAGCAATATAATTTATCTTCAACGATGATTATTTAGAAGCCTTCGTTTTTTAGACCATTTAGGAATTGCATGCTAGATTGGGGTTACGAATTTTGGAATAGATTATAAAATGGTTAGGATTCTCATGGTCTTGTGGTCTAGAAAGTGGGTCAGGTTGGTTTGTTTTGCTTTGTCATCTTATTCTATAATCAGAAGTAGAACATTTTCTTTCAATTCAAATTGCATTGGTGAGACTCATTGACCCCATGCTGCAACCGTACATTACTAAGGGATTGTTAGATCTGTTTCTAAATGCTCCAGCAGGTAAACTTCTTTAATATCCATCGTATTTCTGTTATTCATGTTTCAGTTTATTATCCATTTTTGGCTGGGATTGAGTTTTATATGTCCCTGTTTGGCAGAATCGAAGGTTATGATCGTTTCCTGTGCAAATCTATATTCAGGTATGAGATCTTTCTCTGCAATTCAGCGTTACTTTTGGAAAAGAGTCTTAAGATTTTAGGTCAAGTGTTAACTTAATATGGTATTAGAGCATTTTGACCTTATAATATTGTGTTTAAACACCCCCAAAACCTAATTCTATTTGATTGAGAGCAAAGCAAATTGTCCATGATTAATATTTGTCACATAACAAAGTTATGATTAATATTCAAATCAACATAACAAGGCTGCATTTAGTATTTAGATGCACATGACACGCATGTTCCCTGTTAAATTTAATATTTTACTTGATTTTCATTGCCTCTTTAAATTTTGATTTATTATATTTCTTGGAAAATATTCTTGCTACTGGTAGAAGTAATCATCTAATTTGATGTTTTCTTATGCATTTATACCATTTTCATATTTAAATTAGAACTATTTTCCCCCTTCATAAATATGTAGGAGTTTTACCTCCCGGTCTATGCAAAATAGTAACATTACCTTTCTGTCTTTTTGAGTTTCTTTATTTTTGTTGAAAGATTTTTTAGTACGAAATCTTTTAGAACGTGTGTTACTTGGGTAATATCTTCTGAATCGTGTGATTGTTGCTTAATATTAGTAGTGGGATGATATTTTTCCTTTATTTTATTTAAAAATTATGAATGGTACCCAGCGTACAAATTTCTTATGCAAATTTTATTCATACAAACTAATTTGACAATGTTAGTGCCACCATATTTTATTTTATTGCTTTGAGGATATAGGTTAGGTTATCTTGAGTTAAAAATGTTACATTTGTTTGCATACGTAGTAGTAGTCAAAAAGTTATATAGTCCTTTTCATTTATTTGCTTAAATACTTCTGCCAATGCCTTACATACTCCTTGGAGTGGCTGCTGTCATGGCTTCATGTATATTATTATGAGCAGCATCTTTGTTTCTGTGTTTTTGTCAAATTTTGTTTGGAAAATTGATAAATAATAGAAACCAATCTCTCTCTGCCGAATTAAGAATGATTTATTCCATACATTTCCCTTTAACTTATTGAGGAATTTCACATATTTTATCCATCCTTTGTATACCTTCTAGGTTTTTTTCTTCTCCTGGGTCGGGTTATGGAAATTGTTTTCTTTTACTTGAGGTAAAACATTTACAAATGTCTTGGGAGTAAACTAGTTGAATTATTGGCTAAAGTTAGTAGTTTTGATTATGAATTACTTTCATATGGTTTCTTTTGAAATGATAGATTAGAATTAGGTGATTGTCACCTTCCTTAGTTTTTACATAGTTATTAAGGTTTTAGAGGCTCAGCAACCAGAAACCAGAGTTGTTAGCTTATGGCAAAGTTCGGCGAAATAGTTGATGGATTGGGGATTTTCCCGTCTATTTTGTTTTATGAAGTGTGTTATATTTTGCAGTATGGTATAATAGCTAATGGATTCATTGTATAACATTCTATATGACTGGATTTAAATCAATAAATTATATATAATTTTTCAGTTATTTATTTAACTGGGAATAAATGTAGTAATCAAAATGGTGAAGACGGTAATTTCCTATTGTCCAAAAAATGTCGAATGAGTTGCAGAGATTTCTTGGGTGCGAATGTAGGAACTTGGTGACCGGCTCCTCGAATAGTCACAAATGTAAGTCCCTCATATTCAATGGTCCAACCACCAACCTAATATTGCAAATAGAAAAATTAACAATTTCAAATATTTATTTAATTAATTAATTTTAAAAATTTTATCAAAGAAATTAAGAAAAGAAAGGAAAATTACCTGTTGATGGGAATACCATGGAGTCCATTCTTCAATTGTCTTGAATCCAAGTTTTCTCAAAGTGTATCGAGTTGATGTTACTGGAATTCTACCGTCAGTATCTCCACTGCCCATGTATAGGTACATTCATTATTAACATAGATATTATTATTAATTTTGAAAAAAAATTATATATATTTATTTTTAAGAATATAAAAAAAAATTATTTTCTCTCTTTTTAAAAACCTGATATTTATACTTCTTTCATCAATTTCTTTATTAGAATTTGCTTAGTTGAGTTATTGTTATTTATAAAATTAAATTCAGAATGTAAGTTTTAATAAGTATATCGCTTCAATTTTTTATTCACAAATTTTAAATTAATAGATGGATTAATTTAAGTAGTTTTAGAAATACCCATATATTAAAGTCCCAAATGACTTGTATAACCTTATAATAATAGTAATATTGAGTCATAAGAATTATTTAATTAATGAATTGAAATTTTAATGGGTATTTTTAAAATTACTGAAACTAAATAATTAATTTTATAGATCAAATGTTAGGGACTTAAATGTCCTGCTACCAATAATATACTAATAAACCCTTCAATTTGAGTTCTAATTTTACAAAATTAAATAGACTCAAACTATATTATTCTAATTTAACGAAAATTAAGAATGTAAATATTATTTTTTATGAACAGAAAGAATATAAATGTCCGTTTATGAAATTAAAATAATGAATATATCATTCTACCATACTTTAGATTAAGCAATAAATACATAAATAATAAAATAAAAAAAGAAAATATTTGCATAATCCTAAATTTTGACCAAATGAACACTTTAATTTAATTTATAGATTTCAAAAAGATCCTGATAATGATATATTTATTTTGTCAGTTGCTAATGAATTATTGAAAGAATATTTCATTTTTAAGTTATATAATTACCATTTTAAACCCCATCTAATAGATTCTATACAAATACAAAAAATTTTTATATCTTTTTAATTTTTTATATTAATAAAAATTTATTTTCATGGTGCTTTTTTTTAAAAAATAAAAATTAGAAAAAATTATGAAGTTTTAATATTTAAAAAAAATTAAAAAATTTAAATTTTTAAAAATTTATTAGTTAAGGATTAAAATAATGATTACAATTTAAATAGAATATTCTTTATAATGATCTGCTAACAACTAATGAATAAAAGGGTTCTCAAAATATTTTAAAAATTTATGGGACTAAAATGCTCATATAACAAACCTTAAGAATATGGAAATCCATTTCCCTAAAATAATAGAAATTACCTGTAAACCCAAATTCTTAGTCCGCCAACTTTCAGCTTTTTAATAATGGGAAGAATGGAGAATGGTGCATCATCCCAAACAGAGATCTTATCACTGCAATGAGTCCATGGATAAGGAATTTTGCTAGTATTGGCATGGAGAGCTTCTTGTACTTCAGGTCGATTCAAGTAAACCTCTGTATAATCCGATGTACAAGGGTCATAACCTACTGGTTTCTTACGCCAGCCATCCTATATAATAAGCACACATATAGTCAATTAATTATTATTATTAATATTTTATTAACGTACGATTAATTGAATGAATCATATTCGATCAAATTACTTACAAATTTTGAAAATAATTTCGGAGCAACGCCTCGTATGGTTGGAAGTTTTCTGGTGAAATTACTATTAACACAAAGGGGACTGTACAAACTGTACATGTCAATAATCGT
>JAVXUL010000012.1:10122504-10144027 GCA_035590515.1 Trichilia minutiflora | reverse complement strand
ATGGATTTTAAAAACAGGTACTAAAGCCTAAAAACGTGTCTTAGGATTGCATTATAATTGATAGGATGTATTTCTAGTATTCGCGACGATTATCACGTGACCGACTAGGGTCGGGCTATGATAATGTGTGTGTTAGAGGTCAGGAGGTCAATTATGAGTTTATCATGTTAATTTAATTTATATTACTATGAAATGGTTTATGATGGGATACATGAATATATATATATATTGCATATTTGGATTTGATAATGATAGATTTTTATGTGAATATAGTCAAAGAACTAATGTGTTAATTATTTTAATATTATTTTGGCCTTGTGTGCCATTGATTTTAGATTTGGCATTGTGTACTGCTATTATTGGTTTTTGGCTTTGGTACTGATGGTTGAGAAAATACTGTACGAGATGAGGATTATCCTCTAATTGAAAATTTATTAGACTACAAAGTATTTGATATTAAAACGTATAGTAACATGCTATTGCATTCTTGACTCTATGAAGTGAAACTTGTCCTATAGTTGAAAATCCAATAAACTATAGAGTAATTGATGTTCTGAATTGATATTTTGATTTATAATAATGTATTGATTGACATATATTTTTTACGCCACACTTGTGTAAATAGGATAATTTAAAGTTGCTTTTGTTGAATATAAATTATTTTATATATTTATTTACTGAGTATTTTTTAATATTCATCTTTTTTTCTGACATTCAGGATAGTATAGTCATATACTAGGAATAGTCAAGTAGATCAAAGTTATTAGTGTAACTTTCAAGTACTTAACTCAGTTTTTATGTATTTGATTCACTAAAATCAAATTGTATTAAATGATTTTATGTATTTTATTTTACTCAATCAAATTTGTATTTAAACTATTATATATATGGATTTTTTGCTTTATGTAGATAAAGAATGTTGGTTTATGTTTGATTTGAAAATATTGAATTGAGATGCATTTTGGTGATTTTTAAATTATGTTTATATTTGAAATGAATTTGAAACAGATTTTAAAATTTTATAAATATTTAAGTGTATTCTAATTAATAGAATATATTTATTAAATTTGCGATAATTGTTTCGTATATTGATTTTTAGGTGAGTAGAATGGCAGATATATATGATGGTATATATAATGATTAAAAAAAAATAATGTTTTAAAAAGTTACAAAATTTTTTTATACTTAATCAATTAATTTTAATAATTCATAACATTGACTTGTACAGGTTTAATAAAAAAAAAAATTATTATGGTGTTATTTATAAGCAGGTAGGCTTATGGGAAAAATAAGAATTCCCACACTCCTACTACAAAAGAAATATATTTAAATCTCTCTCTTTTTTAATATTTTTCTCTTTTAAATTTTTTTCCCTTTTTAAAAATTTTCTCTGCTCTAAAATCATACTTTTCAAAACTCTTCCCAATTTTAAAAATTTTTAAAAAAAATCGATTGTTTCAAAGTTTTTTTCTTTTAAAAATTTTTCTTTTCGAGATTTCTTTTTAAAATTTTCTCTTTGTTTAAATTTCTTTTAAAGTTTTTTTTTCCTTCGGAGAAAGCCTATTACCAATTTTATAAATATTCTTTCACGTAAATCCCTCCCTCCCAAATTATTCCATTCCTTCCTAACCATATCAAGGTAAGTAAGATATTCACTCTTTAAGGTAATTTTTAATTTTTCTAGTGTTGAAAAGATTTATAACTTTTCTCTTGTTTAAATTTAAAAAATTGTTCATTTTTCAATTTAAACATTTTCGGTTTCTAATTTTTTTTTAAATTCTGTTTTTTATTTTTTAAATTTAAAAATTCAAAAACTCTTTCTAATCCCAATTTTCATTTTTTTTTAATTTTTAAAATTTATCTTTCTTTAAAATTTTCCTCTTTTTCAAAAATTAAAATTTTTGTATTTACTTATTTTATTTCTAAAATTTTAAAAAAAATTCCTTTGTAATTTTTAATTTTTCTCTCTTTTTTTAAAAAATCTTTTTAAAAGTTTTCTCTTTTTTTTAAATTAAAAAAAAAATTCTTCTATTTTAAATTCTTAAAAAAAAATTGTCCTACTACTTTTTAATATTTTAAATAAAAATTTATAATAATACTATTTATCTAAAAATTATTTATATATTTTAAATAAGGATTTTTTTGCTTTTTAAAATTAAAATAAATTATAAATGATAAGAGAGTTATCATGCATTTGTTAAATAAGTTTTAATAATTTTTAAAATTATTTATTATATTTTTTATTATTTAATAAAATTATATCATCTCAT
Source organism: Trichilia minutiflora (assembly GCA_035590515.1). Lineage (NCBI taxonomy): Eukaryota > Viridiplantae > Streptophyta > Magnoliopsida > Sapindales > Meliaceae > Trichilia > Trichilia minutiflora. The sequence goes on along the minus strand of JAVXUL010000012.1, from coordinate 10,141,757 downwards.
TTAAATATATTTTAAATTAAAAAAAAATTTAGACGAATCATTTTCCACCTGTCATCACGTTACGCTGTTTCTCGTGAGTGGTAACAACGTCGACGTGGAATAACAAACAGTTGACTTTCTTTTTGTAGCGATTAGCGAACCAGTTGGTCGAATCTTCCTTAATAGATTCGATACTACAAATTTCACTGAAGCTAGCAGCCACTCAATTGGTTCTCTCTATTAAATCGATTGCCTCCCCTCCTCCTCCTGCGATTGCTTTCAGTATTACCAATTCACTAACTTTTAAAATCTTCAGCTTTCACCTTCTGAGTATTAAGTGATACTTCACTTTTCATTGCTCGCTCGATCTGTACCATTTCCATTTATTTTATCAGTTTCTCTAAATACCCATTTGGTCATTTGTCTTTTTTACGAGTTAAGTGTAGTGAGAAACGTGTATAATGCTTAGATATTAATATGCTTTGTTTGGAATTCAGACAATAGGTCTGTGAGTTGTCTTGTGATTGTCGAAGTATGATTTTGAGTCAGGAGAAATGAGTATGTTTGCAAGTGGGAGGAGAATAATTTTTTTTTTGTTTATATTGATTTAATATGCGGCGACGGGGGTAGCGACGATAAAAGTTAATATACTTTAACGTTTTCATATCATTTCTCCTGTATATTTTCCCAGTGATCATGCTTTGCAAGTTTCCACTTGGATTCTGAGTTTTGAGTTTACGAATTTAGTCTTACTGATTTATTATTGTTTGCTGTTTTTGATTAATTTTAGATAATTGAAGCAGGATGAGAGAATTGAGATTGATCTTATTGGGAATTATATTGGTTCTTGGAACCTTTCAATTGGCAAGTTCACATGGAGATCATCCGCTCTCAAGAATTGCCATTCATAATACTATATTTGCTCTTAATGACCAAGCCTATATCAAAGTGTCTCCTAGTATTCTTGGATTGAAGGTGAGCTTCAGTAACAGTACATTTTTTTTGTTTCTTTTTTTATTATTTTGTAAACATATACGAAAAGCAAATTCAATATGATTACCAATCGTTGGTCATGAAGTTGAATATTTTGATGATTGAGTGTCATTTTAGCATTTGCTGAAACTTCCATGTCAAAATTCCTCCCTTAAAACCATCAACAAAAATGTTAAATCTGCAAAAGCAGAAAAAATCTATGTTTACTTTGCATTCACTGAATTTTTTTTTACCGTTTTAGGGGCAAAATTCAGAGTGGGTGATGGTGGAGTACAGGTCTCCAAGTCCATCTGTTGATGACTGGATTGGAGTATTTTCTCCTTCCAATTTCAGGTAAAATATATGCATTTTTGTTAGTTATATGTATAAATACAAAGACTGATAAGACATACATTTTCAATTATTTATCTTGTTGGTCTTTATCAAATAATCTAACTGGAAGCAGATATTTTTCACTATTTGCAGTGCATCTACTTGCTCTGCAGAAAACCCAAGAGTTACTCCTCCGCTATTGTGTTCTGCACCTATTAAGGTTTGCATACTTTTCTAGCTTATTTCTTATTAGCCTTCTTTTCACTGATGATGAGCTGGAATTCTTGTAGTAATGTTTAACCTCCTTATTTCTCTTTACAGTATCAGTATGCGAACTACTCTAGTCCTCAGTACAAAAATACAGGGAAAGGTTCACTGCAGCTTCAGTTGATTAACCAGAGATCGGACTTCTCTTTTGCACTGTTTTCTGGTGGTTTATTAAATGTATGCTCCTAAACGGTTTTACCTTGCAATTTGTATGGTTATCTGAATCCTAATCCCCAAATTTCCCAACTGTGAGGGACAAATGATTTTCTTGGTTAGAACGTTATTAATTTTTACTTTACTGAAAGAAATTTATCTTGAGATGCTTAGCAGATTTGTCCCACGGAAATTAGAGCAACCCATTAATCTAATTGTTCAGGTGGGCTATGTGAAGAGGATTTCACACAACAGTATCATCTTTTGTCTTTGCTTTGACCTATATCTCTTTTGGCCTTCCTCTCGTCCTTCTTGAACCTTCATCCTGATCCAAATGACACACAATGGTGTGCTCTAGGCTTTTCTTACACATTGTCAATGAATTGCTGTTTACTTTTCTCATCTTATTGTTCTGAGACTATATCTTGTAAATTATTTATACAGGTTTGCCTCTGGCTCTAAGTGAATATGTTTCTTTTATTCTCCGTAACAGCACATTTTGACTTTCTCATGTATTAAATTTTTATTGTATCATATTGTACTAATGATTTGTTACCGTTATATCCTATAATATCATCTGGAAGATGAAATTTTCTCTGGCTTCTGTTTATCCAGTTCTTTCCTAATGCTCTTGCTATAATCTTTTCTTTCTTTTTTTTCCTTTTTGTTGCTATGATAGCCCAAGCTAGTTGCAGTGTCGAATAAAGTAGCTTTCACAAATCCGAATGCACCAGTTTACCCACGCTTGGCGCAAGGAAAAATGTGGAATGAAGTGAGTTTAATATCTTGTCGTGAATCTCAAAACTTAATAAAGTCTATTAATTTGATGGTAACAATCAACATAATAAAGGTTGTGCAACCATTTATCTCTACCTTGTCAAGCGTTTCAGACATTCACAAGCTTGTTTCTTTCAGATATCCTGGGCTTCAATGTTACCAGTAAACTATAATCTCACAATCATTTCATTTTGTAGCTGACAACGCTTTTCAAGTTGATATTCAGATGACAGTAACATGGATCATCCATTTTGTATCTGAAAATTTTCAACTTCATATTCAGATGTCTGTAACATGGACAAGTGGATATGGGATTAGTGAGGCAGAACCTTTTGTGGAATGGGGTCAAAAAGGAGGTTATCGTACACATTCCCCCGCTGGAACATTGACATTTGAACGTGGCAGTATGTGTGGTATGTAACTCCTCAGCATTTTAAATTTTCACCCAAAAGACATATCTGGGAGTGAAATTTCAGTTAACTAATTGAAATTGCACTATGAGTGAGAAACCATTGTTATCTGAATTAAGAATTGTAATGCAATTTATAGCATTGAATAGTACATAGAGATAATTCACTCTACATAATGGAAAGTCAGATCCTTTTTTGTATCTTATCCTAAAAAGATAGGAAAAAGAAAATGCTAATTTAAATTCATTTGCAAAGATTAGTTACAACATTAATGATGAATTATTCAAGAGTAGAGTACATTTTAATGACTTGATTGTTCTCTAAAATGGTATTTCTAGTTGCATAAGCGTCACTAATCGGTTACCTTCTGTGCTATTTTACTTGGTAAGCTTCTTGTAGTTCCCCAAATAACTGAGTAAATGGATTTTCTGACTCTTTATCCACATTGGATAGAATCACCCAAAGTTTTTTCCCTGGATACTTTTGTCTAAAGTTGATGATTGATATCAAATTTGGATGCACAGGTGCACCAGCAAGGACTGTGGGATGGCGTGATCCTGGATACATACACACCAGCTTTTTGAAGGAGTTGTGGCCCAATACAATGTAAATATTAAATCTAATACCAGTGCATCATGTTAATTCTAGCTATGTTAAACTTATTATTTAACTCAAAACTGTCCAAAACTTTCAAAATTTTATTTGAAATATTATTAGCAAAAATTTATCCATGGCTAGATTAACGTTCATATATTATGTTGAATTTAAATTCAGTTTTGGTGTCAGGCAAATCTCAATTAATCTCTAGAACTATTTCCTGAACTGTCAAAAGATCCAATAATACATAGCTTTTTGTCACTAAAAAATTCAATTTTGAAATAGCTGATGAGTTCTACTCTGAGTAAAGTCACTAAATATTAATTGTCACCATGTTTATAAGCTTTCTGTCAACCTTTTAGCAGCACATGAACTCAACATAATTATATTATTCTCTTTTGTTGTGTAGTTACACATACAAGCTGGGACATAGATTGTTCAATGGTACAATTATTTGGAGTTCAGAGTACCAGTTTAAAGCATCTCCTTATCCTGGTCAAAATTCGTTGCAACGTGTAATCATTTTTGGTGACATGGGAAAGGTTTGAACCGTCTTAGAAAAATTTAAGTCATGTAAATCAATACCACTGGTAATATATAATATATTGACAGCTCTTTTTGTTAAATGTGTTATTGCATCAGGTTTTTTGTCTGTGTGTATGAGGGTATGTATTTCTGTATTTTTGTATTGCAAATAATGTACACTGCATAGACTAATCACTCTTTAAAATAGTATATAATTTTACTTCCATCTAACAATGTATTCATGATAACTGCTAAGGTGACTATACATAGGTATTTTAGCTTTCTGATGACGGGGGTGACCTGTTTTTGTTGGAGTAGTTATGTAAATTCAATCATAATCATTTCTTCTCTTTCTTGAAAGGTTTTGCTTTGTGTTTCAGCTTCACCTTAGATCCAATTGGTTTAATAGTATGTGTAAAGAATACGAGGATTTAGTCCAACCACCAGCTTAGGTGCAGTTTGTGAAGTAGTTTCTGTAATCTTTCATTTTGCAGGATGAAGCTGATGGTTCTAATGAATATAATAACTTCCAGCGTGGTTCTCTTAACACCACTAGACAGCTTATTCAAGACTTGAAGAACGTTGATATTGTTTTTCACATTGGAGACATATGTTATGCAAATGGATACCTTTCACAGTGGGACCAGTTTACGGCACAGATTGAGCCGATTGCATCAACTGTTCCATACATGATTGCAAGGTTTGTCAATAATTTACATATGTAGCTTGTAAGTTTGTCAGAGCATAAACTTGTCTCGAGTCTGAATGAGACAATTGGTGATTTTTCCTTCCAGTGGTAACCATGAGCGTGACTGGCCGGGTACAGGATCTTTCTATGAGAACATGGATTCTGGTGGAGAATGCGGTGTATTGGCTGAGACTATGTTCTATGTGCCTACTGAGAACAGGGCTAAGTTCTGGTATGGTGATTTCATGGACAAACTTATTGATTTAATTAGCTTTATAAGGCTATAATATCTGTTGAAAGAATTATAGCTTTACTATCTTTATAATGCTAAGTTTTGGTTCACCTGTTAAATGATGTTGTGGGATCTAACATTGAAATTTATAATTTTATTACTAGGTACTCCACAGACTATGGCATGTTCCGATTTTGCATAGCTGACACTGAGCATGATTGGAGAGAGGGAACCGAGCAGTACAAGTTCATTGAGCACTGCCTAACTTCTGTTGACAGGCAAAAACAGCCATGGTTGGTTTTTCTTGCACATAGGGTTCTAGGCTATTCTTCTGATATGTACTATGCTGTAGAAGGATCATTTGGTGAACCAATGGGGAGGGAGAGTCTTCAGAAACTCTGGCAGAAATACAAAGTTGACATTGCCATGTTTGGCCATGTGCACAATTATGAAAGGATATGTCCTATATACCAGGTATTATCTGCAGCACAAAAGAAGCTAACCTTTCTTGTTTTGTTGTTCCATTTTTCCCAGTTCTTACCCTGAAATTCAGTTGAATCTAATTTGAAGGGTGCATATATCATTTTCATTGCTTCTTTTCACTTTTTATAAGCTGAAAACTGGTTAAATTCACCTGTTTTATCAGAAGACATTTAGGATCATTAAATCCTCTTCCTTGATCAGGGGAAAACACTTGAGCAATTTCAAGAAATTGTTGTCCTTTAACACCACCAGCAGTTGCTTTTTCCATTTTCTCTAAAATGAAAATTTCATTCTTCTGCCAAAATACTTACACTTTTGAACAGGTGACTATAGTCATAAATGTAAACGTTCCCTTTGTTCTGTTTATGAATTTCTTAGTATCAGTAACCACAATTGTGATATAAATTAGATAATAATTTGCCCCACCAGCAGCAAAGATTTGACATTTACAATTCTTTTAGCTAACAATTGAATTATCAATTTTCTGCTGCTACAGAATATTTGTACCAATCAAGAGAAGCGCTATTACAAGGGCACCCTGAATGGGACAATACATGTGGTTGCTGGTGGTGGCGGAGCAAGCCTGTCAGAATTTACCACCCTTCAGACCAAATGGAGTTTATACAGAGACTATGATTATGGTTTTGTTAAACTTACAGCATTTGATCATTCAAATCTGTTGTTTGAGTATAAGAAGAGCAGAGACGGTAAGGTTTACGACTCTTTTAGAATATCCAGGGATTATAGAGACATTTTAGCCTGCACTGTGGACAGTTGCCCGAGCACAACCCTTGCATCATAATCTATGCATGGGTTTGAAATTCGCTTCACGTCGTGCCAAAATTTAGCGCAGTATTCGAAATAAAGTTATTTTTTTTGTTTCAATAATAAGGCTCCAAAGCTGTATTGATTAAAAGTGAGTAATAATTTCCTGCTTCATGTAATGAGTAATAATTTCCTGCTGCATGTAATTGGCGGAATGACAAATTCCCTGTTTCTGACAAATATAAAATCCCCTCTAAATTTTTTTAAACTCTCAGCCATTGAATTTGAAAAATGAATTTGAAAAATGAATTGTTGAGATTGTTTTAAAAATTTTAAAAGAAGAAATGAATGGCTGAGATTGTTTTAAAAATTTTAAAGGGAGAATTTGTGTTTGTCAGAAACTGGAAATTTATCATTCTCCCGCATGTAATTATATGACGCGAATGGTAATATCATGCAATGAAGAGAGTAGTCCGGTTCCATTTTGTACAATTATTAATGTTTTATATCATTTATTGTTATTGTACAGATGGAAAAAGGCAAAAATCCTAACAAAGGCAACATTTTTGTACAGAATGTAAAACCTGGAGGTTTAGTTGCGGTGTATAATGCGGATAACAAAGGGATAGACGTTGATCATTGACCTTTTCCGAGTTGTCTGTTTCTGTCTCTAACCCTTAATCTTGTGGCCTGAAAGATCATAACGAGTACGTTATGCCAAGCATATGCTTTCCAAAAATTTAGGTGTTCAGGATAAGACGAAAGAGTACTTTTTTCCTTATTTTCTCTCATGAAAATTGCAGCTTCAATATTGAACAAATTTTGTTAATGAGCTTGGTTTATACTTCAGAAGAATCAGAATCCAGAATGGTAAAGAATTTTATACTGAACGAATTTAACCGTCATTTCTTTGATTTTCTTTTCAGGAGTATGATCCATCTATCTTTCTGGCCTGAATGCTTCGATGTTTCATGCTTCTGGTTCTGGAATAGCTAATTTTGGACACTGCAATGAAAACCAGTTTGCATAGTCTGTCAGTTAATGAAGTTTGACAATTTCTCTACAAAAGAAGACTCGGTATGGATTTATGGGCGGTTGCAGCAGCTACAGGCGCTGGGTACATAGCCAGCTACCGCAGTAACTTGACGTCCAACAAAACAGAAAACTCATCAGAATCGTTTTCACTGGACTCAATCCGCTGCCAATCTGATTCCAGGAACTTGCTGCAACAAATACGAAACCAAACAAACCCCTTACGCAAATTAGCGAATAAACTAGACAGAGATTACTTTTTTTATAGATGGAAAAGATCTTACAGGAGTTCCTAGTACTAATAATGGTCAAAGGCAACTGGAGAACTGTGAAAACTTCAATTTACGTTCATTGACAAGACTTCCTCCTATTTTAGTGGAAAATTCAAATGTTCAATTAATTGGAAATGGAATGGAGGGGAAGAATAATTTATCGATATATCTAGGCATCTTAGGAGTAGGTATTATGGGAATTATCTTGAACCTCTTGATTCAGTACGAAGCAGCCACATAGCCCAGTTGTACGGAGAGTGTTGAAATTGAGGAATATGTGTACGATTCACTTCCTTCGCAATGACACCAATAACGAGGCCATTGTTGTTAACTGATGGACGCCGGATAATCGGCAGGGCTAGCCGTGATTGTGCAGTGGAGAATGAAATGCAATTCCTGCCGAAGAAACTGAAGACAGATATCAGAAGGCAGTCCAGAAGATTCTCCATGCTGAGGGAATCCGTTCAACCATTCCATTCACAAGGTTATGTACTGTTTACGTTCAAATTTGATACATTTTGCATTCATTGAGGGAATCCGTTCAACCATTCCATTCACCAGGTTATTTACTGTGTACGTTCAAATTTTATACATTTTGCATTCATTTATTTAATCTGTTTTCCTTTCTTTACTCCATTATATTATGTGTATCTCTTCCTCTTTCTGTGTTGACGAAGGCTTTAATACTGTACTATTGCTACGATTAACCAATGCAATACTTCTTTTTTTCCTTGGCATCTCTGTTGGTATAATATCTAGTTATCTACCATTCTTACTAACAAAAGAGAAGGGGAAAATTTAAATAAGCTGTTGATGAAGAATGAGAACTTGGCTCGAGACTTACAGGAAGAGCTTGAGATGAAAGATCTGCTAAATGTAAAGGAGACTGCCAATGAAGATTTGGAATCCTTGGGAGCAAATGGTCACCACTTACAACGACGCCATTTGCATTACACACGAAACAAGAATCAGATGTACATACTGAAGGCTGTGGGGAAGAGCCAAATGATCACAAAATTGAGAAATCGGAGGCAATGAGTAAAATTGAAGCAGAGCTTGTTGCAGAACTGGAGAGGTTAGAGCTAAACATACGGACATTTCATGCGGAGGCAAGTAAGCTGCCGAAATTTAGCCTAGACAGCTTATGCTAAAGACAGTTTTTATGCTGTTGAAACAATTTTGGAATTTAATAGTTTCCGTTTTTTTATTGCAACCGGATCCTGAACTGTCTATGAAAAAAAATTGAGCAATTGAAAAAAAAAATTCACACACAATCTTCACTAATAATTTAAAAATAATTTTTATTAAATCATTATTAGTTATTACTATCTAATATTCAAATATATATATTAATAATAAATTAAATTAAAATTATTAAATATTTAATTAATTTTTTTATAAAATTAACTAAATATACGTTACAATGACGAAAAATAAATAATTATATCTAATTTTATTATTACATATAAAAAAAAGGGGAAGATAAGTGTTTATCTTTATATTTTTATCATCTAATCAAATATCAAATTTCAAAGTAAGGGATAATAATCCCAAAATTATTATACAAATTTGGAATAGCAATAAAATATATTTAAATTTTATTAAAGGGAAAGAATATTTAGACTATTATTTTTTCTAAATAAAAAAAATTACTTATTTTATTTTTACTGAAAATTTTAATATTTTTTATAACTAATAAGATTTTTATTAGCATCATCATATTTAAATTTTACAATTTGTACAATGTTAAGAGTAACATAAAAAAATGTCCATGAATAAGGGTTAAGATAGGTATTTTATTTAGTGAGATATAAAAAATATATGTTTTTTTACCAAAATATTGACGTGGCATTCAACGATTCGTCCATCTTATGGAAGTAAAATAGAACTTGCCGTACTAGAGTACTCTCTCCCTGTGCGGGGAAAGGACCGTCGGAGAAGGCGCGAAAATAGTTCGTTACATAGGAACCAAAAACGCCGCAAGACTCGCACTGCCTTGCATCATAAGATTTTCAACCTATCAAACCCTAATTTCTTTTTTCATTTGTTATTTTCAATGGGTGGGCTGTTCCCTAAACTTTCTACAATTATTCAAGAGAATCAGAAATACAACAGAACAGGTTATTTTCATAGATAGCAGAGCATCCATTTCAGCTAGGACAGGTTGTTGTTAATCTACATGGGTTGTTAATTTTAGGTATCATTTCTTCTGGACCAATTGTTTATTTTTATGTTTTCACCTTCTTCTTCTTCTAATTTGGATTATGTAATTTATAGGTAAAGGTGGAGGTACGGACTGCCAGTGCCGCTTTCCGGTCAGTAGATAATAGCGGCTGGGTTTCTTGTGATGGATTTGGTGGAATTAAACAAAAGACGTTTGATTGAAAAAGTGAGTCTCTTCTTCCTTCTATTTTTTAATTATGATTTGAATGTTTAATTAAAATCAGTATTCTTGATTTGGTATAATACAACTGTGATTTTAAACAACGAAGGAGAAATAATGTATGGGGTATCTCTTTTTAAAAAAAAATTATAAATAAAAAATTTACCAATTATTTATTAGGAGGAAGTTCGACATCAGTATTATGGAAATGGGATCGTGAATTTTTGCCAGTTTACGGGGTTAGGTACATCTGGGCGTTATTATTCCTGGTGAATTAGCACATCGAGATTGCAAATTACCCAACTGCAAGTTTAACTACTAGGAAATAGGACTTTTCTTTGAAAGTGAAACATGTCAACTTGTTATTTTGAAGAGATTTCAGATTAAAATCTCCGATATTTAAAGGAACTGGAATGAAATTGCAAGAGTTTGAAACAGTTGTATTGTGATGCTTCATGAGCTATGTGTTTATTACATTACGAGACAATCTTAATTTTACAATGATATTGAAGGATTATTTCCAGAAAGTGAACCATTTTCAAAAGTGTAGCACCGATTTGCTTTAGTCCACCGTGTTTCGATTGTCTGAAATATCCACATATTTTCTACAGCCAATTGAATCTTTCTTTTCTTTTCTTTTTTGGAAATGACCTAATTCAAATATTTGAGTAGTTTCTGTCTATAAAGAAATATTTTCTCACCATCTCAAGTAAGCTTTTATGGACAGATGCCATTCTTGCATGTCTCTGCATACCTTTGTTCGTCCAGTTCCATGCATGCCATTACTTTGGAATTGAAATATAAATTATGAATCTTTTAGAACATAAAATCATTACGACCTTTCAGCTGTGGATACGGATGATAGGTGTGCAAGAAGTAAGAATCTAGTAACATATTTGGGGTTAACTTACGGAATGGAAGCATTTAATATGGTTTCCATTTTGACGTTACCAATATGACTGAAAGCAGTGATCATTTCCATACAAAACCTCAAGTTATTGAGGGAAAGAGAAGCATAAATCCTTTTGAGATATGTTCGGAGGTCGTCGGTGAGAATGAAAGCAGTAAGCCTTTAGAAACAGATACTGCAGTTTCTGATGGCAGCCTTAGCAGTAAGTATATATGGTAATGAATCCTAGCCAATATTTTAATGAAAATGATCCAGTCTTCCCATTCAAAAGTTTAAGATCATTTTTTTTTATCCTTCATCAGCACCATCATTGGAAGAACTCCTTCAAGTGGATACAGGATGTAGCTTGAGGTCATTTACTCAACCAGCATCAAAAGGTGATGAAGTTAATGTTTCCAATAGCAACTACTCTAAATCAAAAGGGCTGGACAAATGGTCCCCAGCTCCCACATCAATATCTCAAGTTTCTCAGATCACCCATGAATCATTGATGCATGATATGCCACAGAAGCAATCCCCTCCAATCCAAATAGTGGACCACTCAGGAGAACATGACCACCATAGGATTCCGTCATCTGTCTTTGAAGGAAGTAAATCCTCAACACAGGGAGAATGGAGTGGTGGTTCCAACGAGTCATTGTTTAGCATTCCTATAGGCAATAATACTTTATCCAGAGACCACTTTAAGTCCGGAGAACTTCCCAAGTCAAGTGAGTTCATCATGTTCAACCCTAGCCTTACCATTCCAGAGGTGGGAACTGATAAATATGGTGCTGAATTTGAAAATAGTGGAGCATCAGTTCAGAGCGTTAGCAATGTGACGAAAGAACCCATGTTAGTCCAAAATCAGGAAAAGGCACCAGCTGCAAATGTATTGCAGGATCCTTCTCAATTCTCGGACAATTCAAATGACAGCACTCGCTCATTTACCTTTCCAATGTGAGTGAATACCATTCTGTTTAGAAGCACTTCTATAATATGCTCTTATGTGCTCAATTTGTTTTCATTCTATCGTTCTTAGTTTACAACCACACTTGCCTGGTGGAATTTTATGTCTTGGAGCAGAGATGCCACTGTATTAGGCTGTTGTATGTAAATTGGATCTGGTTACCAATTTCACCTGCATATGATACTTATTAACTACATAGAAGTTCCTGGCCTGGAGCTTTCTGGATGAGGAATATACCTTTTTGTGGCAGAAAGAAGAAGAAGAAGAAGAAGAAGAAGAAGAAGAAGTGTCCATGTGTACCCTTCGGCTGTTGCAGAAAGAAGTGTAAAGGGAAGAAGTGTGCATTGCCATCGTGCTACTGCTCTAATTGTATCTGCATGTTTTGCTACTGTTCACTGCCAAGCCGCTACTTGAGGCGGCCAATCTGCTACTGTTCTACTGTAGTTGGGCATTCTGCTACTGTTGGAAGCTGTCACTCTTCTACCATGTATGCTTCTCTTTCTCTCTTCCTACATTAATCATGCATCATAGAATTAATAATTGACAACATATTCATATTAATAAAGTTCTTTTTATTTGTTGTATTTTTCATTTTCAACTTAGATTATCCCTTCCGTATAATTGACGATTACAAAAGCTATACATACATATTAAAGCAGTGTAAACTTTTCGAAATCATTGATGCAATTCGCTTTGGATTATTGCAGTTTTCCCGACAGTATAAAAAGTGTCTCTGTGAAACCAGAGGTTCATGAGAAGCAGCAGCCACAAAAGCAACAGCTGAGTAAAGTAAGTGAGTTCAAAGTTGTCATCTTTCCGCTGTTGGTTTTCTTTCTTCTCTTGCCATCCGCGTTGTTGTTCTGAAGTGAGTTTGAAGCCATCATCTTTCTGCTGTTGTTTTTCTTGCTTCTCTTGCCATCCGTGATGTTGTTCTTGTCATTGTTGTCTATGTTGTTGCTGTTGTTGATGATGAATCCACTCTGCTTCTGCCTAAGACTATGACAAGCCTCCCTAATCTTATAATAGTCTGGTCACCAAAGGTGAATCTTGAGGGAAAATTTCCAAGCAGTTGGGGTGCTGGTGAGAGCTTGCAAATGTTGAACTTAGCTTAAAACTTTTTTAAGTGGAGAATTTATTGGATTTTAGATAGATACAAGAAACTGTATTTTATTGATTTGAGCTCAAATGAACTTAGTGGGGAGCTTGACGGGACACTTCAAGTTCCTTGTATGAACCTTTTGACGTTAGTGGAAATCACATGTCTGGATCCATCCTTAGATTTGACCGTAATGTTTGCCTTCACTTGCCCCGTTGAATTCATACGTTCTCCGAGCCTACAATCGATCAGTTACATATATCTCATACTTTATGAATGAAGCTCGCCTTGGAAGTCCTTTGCTTATTTTTTCTGCTCGGTTGATGATAATTCACAACTTCAAACTTCACTGGTCCAGTCCGTTGGTTTCCAATGGCACCAGAAATGTTGGGGATACAGACTGATTATGCATTTCTTGCAGGTGCAAACAAGCTCACCAGACTGTTTCCTGGAAGCTTGCTTTGAAGTGCAATCATTTACATGGAATAATTGCTAATCTTAGTGCTAACAACGTAGTTGGTCGTATTCCTTTGATTATTGATGCCATGTGCAAATCTCTTAAAGAGTTTTGGATGTTTCCCAGAATCAAATACCTGGGATAATACCCCAAAGTCTTGGGTATTTGAAATCTCTTGTTTTTCTTGACTTGAGTATCCATTGATTGAAGTATTTTAGACATCTGTCCTTGGCTGGTAACAACTTGACTGATGGCATTCCATTGAGCAAATGCTAGCTAAGATCCCTTGAAGTGTTGGAGCTTTCTTCTAATTCTCTCTCTGTTAAGGTTACTGAAGGTGTTGCAAACTTGAGAAACCTAACGGCTCTCCTGGTCGACAATAACAAACTCTCAGGCCACAGCCCCTCTGGTTTGGCTCATGTGACATCACTGTCCACATTTAATGCTTGCTTCAATAACTTGTCTGGTTCATTTCCATGCGATGGTAGTACAGTGATTAATTGTTGTGATGTTGATGGAAACCCTTTCTTCGATTCTTATCAAACACTCTACCTAACCATATCATCTTCAGAACTGATGAACAGATATTAAAGTTTTCAAAACAATATAACTGGACCAACCAGAACTACAAATGAAGATCGTGGAATTAAATCAATCAAAATTGCATCCATAGTATATGCGTCAATAATTCTGTCAGTTCTTCTAGTTATCCTCTTCTTTTACACGAGGAAGTGGATTCCAGATTCCAGGGATCAGGTTTCTGAATCTAGAGAACTTAACTCTTTTTGTTGACATTGGGGTTCCATAACATATGAGAGCATTGTTCAAGCAACAGGGAATTTCAACTCCAGCTGCGGCATAAGGAGTGGAGGATTTGGTGCCACTTACATGGGTAAAATCTCTTCAGAAATCATTGTGTCTGTAAAGAGGCTTGCTATTTGGAAAGTTCCAAGGTGTTGAACAGTTCCATGCAGAGATAAAGAACCTTGGAAGTGTGAGGCACCCTAATCTTGTAACTTTGATAGGGTACCGGGCGAGTGAAAATCAGATGTTCCTCAAATATAATTATTTGTGCAGAGATAATTTGGAAAATTTTATTGAGGGAAGGTCTGCAGAGCTGTTGATTTGAGGATTCTTCACAAGATTTCAGTGGATATAGCATCTGCACTTGCATATCTGCATGACCAATGTATTCAGCGAGTTCTACACCGTGATGTCAAGCCAAGTAATATGTTGTTGGATGATGACTTCAATGCCTATTTAACTGACTTTGGATTATCTAGACTCTTAAGAACTTCTGAAACACATGCCAGAACGGGAGTTGGTGGAACATTTGGTTATGCAGCAGCAGAATACACAATGACCTGTCTTGTGTTTGAGAAAGCTGACATTTACAGCTATGGCGTTGTGCTGCTTCAGTTGATATCGGACAAGAAAGCCTTGGATCCTTCATTTTCTTCACAAGCAAATGGATTTAATATCATTTCTTAGACTTGGATGTTTTTGCGACAAGGTCAAGCAAAGGATGTCTTCGCTGCAGGTTTATGAGATACGGTTCCCCTGGATGATCTGGTAGATATGCAACATCTGGCACTCTGATGCACTGTTGATTCCCTCTCAACCATGCCTACAATGACGCAAGTTGTCTGATCTCTGAAGCAAATTCAACCTTCTTCCAGTTAGCAAGATGATGTGGCATCAGCGTTTGTACATCCGAACTTAGGAGCAATAAAATGAACTTGTCATCTGCATATTGGACCTAGTACCCGTCAGTCTATACCCCAGGTTTTGTTTTTAGCTCATAGTTTCCCTTGTCTATCTCTTCAGTCATGTTTCCTCTTACCAGATGGTAATGCTTTTGAGCTGAAAATCTTATGTAATTTAGACGATGCTTTTACATATATTCTGCTATGTCAGATGTTTAACCATTTCTTCGTTTCTGTTTTGTGTATTGCTTGCTTTGTATTCAAAAGCTGTTAGCATGAGGTTTGAATTTGCTGTTTGGCTAGCTTAACAGAATGGCCGTGGTTCTGAAGATTTATTTTTTTACGTGGATCTGCACCACCTTATTTGCTACAAATCAATCCAGGTTAAATTCACGGTGCTCTGCAACGATAAACTATTACCTTTTGCTCAAGTGCAGCTGTTTGGAATTCAACTTGCACATGTGGTTTCAACCCATTACTACAAGGGTCAGATCTAGGTTCTTGTCTACAGCACATTCAGTAAGATTAATCAACTAGCAAAGTTTACATTTGCAGATAGATTACTTCCCTGAAATTCTTACCTGTTATTATGGTTCTAGAAATACCATCTGAGGTAGTTCATGAGCTCCATTGTACCCTTTAAACTGTCAATGTGCCCTTATGTTCCCCGTAGGAATATAATAACATCTGAGTATCTCAATGTTAGGTATGGTACTGAACCCATGATTTATGAATAGGCTAATTGCAGGTTCGCAACCATGTTAATATTAGCAGTTGGTGGTCAACTCCTATTTCTCAGGTAAGCACTGAAAAAATTGTGGTCCCGTTTTTTATAACTGCACGTCAAGACCAATAAATGCTTTTTGAAAGGAATGAATGCAATATCAATATAAGGATATTGCCAATTGCCGAACAGCTTTGTTGACTTGTTGCCTATAACTTTGAGAAAAATAAATGTGGCCACAAATGAGATTTCTCATTCCTACTTGGTGAGCAAATTAATCATTGTTGCAGTATTTGAAGATGAGGATCAGTAGAAGTGACCATACGACAATATTTTCTTAATGATCATACGGAATAAATCCTCTAGGCTAGAGAGAAACAAAGTTTCCAGTTCATTATTTGGCAATTATACAATTATTTCAAGATACGGTGCGCTGTAGGTTACGAAACGTATGGTGACTTATCAATGGATTTATGTTTCTGCCTGCTAAAACTTAGTTCCATCCTATGAGGTTGAAAATCTCTGAGCTGCTGCTAATGCTGATGAAAATCAAGTCAGTCGTATCAATATGGTACACTTTGATAATCTGCTAATACCCAAAGCATCAATCTGAAGCGTGATATATACAGGGCTTTTGCTTTCCCTAATAGCCTTATGAAAGAAAGTTAGGAATGAAAAGACACCAAGATTTGCCGCCTGCCCCTAAACAAATGCAATCAGAAAAACTCATCAAAACAAGAGAAATTGTTACCATACATTAAGTTCCTCTTCAAGGACTTAAGAAAAATTAAATTGGTAAAGATTATTTTCCAAAATTCCTCTTGTTTTCCCTATTCCACAAAGCCCTCTTTAAAGGGAAGGGGTAGGACACAATCACAAAAGCGGAGCAGAGGAAGGGTTTACAACAATATGCCTAAGCGGGTGGTCGACATCACCACCACCTGCATGCTTGACAAACTCGGCCGGAGTGAGAAAACTTCCATGGCATACACATATTATCCTCACTTCCTCTCCTTTCCCATATCTATATAGAATACCTTCTATTCTTCTTCCATTGGGGCCATCTCCTTTTGTGAAAACACTAGGCATATCTTCATATGCATTCGTCGGAATTTCCTTTCCCTTATTATTTGCTGAATTAAGTTTCTTCGATGGATTCTCCATCTCTGGCCCGGAAGTTTTGCATGGATTTTCATTTATATTTTTCCCTGACAAACCGACAATCTCCTGATTGCTTCTATCTCCCAAAGCCTGAGTACTAATAGGACTTCTTGCTTCTCCACCACTACTCGTTCCTGAGACATAAAAGAAAGATGATAAGAACAATCATCGGCTTAATTATGGGAATCAAACATTTTTCTGCTTTTCCCTGTGTGGAATCTCATGAACTACTACCTCCCCATATTCAAGGGATAACTAGTGATAACTAAATGTATAGTTGGACATTCAACCTAACATCCATCCTGATTGAAGCTTTCCTCAATTAAATAGATAACAGTGCATTAATTTTATGAATATTCAAGTAGATAGGAAATCCCATAGGGAGCTCCAACCGGGAAAAAGGAAAGAAATTGACACCTGAAAGGAAAGGTAAAAAAGCTCGACCTACTTCAGAGAATCAGGGTGTAATTGCAAACATGCCAACATGATTACAAGGAACACTATAATGGTTTTTAACAAATCTCTGGTGACAATTGCCTACATTCTGAGTGTCCAAGAAGAATTTAATCCTTTGAAATCCCATTCAGTTTCACTAATACCTAAAATTTGTTTTATTTCACTCCAAATAAAACAAATTGTCCAGGCTCTTCAAGTAGAGATTAGTCAACATGACAAATTTACCCAACCTGTTTAGTGATAATTCGTCATCGCTTTCTACTAGGAAGCCAACCGATTCAACCTCTAACCAAAATAGAAAAATTACTGTCGTTTTCTTCTTGCAATATCCGACAGGTGGTTCATGAAAGTTGAGGCCGTTATAGCAAAACGCAGCCAAAATTTTCAAAACGAACGGCTCCACTCCTAATGCAATACTAGCTTATCCTCCCATTTGTACTGATTTCTAAATCAGAAAAATGAAATCAAACATTGCCAAAACCCCAGAGCCAGATATTTAACACTCAGAATAATTGCCAACTTAAACAGCGATCTACTATTAGACAAGACACCGTTTAGGTGCTAGTGACTGCGGAGGTACAAGACCTAAATCCTAGTACGGTACACAATGGTCTATCAAGATGCAGCTTATTGCTATAGATAAGTGTAAACACTCACAAGAAGTCACCATTCTAGATGTTAAACAAGTGATTTCACTCTCCTTGATTTTGTCACCTATCCCAGGACACATTTTGTGTGTTTAATATGCCACATTATTGTCGCTTTAAAAATTACAACCTTCAGCAAATTGAAGCTTAAAGTATAATTCAGTCATTACCCTCAACTGGAAATTCAGATAAATATAACGCATGTAATTGGATTGGCTAGTTCAAGAGGGATCCGTTGGACAATATAAGACACATTTTGTATCAAATTCCTCATCAACAGAAAATTTAAGTACTCACGAAATTCATAGCCATCCCAGAACATACAAAATTAAAATACCCACTTTCAATGTGGCTAAAAGCATCAAAAAGAGTAAGAAAATATTCACTGGCAATACTGTGAAGTGTAAGTAGTTGGCAGCAGCACTATTTTCTAATATAACAGACAAAACCGGATTCACTAACAAACCAACCAGTACCACAGAAAATCTAAAGTAGTTCATAAATTAATTGCCAGAAACTTCAATGATATGAAAGACGGACGAAATTAATAGGTATAAAGAAAAAGATTAGTACCCTGAAGAAGTTTACTGTCAAATTCAGACATCCCAGATGAACTGCCACCTTGAGATTCTACTGAGCCTTGTGAACAAGGCTGCACCAACCCTTGAAAAAACGCACAGCCACTCTTCCCTCCGCCGCCAAGCAACGCCTGCCTAGCCGCTGCAGCCCAGCTTTGCATCCCAAAAGATGGCCCCACGGATCTATTCCCGGCCAAAATCTGTTTCTCGTCGTCCAAATTTAAGTCCATTTTGTCCATTTTTGGATTAATGCTAGTACTACTACCCGAATTCCTTTGCTTTTCGCTTCTTCTTCTCTTTGCTTCCATTCTTCTTAAAGTCTGCAACTCCTTTCTCTTCCTCCACTCCTCTTCTGTCTCTGCAGGCAACGAAGACGTTCTTATTAGAGTAGGATAACTTACAGCCTGTGTCGTAGTAGCATTTGTTGTTGTTGTTGCTGCTAAATCAATCTCTCTAAATATTGGTATTGAGCCTGCTATAGATGACGATCGTAAAAGTTTCTTCTTGGCACTCTTGTCCACCCCAAATCGTCCACCGAGTGATAACCCAAGATTTAACTCAATTTCTTCTGCTTCTTCTTCACTGTGACTCGTTGGTGTGAGCACTTGAGATTTTTGCGAGTCACTTGTAGACATGAATCTCTGCAACAGATATCTTGGATACTTCTCTAGTTGTAATGAAAGGTTGAGCATTTCTTTACT
>JAVXUL010000012.1:10059258-10091956 GCA_035590515.1 Trichilia minutiflora | reverse complement strand
AAAGTTTGCATAGAGATATCAAAATGAATTTATATAACACCGAGCACTTAGTGTGTGTAAGTCGCCTTAGAAATTAAGTACGAATAATATTTTCTTAATTTCGGTTGTGGCGCCATTTTACGGTTGTAAAATGTGTGAACCATAATTTTTGTGGTTTAGTTATAGTATGGTAATGATGATTGGTTGTGCGCACATGATATGCAATCACTTTGATCAAGTAGGAGTTGTTGGAACCATGTGATCAAAGTGAATGGCCACATGCAGGATTATACTCCTTAGTGAAAGGATATGGCTAACGGTGAAAAGGTACTATTAAGAAGAGTTACAATTATTTATTGAATAATTGTATTAATTCGTCCATTATAAATAGACAAGTCAAGGCAGGATATTAAACAATGGATTTTACGGTAATATGCATAGAAAATACATGGAAGAAGTATGATGGAAGACTTGAGTTTTTAGAGAGAGAAATTTAGAGAATTTATAAGAATTCTTAGTTCCATCTTCTGCCTTGGATTTTGAACATCCCTACATACAATCATCAGTCTCACAATTATGTCAACAAATTTTAATAAAATATCCTCTAAAAAAGAATGTAGGACATGCCATAATATAAAATCAAACTTACACCTAAACCTAAAAGTGATCCAAAATATTGTGTAATACAAGAGATAAAGTAAAAAAAAAATGATACCTTGTACAGCGAAATACCGCAATCTCCGCTGATGAAAGTTTATTCTGAGTTACAAAAGCGAAGCGAAAGTGGTTCTGAAGTTGGTGCAAAAATGGAGACTAAGAGAATTTTTAAGGTGGTTTCGAAAATTCTGATTAGTACGCGACCAATTTATATTGGAGGGAATTCTCGTACTCACCCCGTTCCGTGTTGAGTTTCAAACGTGGGTCCCTGTTGATCACTTGAATAAGTTTGTGGGGGGAATGACGTTTTCCCCCTGTTGTTTGACAAAAAAACAATCTCCCCCCTGCATTTTTTTTAAGCAAATCTCAGCCATTAATTAGTAAAAATGGACAGTTGAGATTTGCTTAAAAAAAGTGTACGGGGAAGATTGTTTTTTTATCAAACATCAGGGGGGGAAATGCCATTCCCCCTAAGTTTGTGGGTAGGAGTGTTTGGACAGATGTGATCAATTTTGATGGAAAAAGTTTGTGTTCAAAAATTTGATTAGCTAAGGCACGGTATTTGATTATTCATTATTGAGATTGAAACAAGTCTTTGGCTGACGAGCTGGAGCCAAAGGCGGACGTTACGTATGATGGAGGATCGGTTTTTTTAGATACTCAATCTTAATAGAATGAATTAGGATAATAAAAAACAGGTTTAGATATAAAAATTAAATTTGTAATGGTTCGGATAGAATTTATAATTTTGAATATTCATTATTTAAATTTGTATAAATTTTAAAATTTTATTTGATGAAAAAATCATTTAAATTTATGTCTTTTAAAATAAATAAAATATATTTATTATTAAATCATGTTAATTATTTTATTAATAATAAAATATATAATAAATATAAATTTTAATTTTTATCATTATGAATTAAAATACATTATTTATCTTGCATATAATTTTATATTAAAATTTAAACATAAAAATTATATTTATATAAAGAATTAGTGTGTTTTGGATTTAATTATAATATATGCATAATTTATATAAATTATTTATCATGTATGAGTTTTGTTTTTATTTTTATTATTATATTTTTATTTTAAAAAAATAATTAAACAGATATTTATACATATATCTAATAATATATTAATATTATTAATCAAATTTTAAATAAATATGAATATTTTAGATATATATTTAAATAAATTTAAGACGAATTCAAATATTTTATATATAAATGAATATACAAATGATACGATATTTTTTCGGGATATCCTACCCATTATCGTTCTGTAAGTGTTATGGTTAGAATAGTAATTAATGGGTTAAATTTTATTAATACATGATAAGGGGGGTAATTTTGAAAAGGGTTATTATCACTTACCGCTGAGGGTTAGTAATATTTAACTTTAATAGCAAAAATACAAAAATAAACTGTACTTTTCTCTTTTTTAAAATTACAATTTAAAATTATTTTTTATATTATTATATATATAATAAATTAATTATAATTATTAATTTATTCTTTAGTATTCTAATATATTAATTACTGTTATAAATAAAAAATTAATTAAATATTAAAAAATATTTTAAAATTTATTTTATTATTATATATATTTAATTATTAGATAATAGTGATAATTTAATAAAAATTACTAAAATTATATTTTTAGATTACCAGTGATGAGATATATAAAATTTTTTCTTAATTATTTAGCTTAAATTATTGAGTATGTAATTAATTTTTTCTTATTAATAATAAGTAAATATATTTTTTAATATTATAAAATAAATAAATAATTTTATTTAACATTATTATTATATATAAGGATATAAAAATTATTGTAAATAATATTTTTAAAAAATAAATAATTATTTTTACATTTTTGTGATTTAAATAGAATATTATTAAATTTTAAGGTAGGAAATTGGTAATAACCCAACTTAAAAACTTTTATTGGGGCAAATGATTAGTGAAACCGGCGACATCACCTTGGGATTCAGTACAAACCAATAAAACCAGGTATGTATGAATATAGTCGACTATATTTTAATGAATAGATACCCTATAATTTGCATAAATACAAATAAGCTCGGCCATTTTCGAAAGTCGATGTATACATCCTTGAATTTGGAGAGAGAGACAGGTTGTTTGTTTTTCAACAGACGTTCTACTTCTAGAATACCGTTTACTAGAAACGTAAATGAATCAAATTGTTCGTGAATTATTTAGATTCGATTTAATAGATATTTGAATTCGATTCAATAATAATTGAGTGAAATTTAAATTCGAGTAGTTGAAATTATTCTTTTAATCGTATTTAAGTACAATAATACTCAAATATTAAGTTCGTAAAATTAATTGAATATCTATTAAAAGTATAATTGAACTGAACCCAGTTGAGTTGAGTTAAATAAATTTTAAATTTTATAATAATAATTTTAAAAAATAAATATTTTAATTTAATTGAATCGAGTTATAGTACATCGAATATTTTATCGAATCAAATTGAGTATAAAAAATATAAATTCGATTAAGTTCGAGTCGAATTCGAATTTTGAATTTTTGAATCGAGTCGAGTTTTACTAATTTACTATTTGACTCGATTTGGTTCGATTAAATGCCTACCACATACTAACAAAAAAAAAAAATACTTTCATTCCCTATAGTTTGATATTTAAGATGTTAATACTTCTCTTTATCATTAAATGGAGGTTTAAATCGCATTAAATGATGATTAGGGTAAATTAATAAAATTAAAAAAATTAAAGAGACGATGAGTTTGTAAAGATACACACTTGCAAAAATATACGTTTGGCTTATGGTAATAATTTGATTTAGTTGAAAATTTATTTTATTTTATATTTATAAAATTAATTAATTAATTAATTATAATAGACATTTATAATTTTTATACATCATGATTTTTATTTATAGAGTTATAATAGACATAATTTTTATATTAAATAGTATCCAAAGTGTATAGTCGAGTGATTCTATCTTGTAAGAGATGATTGTTTGGATTCGATCTATTGAGAGTGTATTTTTTATAAGAATTTGATATAATTGTGGGTTTTATTTGAACTGTCTCTTCCACGTGACTTTTATCTGAATTATTTCTCCCACGTGACGGCTATCTCGTGCTTGTCCGGAGTTCGATAGATTAGAGTTTTCTACGTATAAAAAAAAATTTATATTAAATAATACCCATTTATCAAATAAATATTATATTTTTATAAATTCAAAGATCGTTTATACACTATTTATATAATATATTTTATAAGTACTAAATTACTAATTTTCAAATCAATATTCCATTATTTCTATTATTTTATAAATTTTTTTTACTGTTTTCATTGTTTATTTAATGGATATTATATTATTTAAATAAAAATAAAATTTTTATTTTTTAACAATGTCATATTAAGCAATTCTGTTCTATGCTACAACCATTTATTACTTGGAATAGGCTAATCTTATAACCAACCCTAACCATCCCACTTACTAAATTGATTGGGTTTCTCAAATCTGCCATTAAAAACGAACCTGGTCTGCTCTAGGATTTGTTAAATTAAAGGGTGAGGATTGCAGCTCCGTCAAGGATCGAACTGGCGACTTCTCGCATACGAATGGAACTCAATGCCATTATGCTAGGAAGATATGGACTAGATCTCGTTCATGCTTGCAGTTGCAGGGGCGACTCAAGGGTCGCAGGGTTTTGAGTTGAGAGCGAAAGAAATGTGTGGAATTTCATTAATAATCTGTGGAATTCGAATCGATTTACCATCTATCCTTTTTGATGCCATTTCTCCACCTACAAAATCTCACCATGTAAGTTCTAACTCTTTCACCATCTCCACAGCTTCAACTTGAACTCATTTACAATTTCGAACTGTCTCTATTTATTTGCTTAAATTTATTCCACCTTTAGGAAATTTGATTTTATTTAAACTAATATGATTATGCATTTGTTGGTACAGAAACTGGAGTTTTCTGTTGATGATCTCAAAGAAACGCTGCGGAGGAGAGGCCCTGATAGTGTCCGTTGCAAGAAGGTTTTTCTTAAATCAAAGACTTCAACTTCTATCAACGACCTAGAAATATTATCTGTTATCGAGGACTGCAGCTTTTCCGTGGACGGTCAAGCTGAGCTGATTTTTGTTGGCGCCACATTACAGCTAAGAGGAGTCAATCCGATTATTCAGCCTTTGGTAGATTCGTCTGGGAATATTCTTGTGTACAATGGTGAGATTATTTGTTTTATTCAACTTGCTTACTCTGTTAAAGTTTTAATATATGTAGTTTTGTTCATTTTGCAGGAGAGATTTTTGGAGGGATTCAAGTCAAGAGTGATAGCAATGATGCTGAAGTCCTTATGCAAACTTTGGCTCAGTGCTGTTCTTGCAACTCATATATGAATGCAAGAACATGCTGTTGTAAAGGGAATGAGAAAAGTTATGTTGTGGATGTTCTTTCTACTATTAAGGGTCCATGGGCTCTAATCTACTGGCAGGTAATTTGAGTGGTAAGTTTCCGTTGTGATATAAAAATATGTAGATTGTATAATTTAAGGCATCTGATTTCTGAGATTTTATTTGATTTTTCATGTAAAGGATAATTCAAAAACTCTGTGGTTTGGTCGAGATGCATTTGGTAGGAGGAGCCTGCTTGTTCACTGGCCTACCATCGAAGATGCTCGGTTTCTGTTATCTTCTGTGTCACCCCCATCTTCTGTTGAGGAAATTTTGGGTATACGATGCTTGGTGGAGCATTGCTTATCATATTTTTGCAATGCTGACTATCATTATGTAATGAATTGTTGATAGAATTATCATGCTATAAACATAACCAGACTGCACGTCTTAAGAATGAGTTTTTGA
This sequence comes from Trichilia minutiflora, assembly GCA_035590515.1. Classification (NCBI taxonomy): domain Eukaryota; kingdom Viridiplantae; phylum Streptophyta; class Magnoliopsida; order Sapindales; family Meliaceae; genus Trichilia; species Trichilia minutiflora. Next base: position 10,086,444 of record JAVXUL010000012.1, on the reverse strand, counting down.
AAAAAAAAAAAAAGTTCGCTTGATTTGTCCATATTGGCGATTAAGAAAATTTCTCATGGAAGTTTGAATTCTACTATTATTGTTGTTAATGTAATTTACCATCTTCATTACTGTCTTACAACTTTCATATCCGTTGCAGATCCTGAAGCTGAAAATGGAATTAGGAAGTTCAACTTCTGGGAAGAGCTTCCGTGTGGGATATACAGTATGTCCATGGATTTATCAAAACTTGATGGGAGTTTTGTTGGTGAAGTCAAAAAGCATGAATGGAGCAATACCATGCTTAAGGAGCTGATTAAATGGGAGAGAAACTTGGTTGAACCTAAACCTGAATATCTTTCCCATCGTGAGACTCATAGCAAGCAACATAACATGCATTCAGCTTGCACTGATATAATGTCTGAATCAGGTTTATAATCATATCTTGTGCATAAAAGGCTGCATGTGGAAATAGCAAATTGCAAAGCATAATACTTTATAGTAAATTGACACTTGAAATTTTTTTATTTCCTATCCAAAAAATTAATGACACTTGAAATTTCGTGCTTTTTTGTCAAGATGTTCTCTAATTTCTGGTTTTTGTTTCGGTGACTAGGGCCTATTCCAGCTTCAGTTTCAGTTTCATTGTCAGTACTGAAAGTCCTGAGTGCTTTGAGAAAATCCGTCATGCAGCGCACTTCCTTGCATACAATATTTCAGGTTTGGTTTTAGTTGTATGCTGGTGAAACATTTATTTTTGTAAAAAATAATAACCTTAGAGCCATTTGAAAAACATATTTCAATCCCAAGATGTCTTCTAAGTGGCCTTACTAATAAATGGACTAGTATCTACAAATTATAATCTAATACTAGTCTATTGAACTAAAACCTGGGTCCTATAGGATATTAAAAATTGAACTAGTTTCATGTAGGTTATACTTGATTTTATTTTGTTAACTTGGATTTGATTGCATAGGCAGTTACATGTGATAAGAGACAAGAGGATCTTGCTCCAGTGGCTGTGCTCTTCTCTGGGGGATTGGATTCTATGATTCTTGCTGCATTACTAAATGAGTGCCTTGATCCTAGCTGTAAGTGTTGCTGCATAAGTTTTCAATTTTCTTGTTTCTTTCATCTTAGTGTTCCGTGCATGGTTTAGTGAAGTATCTGAATACATTCTAGCTTTTTTATTGCAATGCTGCATATGGAACTTATAACGGAGTTATATATTGAAATTCAGTGCTCTTGGGTCCTGTCCACCACTCATTTAGGATTCTTAGAATATTCTGTTTTCTGGAGTTTTAATTGGTTTCCTGACATGGAACCCATGTCCTAAGTTTTGATTTCGATTTGCTGTTACTGTGGTTATTGTTTGGTATTATGGATTCCTTCTGTGGATTCTTCTGCTGAGAGTTCCTATAGCTTTAATCAAATTTCTTTTGGCAGACGAGATTGATCTTCTTAATGTGAGCTTTGATGGTCAGTTTGCTCCTGATAGAATCTCCGCCAAGGCGGGGGTAAAGGAACTTGGAAGAATTGCACCTTTGAGAAGGTATAGAATTATCATTCTTCTTTAGGTCTACTGTTGTTTCTATGTCCTTGTAATATCACAAAAAATGTTGATTTAAGTTTCTATATTTTGAAATTTTGCTGTAAGTAGAATATCAGAAATCATAAATTTGAACACCTTTCTAATTATAGATTAAGGTCCAAATGCTGCAAATTGGAGAACCCTAGAATCTATGGATGTGTCAGTTAAATAAAAGATACTTGATTTACTCATTTGAATCAGAGAAAGAAACATGCTGCCTGTTGGAATGCTTCTGTCAAACAAGTTTATCATTCCTGCAATAAGTTTCATTTGGCTTTGAATTCAAATCATTTGTGATTTAAACTATGTTTCTTCATACATTTCTCCCCCTCTCTTTCTCTTCAAGGCAATGCTTGAACCAAGACCTATACCACCCCTTTAATTATGAGCAGAAGCCAAACAGCATTTTGGATTACTTACTTAAAAGGCTATCTTGCTTCCATTATTTCTGAAAGTTGATTCTAAATGGGCTTGAGGATGCAGGTGGAAGCTTGTGGAGATTGATGCTGATTTGCCCAATTTGATTTCAGAAACCAAGCATGTCATGTCACTCATAAATCCTGCTAACACCTACATGGTACTGAGTTTTATTCCATAGAGAAGTTTACGAATGTCAGTTATAAGGTTCTATGCGAGCTTCCATTGAAACTTTTATACTAGTTGTCTTCTTAACTATGTAAATGACTGAATTTAAAGGCATTCATATATGTACCTACATGTTGGCAGCTTTTTATTGCTATTTTTTTCCTTGAAACCTTTTGACTATTGTTCAATTGTATCACTTCTCTAGATTTCATAAGGTATCCCCTGATCTATAAACTTGTTTTAAAGTATGTTATAGATTATCAACTTAGTTGTTTACAAGATATAAAACATGTCTGCTTATATCCCTCCAAATAGAGGGAAATTGAAAATTAACTTAATGTTTCAGGACCTAAATATAGGAATAGCCTTATGGCTGGCTGCTGGTGGTGATGGTTGGGTGTGTGAAGGAGTTACTGTTAATAATGATGTGAATCATCAGCGTTTTAAGTACACTTCTAAATCCAGGATAATCCTAGTTGGTTCTGGAGCAGATGAACAATGTGCTGGCTATGGTAGGCATAGAACGAAATATAGACATGGAAGGTACGCTTATATCATGGATGGGCAAAACAACATTGTCACCAGACTAAAATTACAAATGCATGTCATATGCTATTTTTGTTCTTGCTTCTGTGTTTATTTTCTTTCCTTGCATTTCATAGATTTACAAATATGATATTGTTAATATTTGTTGTGTGCTTGCCATTTCTTGCCTAGACATGTGCATTTGTGTATACCAAGTGCTTGCTGGGTAAATAAAAATATACACACTAATAAAGACACAAAGAAGATGGGAGACTAGGATTGAATTTGAATAACCTAACCTTTTGGAAATTGCTACTAAGATGGGCGAATAGTGTCACATAAAAAAAAAACATCAATAAAAAGGTTTATCTAATATGAAACACAATATACGATCAAAACAGCACCACAGTTAAGTGGACAGAAAAAATAAATTTGGGTTTTCCATCCTCTTGACTCTACTAAGGATTTGGACCTTGGAGCAAGCAATGTTGTCGTACCACCCTCTATTGTTGCATTTTATGTACATCAGCCTGATTTAATAATAATCAACAGAATGTGGGGGAGAGAAGGTATATCTTGTTCGCGTGTGGGACATTGGTGTATGTTGAGATATGTTGCTGGGCGATTCCGTCTTTAAGAACTCAGCATTTAATTTGGACATGAATCCTTCATGATGTGGGACAACTATGGTTGCAGTGGTAAACATCAAATCAGTATGCTAGATGGCATGCTCACGTTGTATGTGGGTTTACTATGCTGCTGTTACTATAGGACAGGCTATAGTGCCCTTACAAAATATGCATGTTAAAACACTCCATTTGTGTTTGATTCAATGTAAAGACTAAGGATTGAAACATATATGATATTATTGATGTCTTGTTCTTACCAAATCGGTACTGAAGTGATACCAAGAAGTTTCTTTTTCTATATAGGATTCAATATGGTGAGCATAAATTATACCCTGTTAAGAGCCACAGTAATTTTTTAAAATTAAATTTTGGGACATATTTGACCCTATTCTTAATAAATCATTAGGTGTGTTGTAGAGAGACATTTTTTTTTTCAATCCATGCTGGTGATTTAACATTTTGCTTTCAGTTGGTATGCGCTACACGAAGAAATGAAATTGGACATGCAGAGAATTTGGAAAAGGAATCTAGGGAGAGATGATAGATGCTGTGCAGATAATGGGAAAGAGGTATAACTAACTATGAACAAACTTTACTGGCAAACTCTTTGTATAGCATATCAATCATCAAATTATTGTTTTCACCAGGCAAGATTTCCCTTTTTGGACGAAGATGTTATAAGGACTTTACTTGAAATTCCTTTGTGGGAGATCACCAACCTAGATCAACCCAGTGGAACAGGTGATAAGAAGATTTTGAGGGAGGTAAGTGCTATTTTTACAAGGTTCTTATATTATGTTCCTTTTACCAAAACTCAACTATTTTTGTGCCATGTATTTGAAGGTGGCAAAAATGCTTGGTTTACATGAAGCTGCAGTTTTGCCGAAAAGAGCAATTCAGGTTAGCTCTTATTGTTATTAAATTTGTCAGCTCAGTAAACTTTTGAAAATTTATAATCATGCAGAACTCAATATGCTTGTCCATAATATGCTTGTCCATAATATGCTTGTCCATGAAAATTTATAATCATGCAGAACTCAATGACGCCCAAACCTTCATTTTGTGTTTTCTGCTTTCCTTAATCATACAGAACTCAATGATGCCCAAACCTTCATTTTGTTTTTTCTGCTTTCCTTAAGTATGCCCCTATCAACATCTTATTGTTTTAAACAATAGTGGGGACACGTGTACAATTTCTGTGTAAAAGCAGAGCCTTGGTTTAATAAATGATCTAACCCTTTCTGCTTTACTGGCTTAGTTTGGTTCAAGGATTGCGAGGGAATCAAATCGAAAGAATTTTGGAAGTAATCGTGCAGCAAACCAGGCCTCTGCAGGAAGTGCAGTAATCCACAAGAAAAATTTCTTGATACATACTTCTTAATGCTCTCAAAGAATGAGTCAATTCGTATTCTTTGCTGAAATGGATGGTGATGGTATTGAGCCGGAAGCACCAACGTTTCCTAGCATTTGCTTTGAACTCTCTGACTGGCATCAAATTCCTTGTATTTATTTGTCCGGGATGTTTTGAATTGTGGCTATGGGACAAAGGCTTGAGAAAATTTTGATCCTATGCATGGTTATGGAGATTTGAGAACCAACATTTTAGCTAGTGCTATAAATTAAATTAATTGATAATTCAAAATTAAAAAAAAAAATGCAAAGGAAAGGAAAGAAAAAAGTCTCAGAATTCATATGATAATATACAATCCAATAACAAAATGAAAATTTAGAGGTAATTTCTTTAGGGGAATTGGAGAATCTGATCTATCTTTAAGTTTAAATTCCGAAGTTAGAAATTCAATCATTTAAATGCGAAGGTAGTTGTAATAATTGAAGCTCTATGGGTTAACATAATTTTATTGCATTTTAAAAATTAATAGGTGGATGAATCAATTGCAAACTTGATTTGCTTTGCTGAAAGATTAGAAAACTAAATATAAATTATAATTCCTTTTTTCATAATATTTATTTACAGGATCGTTTGACAAACCTGATTTGTTTTAAATCTTTTTAACCAATGAATACTAATTTTATTTTGTTGATTTTGATATACATATTTATTTTGGAAAAATAATTTTGTAAAAAGCAGTTGCTTAAGGTGTTTTGTGGTCAATTATAATTTATTAAAAAAGGTAAAATAAAATTAATAAATCAAATCAATTAAAATTCAATTTTTCACTATTAATTAACACAGTAAAACTAATCTATTATAAGGGATTTTTGGTATGATATTAATACTATTATTTTATGCTAATTTTTATATATTATTTATAAAAATTATATTTATAATATTATTTATAAATAAATTTTAAAAATAAATTTTATATTAAATTATATTATTACATAATTTATATTATTTATTTTTTTATTAATTTTGTATTTTTATCAATTAATATTATTCTTAATTTTTTATTCAATAATTTGTAAAATTTTTTATATAAATATAGCTTCCCGAACAGCCGCCTACTGCCCGTAGTTCGTAAAACACGGCAATTTTTTAATTATTATTATTATTTTAAGAAAGGAAATTTTGAAAAATACCGACTGAAGGGCTTCACAGCAGCTCCCTCCATCTGCCGCTACTTCATAACCCAATTTATCTCTTCTTCCTGTTTTTGCCCTGACCTCTTTCAGTTTATTCAAGTAAAATAGATTATTAACCCCTGGTTTTGCTTTACTTTGACTCAAGGGTACACTGCGTTTTTCTTAGCTATTACTCCTTTGCTTTTATGAAAAAATTTCTTCACGGAGTTAAGGCATTTCTTTTGTACTCTTCTAATGGTGGCTTAGTTATTGGTTAAATAGTTTTCGTGTCATCTACTGAAAAATGTAATCCAAACCTGTTTTTCTTTGCTGCTGTTAGATTTCATATTCTTGTATTGAATAGCGAAAAAGTAAGAGGCGTGATTATTTCTGGTTTTCTTTGTTTGATTGATAGGAGATATATTTTGAAATTGCAGTTGAGTGTTAACTGTGTTTTATTTCAATGCATAAGGGGTGGGATTGAAGAGAAATGGATTACATTAGTCGCACAATTCTAAGCCTAAGAGTGTCTGTATGGTGTTTGATGGTTTGCCTTATCGGGTGAATTGCTTGATGAGATATTGCAGTACTTCTGTTCAATGGAATGAGATAATCTTTAATGGTTTACAGTTTATTGCATGTCTGCGGTTGAGTTTCAGGTTACGGAGATGAGTTAGTTTGGTTATGTGTCAATTATCCAGGTTAGGCGACGAGGGACTTAAAGTTATCCCAAAAATGAAAAAAACTAGGAAAGGAAAAAGTTACTAGATTGTTATATTTTTTAAAGGTTTGTCATTGTTCTTCGTTTGATAATTATTATTTAAATTTATAATTATGGACTAATTTTATTTTAATCCGTATAATTTCATATATCAAACAGAACACTAGTGGTTAGTCTACCATAAGAAAACAATTAGGGTTTAATTTTATTCTAATTTCCTTATTTTTTTAAGCATCCGGACCACAACCTTTTCATGTGCAGATTGATACTGAAAGTAATGTGTGTTTTTTTAAGTCAATGGTTGCCCAAGAACAAGTGGACTCCAAGTAAATTTGCATTTACTTATAAATAAACTTTCAATTTACTGTCTATTCTCAAAGTTTTGTACACAATAGGAGTAGTAGGGTAAATTAGAACTAATTGTAGAGGGAAATGAAAAATAGTTCTTGGAACAAAATATTTGGGTAAGATAGTAACTGTCAAACCTCTAGGATAGTCGGTTAGTAAAGATTTAATATGATAGCTGCTTAGCTATTATCTTGAGTTCAAGTTATTAAATTTTTTTTATTGAAACGTTTAGGTGATCAGACCATAGGTTTTACTTGAATTATCCCTTTGAATGTAACGGTTATTAAACAAGAGATAGTAATTGTCACACACTAGCTAGGATTGGGTATAAAAAATTGAATTGGTTTAAAAAATATCAATTGATTGAAATTTTTTTAAAATTAATCTAAATCATTAATTTTAATAATTTGAGTTGATTTAAATTATATTGATTTAAAAATGTCACACTACCTAACAGAATTAACCCAATTTGATTTTTCATTATTATCAGGGTACCTAGTAATTTCATACGGCAAATTTGAGGGCGGGTCTCGTGTCCAGAGTCTTTAAACGAACTTTGCTCTTCGTCTTCCTTCCAAAGCTGTCTCAGTGAAGTGAAGGAGATGCCTTCAATGGCTCAAGGCGGAGTCAGTAACTCTACAAAAGTCCAAAAACTGAACTCCAATCCGTTCTCTAATGACTCCTCTGCCAGGTTCATCCTCTTATTTTTTTCATCTTAATTTCTGCTCGCAAAGCTAAAAGGAAAATTCATTCTCTAATCTCATTAGTTAAGTCAAGAAGTTTTTGAACACTGTTTTTTTCGCAATTAGTTTGGTGGACGCTAGCGTGAAAAAGAACAAAAGCCAAATACAATTCTTTGCTGTTAACCAATGTGAGTTTTTGCTCTTCCTGCAGCTTGTTTTCGAAAGGTAACCAATGAGAAGCCTACTTCCATGTACATATGAACTCCTGGAATGTAGAAGCTTGTGATTGTTGATGTGATCAATGTTTATTTCTTTGCTAAATCTAGGGCGGAATATGAAAAATGTGTTTATAGTCTTGATATGAGGGAGTATCTGGACACCTAACTTAGATGATGACAGTGGCAGGCCTGATCTCCTTGGTTCCACTCCAGTTTGTCCATTCATATTAAAATAGCTTGACCACTGTGTATTTAATACAAACAGGTCCGTTTGGGAGGCCTAACAGTGGTATGATACATTAGTGTAAGTGTAGCGTGGGAAAAGTGTCTGGCTAACAATGTTCGTACAAGAAGTATTTTACATATTATAGGTTTGAAATATTTTGAGAACAGTTAATGAATCTGATTCTAGCCTCTTAGGTATGTAGAATTTCTATTGGAAAAAATTAAAACATGGGAAATACACCACTGTACCCCTATTCTTGTCTCTGGTGTGATAATTGTTACACAGTAATAATTGAGTGCTATAACATTTTTTGCCATGACCAATATTTTCACACTCGCTTGCTTTGCTGGCCACAGCAACCAATAATTTATAGAAGCTATGTTCATCACTAGCACGGAGATTCTACTACAATTAGACTGTTGCCACAGTCCGTAATGATGATTGTCAGTGTGCAATCTAATTACAGTTCACCACTTGGTTACTGTTATGCATATCAAGATGCTTCTGGTGTTTTATGTACTTAGTGAGAAGTGCTATGTACTTGAAAAGTATTCGGACAATTTTGTGCACTTGTGCTCTCTCACCTCGTCTTTTTGAATTGTTTAATTGTCTTTTCTTCTGGTTGATTTTTTATGTGGTACCCGTACTTCCACTTTGGTTCATTTACTAATTTCTGTTAAATTACTTTTCTGTCTAGGTGATATTGGCAACAAATATTGCTTAAACATCAGTGACAATACCTGGAATCAAGTATGTTATAGATCCTGGATTTGTGAAGGCATGTTCCTACGATCCAGTCAAAGGGATGGAATCATTGATTGTAGTTCCAATCTCGAAAGCACAGTCTCTTCGAAGAAGGTAAGTGTGCTTGATTAACATTATCAAATGTTATTCAAGAAAGTTTGAGTAAGGCTTTAAGTGCTAGTATATTAAGGATTTGGAGCCTTCCACTATAATTAAGGAATGGACGCTTGTTTAAGTTTTCTTCTGTCAAAAGCGTGTGAGAGAGATTTACCAACATTATTGTCTTTTACCAGCAAAAATGCAGTCTTAAATTAATACTTCAAACTTTCAGACACCTGTTTCTCTGTTGTAAATTGTCTTAAATTGTTGTCTTCTATATGCTTGCTTGAATTTGTGTTCGTCTTAAATATTTAATCGATGAAATATGTTTATGTGCTTTAGGGATTTTTGTTTGCTTTTACAAGCTTGTTTGTGAAAGAATCTGATATTCAAATTATCAGTCATGATCCGACATCAGCTGGCAATGACACAGAAATGCAAATATCTGGCTTTGCCCGTCAGCTTTGTAAACCCGTGGATGTTTAAGACCTTATCAATGGATTATAATCCAAGATGATTATTGATCTCTGACTGCAGTGGACGTGCAGGGTGTGAAAGACAGGGAAAGTGCTTCCGTCTGTACCCTGAGAGTGAATTTGATAAACTTGAGGAATCAACAAAACCAGAATCAAGTGCTGCATCCTTGCAAATGTCATTTTTCAGGAGTTGATGATATCATTGGGTTTGACTTCATGGAAAAACCATCAAGGTGAATAAGCTTGGAGGTTTTGCCTGGTTTAGCTTCATGCTCTACTTCTTGCATTCTTGCTTTCTTCTTGCCCTAATTCGAGTCCTCCTTGTCTGCTGCATGAAAAATGTGAAGGAAGGTTAAATGCTTCTTTTAGTTGTGCTTTAACAATCATCAAAATAAATTTCACGTGATTTTTAAGTTGGGTTCATTTATATTCACGTCAACATAAGTTCAGATTATTTTAGTTTAGCTCAAGATACATGAAGAGTGTGGGTGTTGTTCAAGCTTGGCTTCCCTAAACAAAATGGTTAAGACTCACGATCAAGCTAATTCACAAGTGCAAATCATTTTGTCTCAACAAGCATACACAGGCTTATTTGTATGCATAAATTAGTTATTGGTGTGTCTTGTTTTGGAAGTTATGTTGAAGAACCTTAGTGAAATTATTTTAAGATAAGTTGAACCTGGCTAGTTCTTTAAAGAAGCCTCAATATTAGAGTTAAGCATATTTGTTTATGAAATAAAAGAACAAATGATGCATTTGTTGATCTAGGTTTCTAACTTCATATGAAGTCTACTAGCAGTGGATCTAAACTGTCAATTGTTTAATCTGTCATTTGCTTAATTGGTTCTTCAATTGTTTACAGGTGGGATTGAATCTGTCATTTTTATTTTTGGTTCTGTGATAATTGACTACATATAATTGGCTAGATTACTGTTCATTCTCTCTCTTTTCTTTTCTTTCTTTTATTTATTTATTACTTTTTCCTTTTCAAATTTGACTAGAAAACCACCTCTCCCCAATAAGATGCGTGCAGGGTTTGAGCCCCAAACCTCTTGCATCATCCTAAGAGAGTTTACCAATTGAAACGCCAGCACCCATTGCTGCTCATTATTTTAACTTATAGCAATTTTCTTGTTTTAAGGTTGAATAATTGGTTTAATTATTGTCAGTTCTTTTTATCTATTATCTGCTTAAGAGCAAGTGTCAAGATCTAATTTTATCCTATAAATTTAATTAATTAACTTTCTCAAATTATAAAAAATTATTAACTTATTAATTTTACAAAATAAATGTTTGAATTAATAATTTAAGAAAAGCATTCGAATAAATATCCAAAAGATTAATTAATGGAAAGGACTTAGGTTGAATTATATTGCAAAAGTCAAAAGAACAAAACTATTAGGCTTCCAAAGAAAAAGGATGAAGTTGATAAATAACAAATAAGAATGCAATAATTATTTCTTGTAATATAGGACAGGGAAATTTAGAGAAAAGTCTTGGGTGAGAGGGAAATTCAAGTTTCCTCTCCAAAAGCTTGAAAACAAAATTTTACAAATATAAAAGCCTTCTCTTATACAAGGAAATTAAAAATTGGCATGCAGGCATAAGTGAAATTTCACATCTTTCGGAAGGAGTATTAAAAATAATCACACACAATCGGGATTTCTTCTTTATTTCCTTTAATTCAATTGTCTAAAAAGGAGACGATTTTGCCTCCCCTAAGAAGAAGAAGAAGAGAAACAGCCTTAAATTGCACCTAAGCAGCAAGCAACAATATTTTACCTTAGTCACCATTTCTTCATTCTAAGACTCCTTTGAATAGCCACCAAAACTCCTCTTAACGTCTGCTGAATTTTCGATAAAAGCAACCGTAGCAGCTCTGAAGTTGCAATCCAACCACCACCAAGAGAGTTTCCAAATGGCCATCCTGGAATCATTCTAATAGCCACGAAGACAGCCTCTAGAAGCCCAGAAAACAGCAGGAAAAAAAGTTGAAAGCACAACAAGGTATGAATGTCTTCCATTTTTTTTGTGTTGCATGGTTGAATTTATGTATGAAAAGAAATTAAAAGATTTGCATCAAAAAAATATTTGGATATAAAAGAAATAATTTTTGGTATATAGAATAATATAACCTACCTTCGTTGCCCTTGAATATGTCATCCTTTAATTCAAACAAAAATACATAAGAAAATGGGATGAAAAACAAAGAAAAAGGTGGCCATGCTTGGTTTTGCTATATATGGATTCAATGCATAGGAATCCTTCCCTTTTGGTCGTCGATGGTTTCCTTCGATCGGCTGAGGTAGTCCGAGTCGAGAGGGTCCCTCCAAGATCTTTCCCATGGTAGCCCACTGAGCTCCCATGGTCATCCATGGAGGATGGCACGGAAGGAAGAAGGACCCTAGCTTCCTACAACTTTATCTTAATTACAAAATTGACTCAAATTGAGAAATTTTGTTAATTTGGCCCTAACTCAATTTTAAGATTTGACAGTGGGACTCCAGAGCACTTAGATCTTCACACATATTTTTCTTTTAGTTTTTAATCATTTTTTTTTCTAAATCTTACATATTAGTCCCAGGAAATAATTTTGTATAATAGTTTATTTTTAACTTATTCATAATTTAGTCCCTTTTTTCTTATTTATTCATTTAAATATTTTTAAAAGTAAAAAAATTTAATAAATAATAAACACCAAGATGGGTCAAGTATTCCTTTAATTCTCTTTCTCTGGATCAAAACTCTAATTAAATTAAGAAAACTCTTTAAAATATTTAATAAATTATAAACATTAAGATGGATTGAGTATTCTTTTTACTCTCATTTTTTTAGTCAAAATTTTAATTAAATTAGATTTTTTTTTTTAAATTCTAAATAAATTCTAAATACTTTGTTGACTCTCTCTTTCTTTTGATCAAAACTCTAATTAAATTAGAATAATTTTCTAAAATTCTTAGTAAATCATAAACAACAAGACAGACTGAACATCTTATTAACTCTATCTTTTTTGGTAAAAATCTTAATTAAATTAGAAAAATTCTCTATAAAACTTAATATATTATAAACACTAAGACGGATTGAACATCTTATTAACTCTCTTTCTCTTGATCAAAACTCTAATTAAATTAGAAAAAGCTCTCTAAAATTCTCAATAAATTATAAACACCAAGATAGGTAAAATACCTTATTGACTCTTTTTCTCTTAGTTAAAACTCTAATTAAATTAGAAAAATTCTTTAAAAAACTTAATAAATCATAAACACTAAGATCGATCGAGTACTTTATTGACTCTCATTCTCTTAATCAAAATCCTAATTAAATTTAAAAAATTCTTTAAAATTTTTAATAATTAATTAATGTCGAGACATGTCGAATGACTTATAGATTCTCTTTTTCTCGATTAAAATTCATATTAATTTAATACTTAATTAAATAAGATCAAAATATTTCGTAGTAAGCGTTTAATAGTAGTTATGGAGTGCCTAACAATTTTTCTATATTTAATTGATCCCTGACTTCAAAATCTTATTAAAATAATTCGGTGACCTATTTCACTATTATTTGCATAGATGACGACTCCAAAAATCATCCAATCTTCGGAAGATGTCAACAATTTGATGACTTTACTAAAGACTTAAATATTTTAGAGGGGTTAAGCTATTAAAAAATTATTTGATCTTGATTGATTTGTATTGTTTGGTTATTTACTTTCTTAATACTAGTTTTGTTTCCACACTTGACGAGGAATACTTTGTAAGTCTACTATTCTTTTGTAATTAAATTCATTTTTTACATTTTTCATTATCCATTGATGCTCCCTCACACACTATATTTGTATGGATATTGATTGAATGAGACAGACCCAACCTTTAGGTAGATGGGTATCCATAGATGCTTGGTGTGGTGAATGCCATTGATATATTCATGGCATTCCTTCAAGTTTACCATATGTCTTGAGCCATAATAGGCATGTATTTTATCGTCAATTGTATTAAGGCATGTTGATTAGTCGGATTATAGTAAGGTTTTTTAACATATATTTTGTGTATTTCTAAATTATTATATATTATTTTAATGATTTTTTGGTGTTTTTGTGTTATATGTGAAAATTTTCAAGATTTGGGTTAAGTGTGTATTGAGGAGCTGTTTTGTACAATTTTTGTAAAATAGCCATAACTTGAAGTGTAGTGATCGAAATTAAATAATTCAAGATTCATTGAAAAGAGAACTTTAGGATCTAAGACTTTTATGAGAGGTGGGGTTCATTTGAAGATGTTAAGAGCATAAAAATTGGCCATAAACACATCAGACAACAACTGTCAGGTAGAATGATTTTAGCTACAGTACCAATATTTCCAACTGCAGCGTCAATAGTGCAATTTTGAGCTACAAGAACAGAACCATTCCAGCTACAGTACCAACAATGTAATTTTGGGCTCTTAAGACAAAATCATTCTAGCCGTGGTGCCAATTAAATTGGGTGGAATGTGAACTTTTGCTTCTTTTCCAATTTTTCTTATTTGGCTTAGGGTTTTGGCTATTATAAAGAGGGCTTGTTTTGGCACAAAAAAGGGGGACGATTTTTTACTTGGAGGACGATTGAAATTAAGACCTAGCACTTGGGATTACAAAAAAAAGTTGAAGATCTAAAGATTGAAGTGAAGACCTACTGAGTTTTTCTCTTTCTTTCTCTTTGTATCTTTGATTTTCTTATTGTTAACCATAAAATTAATTGTTATGGATGTTGTTTTCATTAATAATATGTTAGACTAACTTCTTATCCCGAGGATTGATGTAGTTTATTGTTGAATCCATTTGAATGATATGTGTTTATGATTAATGATTAGATTGAAGTTTATTTGTGTTGTTTAATACTTCATACTTTTAAATTCACTGGTTATGGTTTAAATGATTTTAGATTTGATTCTTTGCACTTGGGAGAGTGAGAACTGAATTGGAATATGAACAATATGACTAGGTCTATCAATTAGTTGAAAAATGATTGAATTTTTAGAAAACACATAGAATGGAGTTGTGTTTAATGCGTTTCTAGATTTAATTTATAATAGAGATATTACAATTAAATTTTAAGATAGAATCATTTATCTTAGAAGAGGGAGTGAACGTGTAAATTCTAATTTTATAAACTTAATTCAATTGAGGGCTTCAAGAAGCATGCAATGTAAAGAACCACTCTGTTTTAGTCTGTGTCTTTGGATAAAAAGTTATTTATTTTAGTTGGTCAAACAAGCCTGGTTGTTACGTGCGTCACATTGGACTAAGTTTAGTTATAGCCTTCACAGGATGGTTTGACAAATCTGCATGTTTGTGCCAAAAATGTAGGATTTATATACACAATAAGGATGGAGCCATGACAGGTTTGAGTATTGATAGTCTGACCAATTTTTAAGGGATGTAATAAGAATAAGTTTCTATTATAATTTCATAGTTATAATTCCAATTATTTAATATATATATATATATATAAAGTTGTGATCCAATGTTTCAAGAGTGGGATACAAGGCTTATTGTATGTTTTGCACCTGATTAAAGCCAAATGGAAGTTGTTAGTTAAAACAAATGAGGGTATTGAAATCTTTTCAGGAAAATTTTTTGTTAAGGTTAGTTTTGTTTTCTTAGAAGTTTTCTTGCTAAAGGATTTGTTCCAGTAAAAAGCATAAAACCTGGAGCCTGGTGTGTTGTTAAGGATTACATTTAATTTAATAATATAAAGGAGAAGTATTCTTGAATTTTCTCTCTTGGGTATTTTCTTTGTTAAATTAGTTTACAAGATTTATTCTCAGTTTTGCTTTCTGTTTTTACTGGTATTGTTTTTTCGAATTTTTATAACTTTTTTACTGGTACTCTTCTTATCTTGATGGTTGGTGATTGAAGCTAGGATTAACAGATGATATTAGAGCCCTTTTATAGATTGAGAAGTAGATTTTAGAAAGAAAGGTAGCATGCTTTAGATGCTTGTGAAAAAAAAAGAAAGAAAATGGTTACAACAAAGTTTAGTACAAAAAAATTTACAGGAAAAAATGATTTTTCATATTGGAAATTGAAGACGAAATCTTTCTTAGAGCATGAAGGACTCAATTATACCCTTGATGAAGAAAGAGTAAAGGTCAACCAAAAGGAATTTACTAATTTTAAACTTAGAGATTCAAAGAAAGACAAGAAGTACCTTGATTTTGTCACTGTCAAATAAGATTATGAGGAAAATGACGAGATAAACATTTGCCACAAGAATTTGGATGAAATTAGAAGAAAGATATTAGCACAAGTCAACAGCTAAGAGATTGTATCTAAAGAAACAAATGTTTTCTTACTACTTAGAGGAAAGAGGCTCGGTAAAGGAGCATTTAGACAAATTCAATAAACTGATTATTTATTTAGAGACTGCGGATGTGCAAGTTGATAATGAAGACCAAGATCTTATTGTTCTAACCTCATTACCTTATCTTATGAGTATTTTATAGACATATTTCTTTATGACAATCCTTATTGTCTATGATGGATGTTAAAAATGCTCTAAATTCAAAGGAGTTAAATAGAAGGAATCAATAAAAGGATGGCAATTCTGGAGAGAGTTTGAATGTAAGGGGAAGATTCAAAAAAAGAGAGTATAAAAGAAGAAGCAGTTTAGATCCATATAAAAGGGAAAGGTGCTGAGATGCTTTCAATGTCATAAAGAGGGGCATCTCAAAAAAGATTACCCTAAAAGACAGCAAGCAAGGACTCCCAAGATACCTGAAAGAAGGTGGAGGTAGCAATGATATCTGAAGTAAATTTTCAAGATGTTTTTGTTTTTATGGCCAATCAAAAAGATAAAGTAAACCAGATGAGCTGGTATTAGACTCAAGTTGCACATTTCATAAATAAGTCATTCTTCTTTAGCCTAACTCTACAAGATTTTAGAAAAGTTAACTTAGGAAATAATATGACATGTGATATTAAAGGTATAAGAACAGTTAAATTGAAGATGGAAAATGGTACCCTTGTTGAATTATTAAGGTTGAGGTTTGTTTCAAGTCTTAGAAGAAACCTAAAGTTCCTAAGAATGTTGAAATCAATAAGGTGTACCTTTAGAGTAGAAAATAGAGTGCTAAAGGTAAATAAAGGATCTTTGATACTTATAAAGGCTAGTAGAAAGAATGGATTATATGTTCTATATGGAGAATTAATTATAGAGGATATTAATACTGGTTCTACAAGTAAGGATGACAAATTTATGCTTTGGCATCAAAGGTTAGGGCACTCTGATAACAAGATCTTGTTGAGTTTAAAGAAGCAAAGCTTATTAGGCTTATTATGAGTGTTATGTATGTAGCCAGCTACATAGAACCAAGTTTGAGCAAGGAAAGCATATGTTTAAAGATACTTTGGAATGTATATACTTAGATATTTAGGGGTTTGCTCAGGTCATTTCATTAGGTGGAACAAGGTTGTTCCTAACTATAATTGATGATTTCACAAAGAAGCTTTGGATATATACTTTGAAAGTAAAGATCAAGCTTGTAAGAAATTTGTAGAATGGAAGAAAATGGATGAGAATTAGAATAATAAGTAGCTAAAAGCATTGAGAATAAACAATAGATTAGAGTTTTATAATTCCTCATTTAATAACTTTTGTAAAAACTATGAAATTGTTAGACATAAAACAGTAAGCTACAACCTTCAACAGAGTAGGGTAACTGAAAGAATGAATAGAATCATTCAAGAGAAGGTAAAAAACATGTTATTATATGTTTGCTTGTGAAAATTCTTCTGGGTTGATGTAATAAATACTATTACGTACTTGATAAATAGAACACCTTCTATAGTATTGAATCTTAAAAACCCTGAAGAGGTCTGGTCTAGTGTGCCTCTTGACCTTGATCATTTAAGAGTTTTTAGCTGTACAGTATATGCTTATCAGCTTATGTGAGATAAAGGAAGTTAAAGACCACGATCGTCAAATGAATTTTCATTGGGTATCCTGAGGGAGTTAAAGGATGGCAATTATGGTGTCATAATGGAAAGGAAGAAAAGTGTGTAGTGTATAGATATGTGAAATTTTTAGAGAAAGGTTCAACAGACAACAGTAAAAGTAAACTTTAGAAGTCACCACAAATTCTAAAGAAAAAAGAGTTCAATTTAAGGTGGAGCTAGATTTAAATGAGATCACAAAAGCTAATTAACAAGAAAAATCAGGGTTGACTCATGTTGAAGTGGGTGATCAAGCAATAACATCTAATGATTAGGTTGATAAACTATAGGAGGAGATCACTGATTATAATCTGGTTAAAGATAATGATAAAAGGTTAATCTGGTTAAAGATAATGATAAAAGGTATATTAAACCACCAAGCAGGTATAAATATATTAATTTAATAGCATATGCATTCTTGGCTGTTGAATAGGTTGACTCTATTGAATTAGGAACTATCAGTAAAGCATTGCAAGGACCAGAAGCTAAATGATTGTATAATGCAATGTGTGTGGAGATGATTTCTTTGGAGAAGAACCAAACATGGGTTATAGTTGTAAAACCCACCATTTAAATTCAGTTACGTTGATAATTTATGTAGCGGTGTAGTTGTGTATATACAAAAGGCATAATGGTAAATTTTGTTCAAGTGATGGGAGATTATAGCTATATCAATTTGAAGTAAGGTAGATATGTATTGTGATGAAAATTAGTTATATAAATTAATTATGTTGAGAGGCCAATTTAATGGGCCAAAGTGATGGGCCAAAAGTAAGTAAGGGAGAAAAGTTATAAATTTCAGATTTCATTTCCATTTCTTCCTCTAGGTGGCCTTTCTCTCTTAGAAAAAAAATACAGAAGCAAACTTCCAACCAAGAGAAACGTGAGAAATCAAGGGCATTAAGTGAGGTAAGTAAAACATGATGTAAATTCTTACTATAAACATGTGGGTTTTCATGGTTGGAATGTATGTCTAAGATTTGTTTTGGATAATTTGGTTATATTTGTATATTGGGTGGTTTGAGAGAAATTGGGGGAAACTAGGGATTTATTTTGAGGAATTGAAATGGGATTGATTGAAGCATTTGGAGTGCTTAAATAGATGTTAATTCGGTTGTTTTAGGTTGAGTTTGGAAGGAGGTAAGTTAGGGCTTGTAACATAAGTGCAGAAATGACAGGGTTATAGGTCTGATTTCGGGCTCCATAACTTGCATCTCAGACATCCATTTTTAACCTGTTTGGTATCAAATTAAATCTCTGTATGTCTACTTTAACCTGGTTCAAACCTCACTAGATTTCATTAAGTATTATGAAAGTTATGCCAATTTTTGTAACGGTGTGAAGACTGAGACGTGACTGTATGATGTTTAACTTTATGGAATTTTCTGTTTTGATCCATTCCGAATTTGAAAATATGTTCTTCATAAAAGTTGTAGCTTTGTGTCTCTTCTTTAAAATGGTATGTAGAACAGCCAAAACTGACGTCGGGTTAAAAAGTTATGCTAGAAATAAGGTATGCTGCTCAATAAGTATGAACCTGATTAATTTATTATCCTAATCTAAACATTCTAAATATTTAGAGACACCTTATTAATCATATTAGATACTGAATTGAGTCAAATGGTAATGTATAAAGGGTGTATCAAGGGGAAATAGAGATACAAGACTAGAACGGGAACCATAGACAAAAGCCATGTATATATTTATATGCTTGTTTTTTTTTTTAATTTTTTTTAATGAGATTATGTGGTGATAAGAAATAGGGTATTGTTATAAGCCTTGCATATTCATGTGGGATACTGGAAGAGTGATATCTTGTATAAATGTGTGGCCATTGTTACGTAACCGATGGGAGGGTTGGGGCGTGACAATAGTAACTTGAGATATAAAGTAAGACTAGTAACTAAGGGTTTTACGAATAAAGAAGGTATTGATTATACTAAAGTCTTCTCTTATGTAGTTAGACATATGTCTATTAGATTGCTACTATCTATTGTTACTGTATATGGCCTAGAGTTAGAACAAATGGACGTTAAATCAGCCTTTCTACATGGTAGCTTGAATAAGGAGATTTTCATGAAATAGCATGAAGGATTTGTGCAAGAAAAAGAAGATGATAAAGTGTGTTTATTGAAGATATCACTTTATATCCTCAAGCAATCCCCAAAGCGATGGAACCTAGGATTTGATCAATAAATGAAGAAGACTGGTTATGTCAGAAGTTATGATGACAATTGCGTTTACTTCCAGTGAGATAAGATTGAGAATATGGTATTTCTTTTAATCTATATTGATGATATGATGCTGACAAGGAAATATATAAGTAGATTGCTTGAATTAAAGAAGCTGCTGTGTTTTAAGTTTGAAATAAAAGACTCGGGCTCTGTAAAGAGGATTTTCGTTATAGATATAATCAAGAATAAAGTTGACGGTTTAATCTTGCTTTCTTAGGAAAGATATCTAGGCAAGGTGTTTGTAAAGTTTCAGATGAGCAATGCAAAGGTAGTGATGTTACTTTGGTTGCACATTTCAAGCTATTAAAGGATCAATTTCTTAGATCAGGAGTTAAAAAAGAAGAAATGAAGAAGATACCTTATGCAAGTGTAGTAAGATACCTCATGTATCGTATGATATGTAAACAGCTAGACATTGCTTTTGCAATGAGTATAGTTAGCAGGCTTTTGAGCAATCTAGGAAATGATCATTGGAAAACTATTAAGTGGATCTTAAGGTATATTAAAGGAAGCTTAACTTGCTGTTTCGTATATGGGAAGAATGCTATAGAAGCAGAATTATTGAAAGGATATGTGGATGCTGATTATGTAGCTGACTTATATAATAAAAGATCAATAATAGGTTTTGTTTTTCAGTTTAAGGGGTGTACCATTAACTGGAAAACATCACTATAGCATATAGTGGCATTATCTTCAACTGAAACTGAGTATTTAGCCATTATTGAAGCTGTAAAGGAGGCACTATAATTGCAGAGAACGATTATTAAGTTGAAGCTTGGAAACACAGTTACTGAAGTATGATGTGACAATCACAGTGCCATTAAGTTGTCAAAACATCAAATTTAGAATGAGAGAACTAAGTATACAAACATGAGGATGCATATTGTCAGGAAGGTTCTTGTAGAAGGAAGACTAAAGTTGCTGAACGAGTACACAACAAAAAATATAGCTAACATGTTAACTAAACCTTCGCCTGCTGAAAAGTTCTATGTTGCCTTAGTTTGTTATATGTATTAAGTCAATTATAGCAATTAGACATGGAGTATTGAAGTAGTCTTGTTTACTCTGGTAGGTTATAATGTAGCTGAGTACAGGTTATAGATTTAAGGCTGTGTATAGCTAGAGAAAAAAGAATACTATTCATCTAAAAAATAGAATCAAGGTGAAGATTGATGAAGTTGTGATCCAATGTTTCAAGAGTGGGATACAGGGCTTATTGTATGTTTTACACCTGATTAAAGCCAAGTGGAGGTTGTTTGTTAGTAAACAAATGAGGGTATTGAATTCTTTTCAGGGGAAAATTCTGTTAAGGTTAGTTTTGTTTTCTTGGAAGCTTGCTCATCAAGGGATTAGTTCTAACAAAAAGTATAAAACCTGGAGCTTGTGTTGTTATTAGGGATCACATTCGATTTAATATTATGGAGGAGAAGCATTCTTAAATTTTCTCTATTGAGTATTTTCTTTGTTGAATTAGTTTACAAGATTCCTTTTCAGTTTTGCTTTCTGTTTTTGTTGGTATTGTTTTTCTGGGAATTTCTGCAACTTTCTTGCTGGTGCTCTTCTTATCTTAATTGTTGTTGATTAAAGCTGGGATTAATATATATATATATTCATTTGTTCATAATGTGCTTAAAGAAGATGTTCCTTGTCTCAATTAAAAGTGTTACTAATTAGCTTGTCTTTGTTTTCCAGGATGTTGCATTGGCATCTGTTTCAAACCGATCTGATTTGCACCATTTTAGGAAACTCTTTCTTTCTAACAAGAACGGCTCCACTTGCCGGTTTTATATAAAAACTCCACAAGATTTTTCCATTCCTGTCACTTTACAGGAGGCTATGATGAACTCCAACCTCCCAGAACAGGTTTTCCAGCTTAAAGGCTTTAATTATGCCCCATTTTTTCTCAAAACCACAAGCTTTACACAGGATTTTAGTAGAGATATCTCAGATTCCACCAAAGCATCAAGTTTAAATACTCAATATAAAGAGCTCGCTGGCTACTGACATCTATAATAATTCTTTACAAGTCAAATCGAGTAGGTAAGCATACTTGATAAATAAGCATCAGCTTTATCCATGTTCTTAAATGATACATCGTCAAAATTAAACCAAAGTTGTAATCTCTCTATATTGTATATAGCCAATAGCACTAATGTGCTACAACATCATTTGCTAGCCTGTATTTAACTTGACAGGTTGCATATATTGTTTTCATTGATAGAATTCTCTTTGTTCTTCGTTCTTGGAAGAGATAATAACATTTGGGTCCTTGAGTTTTAGCAAGATTATAATTTTTAGTTTTTTAATTTCACATATACCACTTGGTCAGAGTTAGCTGGTTCTCCCCTAAATGCGTCGAGGCGTACAATTGACAAGAAATAGCTCCATGTGCTTTAATTCATTATTAGGATTCTGAGCCTAACCAAAGTGTAAAGTTACTCGAGTTTTTACAAGATTACATGTATCAATATAGTTTATATTTTTTGATACAAGTGTTTACTGTTAAATTTTCTTTTTTAGAAAAAAATGTACACAAAGCTTTTTCTTAATTCTAGTTTTAGTAAAATTTAAATTATAAATCTTTTATATTGCTAAAAAAATAATCAATTAACAAATACATGTCATCTTATTTGAATTTATTTTTAAGATAAAAATTTTAACATTAGAGTTACTCAAATAAAATTAAATATAATATTTTGATTTATTTGATTCAAATCTCTTTAATCAATCAATTTAAATTGATTGGATTTATTTAGCCCAAACCCTTATTAAAATCTATAGTCGGATTTGAAATTAAAAATGACAACATATTATTAGAATTCATAATTCATTTTTGAGTAATTTATTAGTCCAATCTAAAGGTTCAGACCCAATATTTGGTGTATCAGTTTTTTCGATCCTATCATGCAATAGAATTTCAAGACCTTATATAATGATATATGGACAAAAGTTCTCTTAGTTTACAATAGTATCCGAGATCATGAATATTGAAGAAATATCTTGGATTATTTATAATATCCACATATCGGAGACCAACAGTTGTGTCTATAGTTTGAGGCCTTCTATGATGTCTTAGAGGTTAACTGATTTGTTTATAAGTCTGTAGGAGATCTTAATTTAGTAACAAAATATTCTAACCCTACCATTAGTTATGAGTATTTGTATATACATAAGGTTAAGAGCTACCCCCATGACAGTAACGTCCTATGATTCGTGTAACAAACTTTTAAGAAGAGCCGATGAGAGTGGAGTATATGTCAACAGTTAAGAATACAAATGATTAAAAGATGACAAATTTTGTAATAATAGGTAACAAAATTCATTCCATCATCTATAAGAATATTCCTTCACTGTTCTGTGACATTACATCGATAAAGTCACTTTTCGTGTTCTCTAAATTTATCTATCATGTAAAACTCTCACTGACTTAAGTATTAAAGGATTTTTACTGAAAAACTATCTTTACCTTGAGTACTCTCTGTATTTACAGGTAAGGATAATCGCTAATGAAGTAGACAAAGATCTTAGTACACGAGGTTGAAGAAGGAGTTAATTTCTTATTTCAACATTTGACACCATCTGTGAGAAATCTTGAGCAAAAAACTACTTAATCATCAACTTGGTGGAAAATTGACAATAGCGAGGGTTTACCCAACAAGAAAGCACACAACAGAATAAAGAAACCTAGAAAGAAACTTTATCGATGTAATGATTGTAGCAAATGAAGATCGAAATACTTTGCGCAAGAGATTCCGGAATATGTAGGCTCTAAATCTAATTCAGAAGCTACTCTTACTCGCAGAGCTTAACGAGTAAGAGAAGTTGAGTGAGTAGCCCAATTAATACGACAACTCTGGAGCAGTGCACAACAACACATAAAAAAAGATCAGTAAATCCAAACGTTGATCAAGGAGATTTTGAAAATGAAGAAGATGTTATAGATGGGGTCAGCTGATCCAAAATTACCTACTGAAGCAGTAGATAGTAGTATCCCACGATTGGAGCAAGTCATGAAAGACAATGGTAAGGCGCAAGAGGAAGCCCCTAAGAGGAGGTATACTGCCATAGAAAAAAGAAAAGAAAAGGTTATAAAAGAGCTTTTTTAAAGATAATTGGAGTTAGGAATGAGAGTGCATCTTTTAAAATCTATGAAAGGCGTTATTATGAGTCTAGCCGTTTTTCACAAATTCCCGAGGCAAACCATAAAAGAACCCTAAAAGATAGTTTGCACTTGGATGATATACGAAGGGTTCTTGAACGAAGACGTAGAAAGGACTGTGGACTCTTTGGGCCTCACCATTCACATTGAGAGGAAGATTGGGATGCCATTATAAATGAAAAGGATGTCGACGCTTTGGTGAAAAAGTTAGTCATTAAGATAAATAGTAAAAAAGGATAGCCATAGTGTGAGAATACTGAGCCTACCTCATAAATAAGATTATATTTGAAGTCTTCTTTTACTTTGAGGCTTCTGAGGTTAAATTTGTCCTGGAAGTTCAAAATGGCTTAGATTACTCAATGCTCTAAAAAAATGGATTCACCTCTAATATAGATTTCTTTTGGGAGATGATGTTAACCAAGGTTTAAGTAAGGACCAAATGTGTCATTTATTCCCGTTAATATTGAAGGGAGAAGCGAGAAAATGGTTTGTTAGTCTAACTCTAGAAAGTATTTGAGACTTTGAGCGGTTATATGATATTTTTACAAAAGAGTTTAAAAGAGCAGTCTTTAGCACAAAAATCTTGAGTTTTTTGCTATTATTCAAGAAAAAAAGGGGAAAAGTCTCAAAAGTTTTACTAAGAGATATCATGATGAGGTGACTAAGTTAGGAGCCTTCTATCACCCTTTGACAAGGTCTTAAGCAAGGGTTTAAGATAGATTGAAAATGGTACGCACTTCGCAAGTTGTCTGTTACTACATATGAGGCGGCTCAGAGGAAGTTGCTTGACGAAATAGAAATAGAGGTGATCCTTAAGCCGAAAAAAGAGAAAATAGTAAGACTACCCGTTTCATAAAATCAAAAAATAGAAAGAGAAAGAACGACAAGAGGAAGTTCTTTTGTCAAAGTTCTTTGACATAAATTGTAGAAAAGATCATGTGCCATAATACTTCAGACTAGAAAGTTGCAAGGAAGATAACTTTGCAAGTGAAAGAAGGTCATCTTTGAGAGATGAAATGAGGAGAGTGGCACAAGTATAGAAACATAGAAAGTTTACTCCTTTGATTACACATCTCTCACAAATACTCGAGGAGATTAAAAGGTAAAGGACCCTATTGTTAATCTCCATCCGATCAAAGTAAAGCCATCAGGAAATGCAATGAATAAGTTTTGTGAATTCCATCAGGATATGGGGCATCTAACTAATGAATACTTTGATCTTCAGAATCAGATTAAAATCTTGGTCAGAAATAACTATCTGACTAAATTTGTGATAGGATATAAGGACAGGCTTTATGATTATTAGCGAAATAAAAAACAGAATAATGCAGACCACCATACAATGGTAATTATGGGGGCCCTACATTGGTTGAAAATTCAAATAAAGCTCGAAAAAATTACTAATGATCCTCTCTGCCAAATTCAAAGGAGGAGCCACATATAATGAATGTTAGAGCCGAGAAGAGGCTAAAGTGGCATCGGTTCCGATAATATTTATCGATCAAGATGAGTTTGGGGTTCACTATCCGTATGATGATGCTTTAGTTGTATTATTGACAGTAGGATCATCTTAAATTAGCAGAATATTGATTGATACGGGGAGTTCTATCGATACTATTTACAAAGAAACTTTAGATTCATTGAGTATTGAAGACTTGAGACTAAGGTCAGTTGAGACTGCCTTACATGGATTTTTGGAATCTTGTGTATATCCCCTTGGAACTGTGTAGTTACTAATAACAATAGGTAATAGACCATACCCAAAAATGACTATGATAGAGCTTTAGGTCTTAAAACTTAGAATGGCATATTCCATGATTCTAGAGAGGCCTTTCTCTAGGTCTACTAAAGCAGTGGGAAGTGCCTACTACTTGAAGCTCAAGTTTAGAGTCGGAGATGGCGTTTCATAAGATGAAGCCAGAAAGTGGGTATATCATGCTTTGTAATTGTATCATGCTTTGTAATTGTATCAAAGACATATTGTATTTACAAACTTCCACTAGAGGAGACATTGATAGAACAAAGAAAAGATGCTCAACAGGAGAAAATACTATAGAATTTAGATGAAAATGCCGGGCAACAGAACAAATTAGCAATTGCAAAATTGATAGAAAATATGGATGTCATGGCTTTAGATGACGAAAGATCCGAGAGAATTATGAAGATTAAGTTTAACCTGACCCCCAAATAGAAGAGGTGCCTGATAGAAGTGCTGAGCTAAAATATAGATGTATTTGTCTGGTTCAATGATGACATGCCAGGAATCAGCACTCGAGTCATCTCCCACTTCCTTGATATAGACTCAAAATTCAAACTTGTGGCCCCCAAAAGAAGGACATTTAATGCTGAACGAAGGAAATCTATCAAAGCAGAGGTAAATAAGCTCATGAAGGTTGGATTCATTAGGGAGGCTTATTATCCTGAATGGATTGCTAACATAGTAATGGTGAAGAAAGCCAGTGAAAAGTGAAGAATGTGTATAGATTTCACTGACCTTAACAAGGCATGTCCAAAAGATAGTTTTCTGTTACTAAAAATTGATCGATTAGTGAATTTCACAGTAGGATAAGAACTTCTGAGTTTTATGAATGCTTTCTTAGGGTATAATCAAATCAGGATGCATAAACCCGATCAGGATAAAATTGGTTTTGTCACAGATCAAAGCCTGTACTACTATAAGATCGTGCCTTTTGGCCCAAAAAATATCGGGGCGACATTTTAAAGATTGATCAATCAAGTCTTCAAGTCTCTAATCGAGTCAATAATAGAGGTTTATGTTGATGATATGATAATGAAGTTTATAAAAGCTATTGACCAGACCAAACATCTAAAGGAGACCTTCTCTTATCTAAGAAAGTACAACATGAAACTGAATTATGAGAAGTGTTTGTTTAGAGTTAGTGCTGAAAAGTTTCTCTGTTATATTGTTAGTGAATGAGGAATTAAAGCCAACCTTCAAAAGGTGAAGGCTATCATAGATTTAAAGCCCCCGATCACGATAAAGGAATTATAGAACTTGACAGGAAGATTGATGACCTTAAACAGGTTTGTTTCTAAAGCTACTGATAAATATTTTTCTTTTTTTCAGGTAATAAAAAAGGAAAAAAAAAATAGAGTGGGACAAGAGTTGTGAACAAAGTTTCAGAGAGCTTAAAGAATATTTAAGTCACGTTCCACATCTAATCAATCTTGAAAAGGGAGACATTCTACATTTGTTGACCATCAACAACTACTCGTAAGTTCTGTCTAGGTTAAAGAAGACGTCGAAAAGATACAGAGACCTATTTATTATACAAGCAAGACTCTACTAGATATAGAGACAAGATATTCTCCAGCAGAGAAGCTCTCTCTCTCACTTGGAACTACAACAAGGAAGTTACGCCCTTACTTTTAGGTATATCAGATAATTGTAATGATAAATCAAACCCTGAGATAAACTCTCCACATATTTGATTTCTTTAGACGACTGGTA
>JAVXUL010000012.1:10044334-10059158 GCA_035590515.1 Trichilia minutiflora | reverse complement strand
TTTTTTATCTTCTTAATTTTATATTTATTCAGAAATTGATTTTGAATGCAATTGTGATTTTCTTGAAAGTTCTTTTACTGTGAAATAAATTTTGAAACTTACATTCTTTTTGTCTTTCTTGTTTCAACTTTGTATATGGAATTTGAAGGCAATGGTTATGATATTGAATCATATAACTTTACTGAAATTATGTGTTATTGAAAGTGAAAGTAAGTAAAAATAAATGGTTTGATCTTTTTTTTTGTGTTTGTGTTTAATTTTTTATTTTATTTTGATGCTGTATAAATTATGTGCAGGAGAATATAGAGCCAGAATTGTGTAAAAAATTGAATATTGGTGAACATGAATATTTAGTGGAAGCAATGGGGAACTTGAGTAGAATCACCATGGATTTTTTATCTTATTTTAGCTGTGATGATGGTGAAATATGAATATTTCTTGATTATGGTTTACTTTAGATTTGTGTGAAAGAATTATCTGTTAGTTCTGTATATTTCCGGGAGAGAAAAAAATTAGTCAAGTAGAGGAGTTATTTTGAACAAGTAAATAAGTTAATTGATATAAAGTCACTGGTCTGCATGCTTTGCGCAACTTTCTTTTAGGATCACAAAAACAGATAACTATTTCTTGGTCAGATAACAATTGGCAAACATGGGTCAATGATTATTGCATATTCTTGAATTATTAGATATATTCTTTTGTGATTTTTTATCTTCTTAATTTTATATTTATTTTTGTTTCTACGAGCTGTTACAATGCTGCCTTGTGAATCAATCCCCTGTTGTTGAGCTGTTGACTATCACTTGAATATGAAGAAACATTAAATATATTAATGGGTCCTTGACAAAACTTCATGTTACTCAAAGGTGACTATCATCTTCTAGTTGATTTGGTATAGTAAGTTGATGTTGATATCCCAACTCTCCTCTTTGATTTGCTTAATTCTTTTCCTTTCAGGGTTTGTGGGATTGAAAAATTAACAAATAATTGTTTTGATGATAAAAGCTAAAGCAAGTGGGGTAGTAAGTAATAAGTTATGTGGTGGGTTTAGCTTGGGTTGAAGACACAGTATTTTTTTTTTTTTTTTACATATGCAGTGAAAATACAAACTTTAAATAGTATTTTTTTTACAAATCTTTAATTAATCTAAATTTTAAATAGAGTTAATGTTTGAATTAAAACAACATTTTTTTTGTTGTTTGATACTTGAGTATATGTATGGAACCTTTTTGAGCTCTTTTTGCGGTGCTGATAACTTTGAGCTAGTGTTGATAATATTTTACTACTGCATATTGACACAGAATTTGTTGAAGTACTTGCATTCAGGTATGAAGTTAGCTTGAATCAACTATGAGTTTGTGATATTTTTTGTTATATTTGTATTAGTTTTTTATACACTATGAGTTTATAAACATGCATGTTGTTGACTTATATGTTGGTTGTTGATTTTATTTGTATTTCGGTTATACTTTTATATATTTTATTTTTAGTATGAAATTAAATTTAAAAAATTAGTTTTATTATGATTTTTATAGTAAAATTTATATTTTAACCCTTTAATTTTATTAATTTATAAAAATATCTTAAAATTTTTATTATTTATATATTATTGAAAACTTCGTTTTTACATTCCATTTTTTAAAATAGAAAACGATTTTAAATAAAACCGTGATGTTGATAACATTCATAAAGTATTATAGTTGTTTCATATATTTAATAAGTTTAATTCAAATATTTTAGAATATATTTTTAAAATTTTTTTAATAAATTAGTTTTAAAATATTTTAAATTATGATTTCAATTTGATCTAAATTATTAAATATACAATATTTGAAGAAAAATTAGATAGAATAAATTATAATTAAAATTAGTAATTAAAAATAAAATTAGATAAGAATAAGTACAAAAATTTTTTAAAATTTTATTTTAAAAAAATAACTTAATAATTTACTTTAATAATTTTTTAAATTTTACATAGCCTTAAAGATTATATTTAAAATATAATTTAATAATTTATTAATTTAAATTAGAATTATTTGATATAAATAAATATATAATTTATTAATTTTATTAAAAATTATAAAAATTAGAAATTTATACGGTAAAAATTATTTTTTATTTTGAATAAAGAGAATATTTATTAATTTTTTAAATTATAAAAGATATTTATTAGAAATATTATGATAATAAGATAAGTAGTATTTTAAAAAATTATATGGAATTTTTTAAGGCCGGGAAAGTGATGTTATTTTTCTCCCTTAATTTTGTATATATACATACCTTAGGGTTCAATTTTGGTCTAATTTCTTGCTTTTCTTTTTTGTTCAAGCATCTGGAGCACAACCTTTTCTAGTTGCAATGAACGCCAACTTTAAAGCAGCGGGGAATGAATATTGAGTACCTAAAGAACACGCTGTACGCCCCAGTTGCATTCCATTCTTTGCTAGTGGCTGGAGGGAACAGAAAAACGAAGTTGCATCAAGAAAGCTTCATTAGTCTCGATAACGTAAATAGCAGGTTAGTCGTAGATTTTTTTTTTCTTTTGGTTTGTTTGGGTTTTCATTATACAAGACTTTAACTGGGTTCTTCATTAGTGAACTTCATCTGCAGATTGATACTGAAAGGGATGTTTTGTGGGTCAATTGCAGTTACTGCAATGGTTGCCCAGGAACTCAAGTAAATTTGCCATTAACTTATACATAAACCTCCTATATTTGCCATACATAGTTGGATAAACTAGAAATAATTCTTGGAAAAAAAAAACTAGTTAATGGAGAATTCCGTCCCTGGTAAACTAGTAATTGCATCCACTAACTCTAATGAAAATAACAGCTTGGAATGGGCGTGTACCCTGATTTGATAAAACTTAAAACCTGAAATTTAAAGACGGATTTGATTTGATGATAACCCAATTTGAATTTTTATTATTATTATTAGGGTATCACAGTAATTTCATACGGCAAAGGGTACAAACTTGGCAAATTTGAGGGCGGGTCTTGTGTGCAGACACTTAGAACTAGCTTTGGTCTTCGTCTTCCTTCCAAATCCCTCAAGAAGTTGGATGTCTCAGTGAAGTCAAGGAGATGCCTTCAATGGCTCAAGGCGTTGTTAGTAACCCTACAGAAGTCAACAAACTGAACTCCAGGCCGTTCTCTAATGACTCTGCGAGGTCGCTCTCTTCTATTTTACTTCTTAATTTTAGCACTACCCATAGCTAAAAAGAAAAATCAACCTCTAAGTTTTTTGACCATTTTTTTTTGTCACAGTTTAGTGGATGCTATTGTGAAAAAGAAAAAAGCCAAATACAAAATTTTGCTGTAACTTATAATGTGAGTATTGAATGTCATGCAGGAGGCAAAAGATTTTGCAGCAAAGAAAGTCTCTACCAATTGCTTTGGGTATAGCTTCATATTATTAACCCTTTGTTTTGTTTTATTTTAACCTCAAGTTTGTTGCGTCTATAAAATAATATGCTTATTCATTGTTTCTTTCCTTTTTCAAAAATAAATTTTTAGTGGAGAAAAGACTTGTGGAAGAGGTACGTAACAATGATATTTTGATTATTGTTGGGGAAACTGGAAGTGGAAAAACAACTCGTAAGTTTTAGAATAATTTTTGATATTCATGATAACCAATTTAGGCACATTTGAATCAAATAGGCACTGACTAAGTAGCAAGATGATTTATGTTTTTGATGTAGAGCTACCTCAGTTTTTGTTTCATGCTGGATATAGTCGCGACGGTAAAGTAATTGGAGTAACACAACCTAGACGTGTTGCAGCTGTCACTGTCGCAAAACGGGTAGCTGAGGAATGCGGTGTTGAGTTGGGCCAACGAGTTGGGTATTCCATTAGATTTGATGACAAGACTTCCCCTGCTACAAGGATCAAGTACATGACTGATGGATTGCTACTAAGGTAAAAAAAAAAAAATTAAAAAAAAAAATAATCTATGCACTTTTGCTATGACTTAGTAATTTTGTAAAATTGGGTTAAAAGTGCTCAAAAAATCTTATGTTGGGAGCTCATATGTCTTAACATTTTTCAATGAACTTGTGGCTTGTTTGTTGTGTATGCATACATGGATTCATTCTTGGTATAGGATTAATGTGTAAAATTCTTTCGGCACTATTCTGACTTGAGAATGCAAAGGGATGGGGAACATCATAAGATGAATTTATTATTGACGAGAAAATGGACACTTTGTCCAGACAGATAAGAGTCTTAAGAGACTTATTACAGGGAATATAACTTCATGTTTGTTAGTAGATAAGGGAAAGTTTACCCAGTGATGATAAAATTATTGTGGGACCCATTTGTTGTTCTGTGATTTTAACATGTTTTTTTTTTTGGTTCCTTGCTTTCTTCCTTTTTTCCTTCAATGAGTGAAAGCTTAGGCTATTAGACTTTTATTGTGGATTTTTATCAGTTGTGAACTAATACAAGCCTTTTATACATTACAGGGAAGCATTACTTGATCCGCATCTCTCTCGGTATTCAGTCATCATTGTTGATGAAGCTCATGAGAGAACTGTCCATACTGATGTCTTGTTAGGATTGCTGAAAAAAGTACAAAATGCAAGGTCAACATCTGCAATTGACCACTCTAATGGCAAAAATAAGAAGGCAAACAAGGATGTGCTGTTGGACAGGGAAAATGACACACACTCCTTTGGTGTTTTTAAGCATTGCCAAGGAAAAAAGTTTCCTCCTTTGAAGTTAATAATCATGTCTGCAAGCTTGGATGCTCGTGGTTTCTCTGAGTACTTTGGTGGTGCAAAGGCTGTTTACATCCAGGGGCGACAGTTTCCTGTTGATATTCTTTATACTCTTTATCCTGAGCCTGATTACTTGGATGCAACCTTAATTACCATATTCCAGGTTATTATTTACTCCTTTGTTCCAATGTCATCCTCATTAGCCTGCCCCCAGTTTTCTAGTTATACCGGTAGAATTTAAGTTGGTTTATTTGATTACATCTCATTCACCATGAGCTTTTGGGATAGAGACACTTGTTACATTTCAATGTGTATTCTCTGAACTGTATGTGAATTATAGCTTCATATCTTCTTCGGCTTCTCATTATATTTATGTACTTTTGGTCTCAATCAATTAAATTATACAATTCTATTCCAAATGAGTTTCTATGGCATTTATGGAATCTTTCTATCAGTTTGATCTGATTTGTGTTGACTTTGAATGTGTCAATTTAATTATCCTTCATCTCCATGTGTGATGGATTCTACTGGGTGTTCATTGTATGGCATATAATGTGTTTACCATTTTATGTTATCAGGTTCATTTAGAGGAGGGCCCTGGTGATATACTTGTCTTTTTGACGGGGCAAGAAGAGATTGAATCTGTTGAAAGACTTATACAAGAGCGGCTTCAACAGATACCCGAAGTGAGTCGAAAGCTGATACCTGTTCCCATATTCTCCTCTCTCCCTTCAGAGCAGCAAATGCGAGTTTTTGCTCCTGCTGCCGGTGGTTTTCGAAAGGTAACCGATGAGAAACCTGCTGACTTCCTTGTACATATGAATTTAAATGTTGATGTGATCAATGCTCATTTAGTTGCTAAATCTAGGATGGAATCTGAAAAGTTTGTTTATAATCTGATATGAGGGAATATTTGGACACTTAATTTAGATGATGATGGCAGGCCTGATCTCCTTGGTGTGCTCTAGTTTGTCCATTCATATTAAAATAACTTCACCACTGTGTAGTTAATTCAAGCATGCTCACTTTGGGAGGCCAAACTGGTATGTCATACATTAGCATAAGTGTAGTGTGCGGATAACATTGTTTATACAAGAAGTATTTTACTTATCTTATCATAGGCTTGGAAAATTTGAGAACAATTAATGAATTTGTGTCGGTATGTAGAATTTTCATTGGAAAAAATTAAAACACAGGAAATACACCACTACACCACTATTCTTGCCACTGCTGTGATAATTGTCGTACCTAATGGTTGACTGATCTAACATTTTTTGCCACGACCAATATTTTCACCCTTGTCTGCCTTGCTGGCCTCAGCAACAAATGTTTCATAGAAGCTATGTTCATTACTAGTGCTTCTACTTTGACTATGATTGCTACCAAAATAGGATTGTTGCCACAGTAAATGCCATAGTAATGATTGTCAGTGATATCTCTGCGTTTTGCTATATTTCTTATGGTTCATTACTAATGCTGTCTCAGCAATTATTTTCACCTTTTTTATTGGTTTTTAACTGCAATCCACTTGCAGTTCACCACTTGGTTACTGTTATAAATATCAATATGCTGTTAGTGTTTTATTTAATAATGAGAAGTGGTATGTACTTGAAAAGTATTCAGACAATTTTATGCACATATGTTCTCTCACCTCTTCTTTTTGACTTGTTTAATTGTCTTTTCTTCTGGTTAATTTTTTATGTGGTAGCCATACTCTTCCATTTTGGTTCATTAACTAATTTCTGTTAAATCACTTTTCTGTCTAGGTGATATTGGCTACAAATATTGCCGAAACGTCAGTGACAATACCTGGAATCAAGTATGTTATAGATCCTGGATTTGTGAAAGCACGATCGTATGATCCAGTCAAAGGGATGGAATCATTGATTGTTATTCCAATCTCAAAAGCACAGGCTCTTCAAAGAAGGTAAGTGTGCTTGATGGATTAACAGTATAAAATGTTATTCAAGAAAGTTTGAGTAAGGCTTTTAAGTGCTAGTATATTATGGATTTGGGGCCTTCATATATAATATGGTCTACCACTATAATTAGGGAATGGAGTTCCCTCATTCAAGTTAGTTTAAGTTTTCTTCTGTCAAAAGCATGTGAGCGATATTTACCAACACTATTGTTTTTTACGAGCAAAAACGCTGTCTTAACTTTAATAGCTCAAACTTTCAAACACCAGTTGCTCTGTTGTAAATTGTCTTAATTTGTTGTCTAATTCTGTGTGCTTGCTTGAATTTGTGTCTGTCCGTGTCATACATTTATTTATTTATTATAGGGGTTGATTGAACAGATAACAAATATTTAATTGATGAATATGTTTATGTGCTTTGGGATTTTTGTTTGCTTTACAAGCTTGTTTGCAAAAGAATCAGATATTCAAATTATTAATCATGATCCAAAATCAGTTGGCAATGACACCCAAATCCAGATATCTGGCTTTCCCTGTCAGCTTTGTAAACCCATGGTTGTTTAGATGATAATCCAAGATGATTATTGATATCTTACTGCAGCGGACGTGCAGGGCGTGAAGGACCTGGGAAGTGCTTCCGTCTGTACCCTGAGAGTGAATTTGATAAACTTGAGGATTCAACAAAACCAGAGATCAAGCGATGCAACCTCGCAAATGTCATTTTACAGCTGAAAGCCTTGGGAGTTGATGATATTGTTGGGTTTGACTTCATGGAAAAACCATCAAGGTGAACAAGCTTGGAGGTTTTCACTGGTTTAGCTTTGTGCTTTACTTTTTGCATTCTTACTTTATCCTTGTTAATGTATGAATTGCTTTCTTCTTGCCCTAATTTGATTCCTACTTGTCTGCTACATAAAAAATGTGAAGGAAGCTTAAATGCCTTCTAGTTATACTTTAACAATCATCAAAATAAGTTTCATGTGATTTTTAAGTTGGTTCATTTATATTCACATGAAAATAAATTTAGAGTATTTTAGCTTAGGTCAATATACATGAAGAGTGTGGGCTTTGTTCAGGCTTGGCTTCCCTTAACAAAACAGCTAAAAACTCACGATCAAGCTAATTCTCAATTACAATTCATTTTATCTCAACGAGCATACACAGCCACCGACTTATTTGTATGCATCAATTAGTCATTGGTGTGTCTGGTTTTGGGAGGTATGCTGAAGAGCCTTAGGAAATTATTTTAAGATAAATTGAACGTGGCTCTTTTTTTAAAGAAGCCTCAATATTAGAGTTGGGCATATTTTTTTATTAAATAAAAGAACAAATTATGCATTTGTCGACACAAGTTTCTAACTTCATTTGTAGCCTACTAGCAGTGCCTCTGAAATTTCAAGATATCAAAAATGAGTTGAATATGTCAATTACTTAATTGGTTCTTCAACCTGTTTACAGGATTGAATTTGGCATGAGATTGAACTGTAAAAATAAGAACATCGAATGTCTTTTTTATTTCTGGTTCTATATATTTAATAATTTGTCATCAGATAATTGACATGGTTACTGTTTATTATCTTTTCTTTTTTTGTTTTCCCTTTTAAATATAACTAGAAAATAACCTCTTGCCAACCGAGTTTGAACTCCAAACCTCTCCCCAACCCTGTGTGAGCAGGGTTTGGGCCCAAACATATTGCATCACCCAAAGAGAGTTTACCAGTTGAGCCACATTGCACCCGTTATTGCTCATTATCTTTAATTTGTAACAATTTTCTTGTTTTAAGGCTGAATAATTGGTTTAATTCTTGATATTTTTTTTATTTATTATCTGTTCAATAGTAAGCAATGTGTCTTTACATGAGTTGCCACACATTTGAACAGGGCATCCATCATCAAATCATTGGAGCAGTTGTTCTTGCTAGGTGCTTTAACAGATGACTGTAAGCTCTCTAATCCAGTAGGGCATCAAATGGCTCGGCTCCCCTTGGATCCCATTTATTCCAAGGCTCTCATTGTAGCTAGTCAGTTCAACTGCTTGGAAGAAATGCTGATAACTGTTGCAATGCTCTCAGTGGAATCTATTTTTTATGCCCCCCGGGAGCAGTTAGAAGAGGTATGTATATATCCATTATAAATTCTAATAGTTCATATTTTGTTTTTGTAGGTCTTAGAGACGATCACTAGAATTACATTATTTACCCAGTTTGTTAACAAAGTAGCTTTGTTTATGCTGATAAGTTATGTGACCAAAGGGATGTTTACACCTGTCTGATTTGTTTTGGCCATGCTATCAGATTTAATGGGTATAAGTGAATTTAGCAAAAAAGTAAAGTAACATCCTGTTAATGGAAATGTATAGAAGATCAGCACCTTAATTAGTCATTGAAATATGAATTTAGGTGATTATTTGGAGCACAAAACTTGGACTCTTTGAGGAGGTTGTCTTGGTGCCTTGATTAATATAGGAAATCTTTTTTATTACTCTGTTATTGAGCATTTTCTTTGTAGTTTCTGCTGGTCATATCTTAATATAGAGATTAGAGGCCTAAAGTTTTTAGGTGATTTAAATGGGCTGTTTTGTTCCTTTTTTTTTCCATCCTTTGTGTGTGTGTGTGATGGTACTATGCTCCTTTTGTTGTTAATACTCAGAGAAAATGCCACAATTTTATTATGTCTTGGCCAGGCAAGAAATGCAATGAAATGTTTTGCAAGTCCAGATGGAGACCACCTCACTTTGATTAATGTATATCGAGCGTCTGATGAGTTCTTGGAGAAAAGGAAGATGGAAATCAGTAAAGAAAAAAGTGAAAAAATTATGAGAAAATGGTGCAAGGAGAATTTCATTAATAGCCGCTCTCTGAGGCATGCTCGCGATATTCACAGGTTAGCCCTATATCTTCCTCTCTCAGGTGAATTTTTAACTTGAGATATACGTGGATGCAATCTTAAGTTTGCTAGGTGCTTTCGTGCAGTCAAATTCAAGGGCATGTTGAACAAATGGGTCTTAGGAATTCTTCTTGTGGAGAAGACATGCTTCAGTTCCGCAAATGTCTTGCAGCTTCCTTCTTCCTCAATGCAGCTTTAAAGCAGCCTGAGGGAACGTACAGGTACTGATTTCATTCTTATGTGTTTTGAAATTCATTTGGGAGATACTTTGTACTTGTTCCAAAGAACAACCTTTAGCATAACGAGGATGTTCCAATATATTTTACGTTGATTCCAATTAGTTAAATATTGTTAACTATTTCAATTTCCTTTGGTTACCCTACGATAAGTCTCTCATTTATGCAACCAATTGGCAGGGCTTTGGCAAGTGGTCAGGTGGTTCAGGTTCATCCATCTTCTGTCCTATTTCGGGCAAAACCAGAGTGCATCATATTCAATGAACTGGTCCAAACTAATCACAAGTATATCCGCAACATAACTAGAATTGACTACTTATGGTTGACTGAATTGGCTCCTCAATATTATACCATGCAGAATTAAATATTCTGTTTTGAACACAAACAGGTAATATATTTTACTGATTACTTAAGCACACATGATTATTCTGTGATGAATGGTCTTAATTGATTCAATAATGAGTTTCATCCCCTCCTGTTTTTGTTTCTTTGATACTACTGTGGATGCACTTTTCAGACATAAAAAGACGAGTATCATTTCTTTATCTTTTAAAGTGGCTTATACAGAGAACATAATGCATGGGTTCTGATCCTGTGCAATTTGAACCAAGCATTGGCTGAAATGCTAGAGGTAGAAGCTGAACCCAATGTGCTTTTGTGAAAATACACATAGGCATTGCTAAAGTACTTTCAGTCTTTGCACCCAAAGGATTTTATAAAGACTTGGTTGCACCAAGCTTTAGTATATTCTGAATGGGGTTTGCCAATTTTTGTAGCTATTCTCCTTGGTTGAAACCTTCATTTGGATGGTTAATAATGTTTTTATCACAAACTGTAAATTCTTGACATCTCTACTGTGATGCTGCAGGTCCTTAGTTTCTAACTTGCAACATCAAAATGGGATCAAGAGGATTCATGTTCTTTGGCAGTTTTACAGTGCTCATAGCTGAGAAGTAAATGTATCAGCTGAAACTTATTCAGAAGGCGAAACTCAATGTTAAGGTACTTCCCAGTCCTAATGAGTTGACAATGCTTTAGAAGAGGTGGCTGCGAAAGCTAGAAGAGCTTCCATATACCCTTGCGGCTGCTGGTTCTGGTGGGGGTGTATGGCTACTTCATAGAGGAGCACGGTCAGAACCTCTTATATTCTCAACAGACTTGGTGACTGCAACGTAAAGAACCGTTCTGTTTCAATCTGTCTTCAGATAAAGAGTTAATTTCAGATAATTTCAGTTGGTCAAACAAGCCTGGTTGTTGCATGCATCACATTGGACTAAGTTGCAGCCTTCATAATTTGGTTTGACAAATCTGCTGCATGTTTGTGCCGAGAATGCAGGATTTATCTATACAGGTGAGGATGGAGCTGTGACAGGTTTGAGCATTGACGATGTAACAAAAATCCTGTCATCCATTTTTAACAAAAATTCCAAAACATGTCATCCATTTTTAAGAAGATGTAAGAAAAATAAGTTTCCATTATCGATTCGCAGTTATAATCCAATTATTTAAACTATGATCATGTTTTGGGAATTTGCTGTGCCATCTAAAGCTGCAAGGTTTAACAAATTGCAGCAGCACGTGTGAAATGAATGCTTGTGGATTTACCTAAAATTTTAATATATGGAGGCCACGAAATATTTGACAAATGACCAATACCATTAAGTTCTGAACGATGATCTTGTTTGTCCTCTCACCGGTATGTACTCCATGGAGCTCGTGGACCTGAACTTCTCACGACCAATTAAATGACAATTTGGTATGTTTTGACGACGAATGTATGTACATAACCAATAGTATATCTGATCGCTTGCTACAACGAATGCTAAGTTCTGTCGTCATTTTTTTACTGGTAATAGATTATTAAAAGCAGCGAGCAAAAGCAAATGGGAACTTGGGCAAGTGCAAATGTTTTAGTTTGGTATTGTTCTGCTTGTTTTTCTTTCTCGTTCATTCTCAGCCTTTGGTTTATACGCCATAGGTTGAATTGTGTTCTGTCAAACAAGAAAATCCACAATAGAATAGAGATAAATTATATTATATAGATTTGTTTGGAGATGATTATATTCGTAAAAGGGTGCTATTATTTGATACTCGATCCATCATATTCAAAACTTTCAAGCACGTCTCTTCTCTTTTATTTTAGTTTTATTTTGACAAAAAAAAAAAATCAAAATTTTGAACTGGTCAGATAGTAGAACTTGAAGCATTCAACAAACGATCAGTGGATCCAACTCGATGTAACGGAATCTAGATGAGGCTGAAATGTAGACTAATATGATGCTATTATTCAAAAAGGAGATCCAGAAAGTTTCCAGTACATTGAGTGTAAGATTGATGTCATATACATAAATATTCACACATCATAATTCTATGATTGGGTTTATATACACTCAGAGTGGGAAGATTTTTTCAGCATTGTTTGATACTCTGGTTAAACAACATGAGACGCACCATAATGCTCGTAGATTAAGTATTTGATCATTGCATTGATGTTATCAACAGTTAATATTTCTCACTGTGTATCCTTTCGCTTACTTCTCTGATCACCTTCTCATATTTGTACTTAAACGAATAGCATAGTTTTTCTTCCTTAGGAACTGAAGATCGAATACCTGAAACCAGTCACTTCACTTAGTTCATGGAGGTCGTTTTGGTGCTTGGTGTTGGTATAAGACGGTAACATTTTTAGAAGGATGCGGACTTAAATGTAAATGCAGTTGATTTACCAGGCTCTGGAGTAAGTTCATTTGATACAACAACATTACAATAAGTCAAGCTTCTAATATTTTAGACAATCTAGGAAATGAAGAAAAGGTTTGCTTGCTCTACTCTGAAATGAAAGC
The DNA here is from genome assembly GCA_035590515.1 of Trichilia minutiflora. Lineage (NCBI taxonomy): Eukaryota > Viridiplantae > Streptophyta > Magnoliopsida > Sapindales > Meliaceae > Trichilia > Trichilia minutiflora. Next base: position 10,046,558 of record JAVXUL010000012.1, on the reverse strand, counting down.
TGTGACTCGAGAGTCTCCAGGTTAAGAATTTCTAATGAATTTGTAGGCAAAATATAACGCAGGTGATTTTGGTTGGACATGATTTTGGTGGTCCTTGTCTCTCATATGCGATGGAGTTGTTTTCGTTTAAAATTGCAAAAGCTGTTTTCATTACTGCAACCATGTGGACTACTGGCCAGATTGCTCTTGATATCTTCTCCCAACAGGTAAAAATTTGTGCTCTATTTTATGTTCTTGAAATCAAAAGAACAAGATGGATCAATATCTGCCTGATGAATCAACATCTATGCATTCATGTCCCAATAATTGAATTGGGGTAATTAACTAAGTGTTTATATTAGCAATAAACTAATGATACCAATTATCTGAATTGTGTTCGTTTTTGCTTCTTGATTTGAAATGTCTTTAACTCTGTTTGATTGTTGACCAATGCTTTACATTAGAAAGACTCAGGCGATCTGATATGACAAGCTCAGATATTTTTGCATGCCAACATGAAGTACAACCCTCCGACTTATATTGAACTCTAAAGAACATTATTGAGAGACTTCTTGTTTAATCAAAGTTCAGCTAAGGTAAATATATATTATATCCATTCGTTCATAACGTGCTTAAAGAAGACATTCCTTCCTTCAACTAAAAAGTGTTACTAATTGGCTGGTTTTTCTTTTCCAGGATGTTGCATTGGCCTCTGTATCAGTGAGACCAATCCCATTTGAACCAGTTGTAGAAACCCTCTTCCCAACAAGAACTATGGCTCCACTCGTCGGTTTTATATAAAAACTCTGCAGGATTTTGCTTTTCCTGACACTTTACAGGAGGCCATGATAAATTCAAATATCCTATAACAGGTTTTCCAGCTTAAAGGCTCCGATCATGCCCCATTTTTTTCAAAGCCTGAAGCCTTACACAGTATTTAGTAGAGATATCTCAGATTCCCCCAAAGCAACAAGTTTAAATACTCAATTCGAAGGCTATACAAATTAATCACAAATAAAATATATCTGTTAAGGTTATATAATACGATGTGAGAGGGAGACGAAGGAGAGAATTGAAGGTGGTGATAGATTAATATTAGATTTATATAATTAATAGTTGAGATTTAACTTAAACCTAGATAAAAAATTTTAACCATTAGATTTATATAATTTAATGGTTGAGATTTAATGTCATAATAAAGTTGTATTATTTAATGCTAACAATTCAGTATTCATATCTATTATTGAATTGTGTAAATTAAAGATTAAAAATTTGGTGTATAAATTTAAGTCAAGGGAGCTTATACCCATTAAAATTTAATATAATTGATTGCATAAGAAAATAAAAATTATCATCTCATAAAATTAGTGTATTCTATTTTGTATTAATATAATTATTTTTATGTAAGGCACTTACTTCCACTCTATAATATTTTTATTAATATAAACATTTTTATAATATTTCTTGTTCGCAACATTACATCATTTTGGATAAGGAAATGTTTTTATTTTGAAGTAATAACACCAATTCTTATATATATTTATTTGAAAAAGAAAAGAATATTTAAACATGAGTAAAGAAATTGTATAAGTGTTAAACATCAAAATCCATTAGATCTCCAAAAAAAATTATTATATCCTACGAAATTTTTTAGCTTATTATAAATTATCTTTGTCATATAAAATCACAACATAATATAGATAACTATAATATATTATAATAATATAAAACTTGTTACTGATATATAAAATTTTGTATCAATAATAAATAAATAATTTTAATTTTTATTAAATTTTGATAATATGTAATTTGGTATATAGAAACAAAATAAGACCCAGTATAATATTACTATATTTTAAAAAAATATATTTTTCAAAAGAAATTAAAGAAGTATTGAATTGAATTTATTAACAGTAAAATTGAAATACACCCAAGTAAAGTGAGAGCTATGCTAACAATCCTATCCAACTTCATATGCTTTGTTTACTTCAAAACTCTAAACAATTGTTCAAAAATAAAAAAAAAAATAAAATGAATTTACAAATTTATAAATAAAATATTTATAAAAATAAAAATTGAAGATAAGATATAAAGTATTGGGAAATTTACCAAAATGACCACCTTTTTAGGGGTCTTTACCGAAATAACCAAGTTCAAAAAATGTGCACCAAAATATCCATTTACTTTAATTTCGGACAAAATTGCCCTCCAATTTTAAATACCCAACTTTTCCTTCGTTCTTCTC
>JAVXUL010000012.1:10028586-10038728 GCA_035590515.1 Trichilia minutiflora | reverse complement strand
CGTTTTCTTATTAAAAAACGTAAAAACATAAATTTTACTGTTTAAAATCGCGATTTTAATAACAATGATCATAATAATAAACGAAATTACTAAAGGTTTTTTTTTCTTTTTTTCACTTACTGAAACCAAAAAAGCTCTTTTTATGCTGCTGGAAATCTGTTTTTCTCTCTAAATAGTTAAGAGTTTAGACCCTTAAAGTTCTGGAATACCTGTGTCTTCATTTCTCATCATATATTGAGAAAATGAAATGCAGTATATTCGTGGAATCCCTAGTCTTTGCTTTTGTTATGTAGTTTCTCTTCAGTTTCGGGGAGAGCGTTTTCTGAGAAAACAGTCCTACTAGAATTCAAGAACTCAGTTTCTGGTCCTTCTGGGATTCTCTCTAGCTGACACCCCAGCACCAGTAGTTACTGTTCATGATTTTGTAGTTATTCCAAAACATACAATGATTGAGCTGTTACAAAAAAATTAAATTTTGGATTTTGAATGGCTAGTTATGTATTTGGTCTTTCTACTACTGGCGGAGATAGAAGAAAATAGATTCAAATTCAATTCAAAATATGGTCGTTTCATAAGTTACAAAGATTCGGAGTTATAATTGCAATTAAACAAATTCATAGCAGCTACAATTTTCAACTATAAAAATGGAGCTCGGACAAGTATGGAATATAGAAAGATTTTGGAAGCTATTTCATCCTTTTTTGCTTGCTAACTCATTTTCTTTCTTCACCTAAAAAAAAATTATATTGTTTTTCTTGATTATTATATTTGGGAGTGCACCCTTGCAATAATCTAGCTATTGAATCCTAAAATGAGAACCGCATTTTGACTCCTTAATTTGTCCTAGAAAATCTTTCTAGAGTGTGGAATGTTGATCTTTATTGTTACCATTAGGAGACTACCGGGTACATGCAGAGTAACCTAAAACTTTACTGGACAGAATATTTAAAGCAATTTGATCAAAATATCCTTAATTTCTCTTTTTAGAATATTAAATTTTTTTATTATTTTTTAATACATTATTCCCTATCTTGGACTGTGTATATATAATAAATAACCATATGAAAATTATTTAGTACCATTATATGTTTTTATATGGACACAATTGTGTCCTTTGGTTTAAAAACATATAATCATACATGCGGCCTTTTACTTTAATAATGATTATATAATCTTAAAATGACATAATTTATTTTTGATGATTATATATTTTATATGTATAACTAATCATCAGTACCATATCATAACTAAATTATAATATATATATATATATAAATTTTAATATTTAGTAAAATTTATATATTTTAATAGTAATATTTATAATATTACTTTTATGATAATTGTAATTTAAAAATTATTATACTAGGAGTAGGGTTCTATTAATTTAAATTTATAACTATTAAGTCGATGCAATCTAATAATTGAGATTTAAAAATAAAAAATTATGTTTAATGTTAATAATTGAATTTATATCTATCATTAAATTATATAAATGAATAGATAAAAATTTTATATCTATGATTAAATAAAACCATTTCAGTTAAAGAATCCTTAACCCTTAATTAAGTATGGTATTTAATAATAAGCAACAATATCAAGTCATAACCAAAACGGTTAATCTATATATCTGAGAATTAAATGAAAACTAAAAGGAAGGTGTACATCAAATCATATTGCTATATCTCAGGTCAAATATATATTTTAGGTTATTGAATATAAAAATAATCACACAAATTTTTATTTGATAGTTAAATCACAATATTCGAAAAAAAACAATAAATATAATTTGATATATTTAATTTTAAACAATTATAATTACAAGAATATTATACTAATTATAATAGAAGCATAATGAATTACTTAAATTATTAAATTCTTTTTATTAAAATTCAGAAAATTAAAAATATATATCCCATCAAATTTTAGATGTATGTATGTGTCCATTTTGATTGTGCACCGCATTCATCCGAGAGAGAACATTTCCACAAATAAGTGAAAAACTCAAGAGACTTGAGTAGAGGTGGCAAATAAGCAAATAGGTTGGGTAGGCCTTGCTGAGTATAGGTTTGATTTATAAATAATAAGAATTTGATACGATTTGATTTGTTAGAAGGATCGAATAATTAGATTCATTAATCAGATTTGATTTGTTAAAAAGATCATGTTGAATCGAGTAATTAGACTCATTAATCAGATTCGATACAATCTTGTGACAGATGGTGTCAAATTTAACTTGATTTATAAATAATATCAAAATAATAATTAAAATAATAATATATTATTATTAAAATAATTTTTTGATCAATGGACATGATTCACAAACTCGATTCATTGGCATGGTATGGCATGACTTAATCTTTTGTACCGTACATCGTAAGTTATGTTGTGCCTTTATATTTTTATCGGATTTAACCTAATCTGACTCATTAACTTATAAAAATCTCATTTTTAAGAATTATATCGTGTCAAACCGACCATTTGCCACCTCTCAACTTAAGTATTTTACACTCTCCCTAAATCATATCACATTACCAAATATATATATATGATTTGTGAAATATTTAACGTAAACCTTGCAACTAATATTAAGTGTTAAGATTTTTAAACTTAAAACTATATACTAACTCAAAATACTTAAATGTTATAATTAAAATATTTAACAAAAAATTCCACGTAACAATATATAAATGTATTACTATAGTTAATCCCTTTTTAATTATTTAAATTTAACTCTTTAGGAATGAGTAGACTGTCTTCGTTTTATGTGATTTATTATGCATCATATATGATATAATGCTTTTTAATTTTTTAAATGTAATTTATAATTTTAATAAAGATATTGAAAATTACAAAGAAAAATTTGTCAATTATAAATTAATATAATAAAAAAGTTTTTTAAAAAAAGAGAAGAATGATAAATACACCTTATAATTTGATTAAATGGCAATTTCTCTTTATTTTATATTTTTTTGAAAAATTCTTTTAAAATTTAAAAATTGTGATAAACACCTCTATCAAATTAATTTTCTCAATGTTTTGTCTTTTTCTATAGTATAATAACTATTATATCATTAATTTTTATTAAAATATGAATTTTTTTTTAAAATATATAAAATAAGTTATATTTTAAATATTTTTTTAAATTTTATACATTCAGAGTATAATAATTATTATATTATAAAAGAGACAAAAAAATTAAAAAATTTAATTTGACAAGAGATATTTATTATAATTTTAGCATGAAATATAAAATTAAAAAAAAAATTATCATTTAACCAAAGTGTAGAGGGTATTTGGCACTACCCCATTGAAGTGTTGTAAGTAACATCAATGCTATCCAACAAATTTAAGTCGATCATTCCTAAACGTCATCATCCTCGATCCAACATGAACAATTCTTAATTAGGCTTCGTAAGCATTAATGATCTCTAACTCCTTAATCCTAAATTATGCCAATTCAAAACAATCTCTTTTAATTATCTCATCTTAAGTTTGATATCAATTAATTCTTGATTAAGAAATTAGAGATATTAAACAAAAAATAATTTAAATAAGTCAATATACAATTTCAATAAATAAACTGACAAATAAATTATTTACAAGACATCACTAATATTAAATTTTTTTTAAGTTTTAAAAGGTCTTTTATATATAGACAACTTAAAAAATGAGTAAAAGGAAAGAATAAATTATAATGAGATTGTAATAAAATAATTGTTGTTATAGCCAAAGATGCCTTAGGCTCGAGGTTGCAGCAGCCAAGAGGGGCGACTGCAACCCCAAACACTCTGTCTAAGGGCTACTTCAAATTGTGCAACACTGATCAAAGTGGCGGCTGCGGCTGTAACTCCAAACATATTGTCTCCTCTTCTCCCTCGTTGTGTCTTTCAAAAATGGTTGTTGCAGACTTGAAGTTGTTATCCACTTTTCTCAACTTCTTTTCCCACGCAAAAAATTCTACTTTTAAGTTCGTTTCTTGAAAAATTAATCAAATTTATTACCTACATACGAAAAGAAAAACAACAAAAACATGAAAATATTAATAAAATTACTTAAAATTAAATAAAATATTAATCAAAGAATAAGTGATCTCTTCAATATATATTTGATACACACATATTTGTTATACATAGTTCAATATATATATTATTAATATATTCTCATGCATGTTTATGTATATAGAAATATATATAAATAGAAATAAAAAAAAATTAAATCTAATATTTGACAAATTTAATTTATCAAATTAAATTAATAAATATTTCTATTTATATTAGTTTGACAACATATTAAATTAACTTGATTAATAATCAATTGATTTAATTTAACGTAATTTAGTTCATTAATAAAATCATTAAAACAAAATATGATTTTTAATTTGATAGATTACCTTTAATACACAAACAGATAATTCTTCTAAGAAAAAAACTAATTCTAAAACACTAAAAAACTTATTGTCAGACAAGATATTATATTATGCAAGCAAATAAAAAAAAAAATTGTAATTAGATATATGATTTTCCACATCAACTGTAACAAGAAAAATATATATAAGATGCCAAAGGTATCAATCAACCTAAACAGCAAACAGGACTGTAGCTACTTATATTTCATGCAACATTTTGTTTAATAGCAGGGATTATTCCCCACTGCCTTCGAACATCCTGTAAATCCTCGTGAAAGTGCTTTTCATAATATACACACATGAGATCCGTGCATTGCATACCAGCCCGGATGGCCCATGGAAAGTAGTTTTGGAAGAACAGAGTCCTTTGCTTCCCACTAAATCTTGCAGTGCCCCCTAGAACTGAGAGGAAGCACATTGGAAGGTACATTTGCTTGAACTCTATTACTTTGAGAGCAGACTCACCAATCAAGTTAGTGGGAAGGTCAAAAAGAGTGTGCCAAAAATCGTGTACCTCACGAGCTCGCATGGCCACATATGCTAGTTCATCTGTGTCCATGAACCGCACCGGTGGGCGATCATCCGGAGAAAAGTTCCTGGATCCCATAAATCTTGCATATGCAGCACCGAATGTGTTTGGTGGTAGATCCCATGCATGTCCTACTCTTTCGGATATCACTCGAGGTCGCTCCAGAAGTACTGCCTGAAAGAGAAGAAATCCATTAATAAATTAGAGTGAAGCATCTAGTCAATGTTGACCACTAACTTCGACTACATATCTGAAGATTGTAAGAAAGAGGCATAAATAGTAGTCAGCAAACATGAAATCATCAGAAAGATGTCAGGAGGAAGCATTTCCCATATAGAAACAGAAACAAAGTTTCATAATGATAATGTATTAAATTTATAATGTTCCTGTTTTCTGGATCATAAACAATACAAATAAGATGGGCAAACAGTGTGTAAGGGTGGCCAATAAGATGGGCAAACAGTGTCTAAGACCTGCCTTTATATTACAATTAAGCCACATATCTGAAAAACTTACCATGGAATATTACCAACTCCAGACAGACTGCTCAAATAAAATACATTGGTCAGAAACAGCTTCTGGTAACTAATCCAGATAATGGTACGGTGAAGCCACCACTCCTTAAATGGATTCACATATTGGTGATCAAGAACATTTAGTGTTGTGAGTAATTTATTTTACAGATTGGCATGTAGAGACACTCAACTGATATATTAAAAAATACATATATTCCCATAGAATGTGCACCGATTCCCAATAATCTGAACTCTTAATTGTTCTTTAAGAACAGCGAATAGAGAATAATTAGTTCTTGGATTGTCTTAATTTTCTTTTTTGATTTTGACAGTGAGAGATGTTGCTTCCAAATAACAACAATTCAAACATCCAAATTCTTGAGGGTAAAGCACACTAAAAATTTGTTAACATGCCGGTATTAAAAAAGGCCAAATGAAAGACTGGATATGCGTAAAAGATTGTAAATATCATCAAGAAAAAGGAATCCTGTTATCAAATGATTTCTTGCGATAATTTCAGGACGGAATGAGTCAACAATCCAGTCTGCACGTTATTCAACTAAAATGGTATTACTCTTCCTTCCGAACCATTTGTAGAACACAATTCAGGAATCTCAAATTTCACTACTTTTATGGTATAAATAATTGAAAACCAGAATTCAATAGCAAAACCAAATCCCGAGTTATAACAAACTACACTTACTGTAGGGTCTCCCATCGAAAATTCACAACATTTAATCCCTCCAAAGATCCATTCAATCCAATTTCCATGTAAAAATTTTCATAATGGACACAGTACAACCATAAGTCAAATTAAATTAAAAAATCAAACTATTAGCATTTACTTTTGCTAGCTTAAGTGCTTGACATGAAAAGAAGTAACCATATGTTGCTGCTTCAACATAAACCTAGCTATTCACTCAGTTAATTATGTATCAGTAAACAATTTTAAAGCACAACAGACTTACCCTGCCTTCTGGGCTGTTTTTCATTCTGTCAAGAACTCTTTCAAAAGCAGGCTTGCCAGTGGTCTCGCCAAGAGCTGCAATTAGATCCGCTCTTCGTGGGTCTAGCAATGCACCAACTGCTGAACCAACTGCAACTGCCACCTGTTGCCACTGATTCAATCGGATTCGCGCACCTTCTATCATTGTATTAATTGTCTTTAACCAAAATATAATCAGATCAAAACAAGAAAAGAAGAGGCATGTTAAAATTCCAAAATATTTTAGTATCAGAAAAAATAAAGATTACATATTATGATTGCTAGCATGAGACTCTTTCATCTTTCATTGATGAACCTATGTTACATAATCAATCAAGCTTAATCTGGATGAAGTATTTCTACAAGCACAGAGTGAACAAGTCCATTGGTTTATAAAAGAGCCAAAATTGAAAAGAAACATTAAATCATTGGGGTAACAACATTTTAGTCCCTGAGGATTATAGGAACAACAAATCAGGACAATGATTGCCAATTTTAACATTTTAGTCCCTAATGTTATATCTATTAATAATAATGTACAGAATGATGTTCTTACCCTTTTCTTAAAGTTTTGAAATAACAAATTAATTCGTCCATTTTAAAAGTTTGTAACAAATAGTATGTGGAAAAGGATAAAAAAAAAGGAAAACAAATAATTGTAAGTTTTTTATTGAACCAAACAAAAACAAAAACTCATCAATCCAACCATCGACTGTAAGTCATCAAATTTACAATCCGTTAAAAATGTTACAAACATAAGAATGCCATCATCCAAAACAACGGATGGTGTAAATCGAACAACAGTGGAATGTCATAAAACATTCAGTTCATTTGTACAACAGAAATATAAATTTTTTTACATATCTGCTCCGATATTTAAAATCCCGTACATCTGATTTTATAATATTTGTGCCTTAAAATCCTACATATATGATCCAACTGTACCCAAAAGCCCATACATATCTGATCCAATAGCTTACCTATGTTATAAGGTGAACAAATTTCACAAAAAAGAATCCTATATCTCTTCTTTTATGACATTTCGGCCTTAAAATCCTACATATACAATTCAATTATACACAAAAAACACAAATATATGATCCAATAGCTTACCTATATTTTAAGGTGATTATGTACAATACTGCCTTAAACGCTTAGGATACAATCGATCCTATAAATTGCTTGTAACCCTAGCAGATTACAACATTTATAGGCAACATTCCTACTTGAAAATTACAAACCAACCACTATAACCCAACCACCTCACATCACAACTTCCAAATTGTTATATCTTTAATACAAACACAGTATTCACAATTTATGCACACCAAACAAAAGACCCAAAAAAAACATACAATCCTTAATTTCAGCAAACTCAATTCTAGGTTTTCATCTCTCTACAGAAGACTTACTTTTTCTTAAAAACACACTAAAATATTGCAGCTTTACTTTCAGTAAACACAAAGCAATAAGAATTTTTTAACTTAATTCTACTGATTCACTGTTAAACCATAAGGACTGCCAAACCAACAGAAAAACTTTCAGTTATGAATGAAATAGTCGTAATTATTTCTAAATGTGCTCTGTAGTAAGAACAATATTATACAATAGGGGTTGCTAAGCAATTACTAAAACCATTTCCTAATAGCACTCTCAAAATACACAAGATGTAATAACAGTATTAAGGTGAGCGGGGGTTGCATATCACGAGTAACAATAAAATTGTCAATCCTCTCTTGTTTTTCATTTGCAAAGTTGAGTTGCCATCACTTGGGTCATCTTTAGTATCCCTAGACTTACCATGGAGGGTCAATATATCCCTAAACTCTAAGATCAAGTTTTCCCAACTTCTTCATTTTTAAATTTAAAATAATCCTGCAACTCAAAGGTAAGAAGTAAAGCTAAAAACTGTTTTCTTAGCACATTTTGTAAATTAACGCAATAGGCCCAACTTTATGACATGAAACAAACTCACAGCTCAGAAAATTACTTCTCTTAATAATTGCTTATGCATAATACTACAGAATACAGATACATAAACCACTTCATATCACACACAAATAGGGAACAATCATTCATATTCAGATACCGTCATTCCTAAAATTAAAAAAAAAAATGTAATCAACAATTCAATGTCTTCCAACTAAATTAAAAAATTACCAAAAAATATTCTACATCAAACGAATCCATTCATCCCATTTTCATTTTCGTTAACAATAATCCCTCACTAATTAGCATCACCACACTATAAAGCATCAAACACCATATAACGGATAGCATAAATGAGAAAAAAAAAAAGTCTACAAACCTAAAATCCTGCTGTAAAACAGAAATCAAAAATACCCATCTCGTAAACCAGAGTATATCCAAACAAAATATCAATAATAGATGAAACCATATACTTGCCATTTTCGCCGAGAAAACAAAGCAGGAAATTAATAAAATCATAAGAAAACAGATAAGAAAATTCGGCTAGAAAGAATCAAACTCTTTTGGGTAACAAAAGCCTAACAATTAGATATTGATCGTATAGTAATAGAAACAGAAGAATCGTACCTGTCATTAAAGAGCACGACGACGACTCAATGGCGAGCGACTGTCGTTGGCAGGGATAACTGGACTTTGTTCAAACGGAGAGAGGAGAGATGAAAGATAAAAACTGTGGAGAAATTTAGGTAGAATGGTGAAATTTTCAAAACTCATTGAGGGTATTTTAGGAATTACAAAATCAGCCTAAGCACTTAATGCTAACTGATAAAAAACAGTAAATTAGTAATTTTAATAAGATCAGGGAAAAGAATCTAGCAAAAAGCAGCAAACATGTATTCTACTGGTACAACGATCCTTTTCTTTCTTCAGGTTAGGGAAATATAATAAGATCAGGGAAAAGAATTTAGGGTGTTTTTCGTCCCGTTTTGCAGCATACTGTAAGAAGCTGAAGTAAACAAGTTGACACTTACTCCCTAGTTTCTTGACCTCAAAATTTATTGAAGCCATAGCTGATAAACCAAAAATTTTCTTTGGTGACGAGGTTTGTCATCTGTCTCCCTAACCCCTGCTGCTTTGAGTGTGCAGAATGTGTGAGAGAGGGTAATGAGCTGGGCTCATCATATCTTTGCTCTGCAGCTGCGGGTACCCAATATGATTTTTGATCGGACACTGCTAGGGAATTTCCTTCAAGAGGTGACCAGAAATATATAAAAGGAGGGGAGAGCAGATGCTTAAATGCTAATTAATGTATATTGTGATCTGAGCAGCTGCAGACATACTGTCACAAATCAAGGAGAAGTCAATTATTTTTTGTATACTCCAAATCGCATTTGGATTAACACCTTTTGTTTCCGGAGATCAAAACTTTTCATGGGCAATTAGGTTTTCCTTGACCGTCATGTCGTCATCTGCAGGTGGTACAGATGTGTTTAAAAATTTCGTGCATTATTTACTGTTATAGTATGTGAAATGCAGTTAGTATTTCTCATGTTAAATAAGCTTATTTATACAATATGTCTATCTATATGTATTAGGTGATAATTTAAATCACGATACGATTATTCTATATAAATTTGATATAATAAAACGGATTCGTATTTAAAAATTTTGACACAAATAATAAATGGATCGTATTCATATTACACGATTAATAATCGTGTCGAATTCGAATTTAACATTTTAAATTCGTTTATTCATTTAAAATACGATTAAGACACG
>JAVXUL010000012.1:9995235-10028486 GCA_035590515.1 Trichilia minutiflora | reverse complement strand
TCCAAGATATATTCATCAAGTTCTATACCCTCTCATGCACAATCTAACCACGAAGACATGCACGAACACTCTTGAGGAATTTACTATTATGCCCATAATACTAAGAAACGGGTTTCACATAATACCCCTATAAAATAAAAGGAAAATGCCCCTATATTAGTAAAAGAAGGTTTACAGCTTCCACTCGATTTCATCTTCATCCAATAAGGTTCTATCAATAAAGTTCCATGCCTTTTTATTTCTTTAAAACTTATGAGAGTGAAGCATTAAGTGGTGTAAACTTTCTTTTTTGTTGGACATAAGCTACCATAACTTCTCGAATGATTCGTTCTTGGTGATTACCTTTTTTTTTAGGGCATGTCATTGCAATTGGCATCTTGTTTCCTTATTGCTTTCCCTTGTTGCATTTAAGTTGCTACTCTATACTACCTCAGAAAGTTCTACCGCCATCTGGCCAGATAACCCCCTCTGAAGCTTCTTATTCATTTTGGCAACTTTTTTACCAACGTTTATATCTATTGGTCCTTTTCAGTATGTCTTCTTTTATTGTCTTTTAATCTTTACATCTACTCTATGATCTCTTCATCAGTCGCCTTCTGAAAGGTTTGTTATGAAGGTGGTTATATAAAGCGTGACCTAAAACTAGCATCCTCAATACTTGATTGTTGCATATTATGATCATTATTCATAATAATAGCCACTTGAAGGGAATTTCCTTCGTATATCTTCTAATTGAATATCTCTTAATTGCTATCATGGCTCCCTTATCTATCTTTTAATAGGTGTTATGATTTTTTGTTCGTTTCTCACATATGACTCCAATTGTTAATGCATAGATTTTTTTTTTTTCAAATTCTACACACCAAAGAACTTATTTTACTTTGTTTAATAAATTTGCAGAGAACTTGAAACCATATCAAATATCAAGAAAAAATCATAATATTTGATGAAACTATTTGATACTTAAATTAAAGTTTTTCTTTTAATAATAATTTAAAGAGAATTTATCAGTAATTTAATAACTTAACTAAAAAAATTCATACTTTATTTTGTTTTTAATATCTTTTGATCATGGTTTTATATTTAATCACTGTTATAATTTCTTTAATCGTGGGATTCCCAAAGATTATGAGATCATAAAATGTTATTATGGGTATAATCATTAAGTTAAAATAATCTTTTTTATTTACAAAAGAAATCTATAATTTTTTTACTTTTTATATAGTCAAATAATTAAAGATTTAGAGTCAATTTTATTACTAAGACCTTTATTAATTACCTTTCAAAATTCAACATCCTAACATCTGGTATAAGAAATTTTAGAATTATCATATTTCTTGATTGGAGGTATCTATTTCTCAACATTAAGTCTTTTTATTATGATTGCAATTTAATCTCAAGGTTTAATCAATATTTAAAATTCCCGACTAATTAATCCCTAAAGTTTTTTATCATATATTTAAATTATTAAGCCTTAAAATTTAATTTATTTTATAATTATTTGATCTCTGAATTTTTTTGCAATGTCTCTCTTAATATAGTAAACCTTTTATTAGATGTTGTCTCGTACAATTAGTTTTCAGATACACAAGTAATTTTTCTTAGAATAATTTTTAATTATCTTTTAGTTATCAATTATTAACAATTTGCATATACTTTTTTATATAAATATTTAAATAGATAGCGAATATCTTTATAGCATACTATCCATTTTTTGAACCACGATTAGATTTTTCACTAGGGTTAAGTTGTGTTAAACCTCCAACTATCTTATTTAACCACTCCCTGCCCGCTCTTTGTTTCTGCGAGTTCCCAGCAACTACAATATCCTACGTCTTCTTTTTGCTTGGAAACGGTTTCAGCAGACCAGGAAAGCCAGCTTTTGTTGCAAAACCATTTTCAAAATAACACGAAAAATGTCCCCGGAAAACCATCTTTTGTTCGTTCAGTCTTCTCTGGTTGACTTGGAAACTTCCCTCTGGATAGTCTTCTTTGTAGCCACTTTTGCTGTCTGGCTTGCTCCTGGTGGGCTCGCTTGGGCACGTTCCAGGGCCAAGACTCAGAAATCAATACGTGGTCCGTCTGGTTTTCCACTTATTGGTTTACTCACTGTGTTCATGCGGTCAACACCTTATCGTGTACTTGCCAAGCTCGCTACAGGCTTCAAGGCTGTGCCTTTAATGGCTTTCTCCGTGGGATTGACACGGTTTGTTATTTCAAGTGAACCGGAGACTGCGAAAGAGATTCTCAATAGCTCTGCTTTTGCTAATAGGCCAGTAAAAGAGTCAGCTTATGAACTACTGTTTCATCGAGCCATGGGTTTTGCGCCATATGGCGAGTACTGGAGAAATCTTAGGAGAATCTCAGCTACCCATATGTTTAGTCCCAGAAGAATAGCCGACTTTGAAAGTTTTAGGCTTGAAATGGGTACCAAAATGGTGGAGCAGGTGAATTATTTAATGGCGAAAAATGGTGAAGTTAAGGTTAAGAAATTACTTCATTTCGCTTCATTGAACAATGTCATGATGAGTGTGTTTGGTAAAAAATATGATTTTGATGATACTGGGGATGCGCTAATGCTTGAGGAGATGGTGAGTGAAGGATACGAATTACTTGGAACATTCAACTGGAGTGACCATTTTCCTCTTCTGGGGTGGTTGGATCTTCAGGGTGTGAGGAAGAGGTGTAGTTGTTTGGTCTCGAAAGTGAATGCGTTCGTAGGGAAGATTATAGAAGAGCATAGGTTGAAAAGGATGGGTGTTTTGGGTGATAAATGTAGTGTTGGTGATTTTGTGGATGTCTTGCTCGATTTAGAGGAAAAAGACAAGCTAAGTGACTCTGACATGATTGCCGTTCTTTGGGTATGATCTCTTATTTTTATACTTGCATGTGGCATTTATACCTCTTTATGTTTATTCTATTTTGCGTTTTTTACAACATTAATCCGTTTCCTATATTCAATTTTAATATATCCAGGAAATGATTTTTAGAGGAACCGATACTGTAGCTATCCTGATAGAGTGGATCCTCGCCAGAATGGTTTTGCATCCTGAAATCCAGTCAAGAGCTCAGGCTGAAATTGATTCTGTGGTTACCAACGCGAGGCCTGTTTCTAATTCTGATATCTCAAATATGCCTTACCTTCAAGCAATTGTGAAGGAGACTCTGAGGATGCACCCCCCAGGTCCTTTACTCTCTTGGGCACGTCTTGCCATCCATGATGTTCATGTTGGCGGTAATTTTGTTCCAGCAGGAACAACCGCTATGGTCAACATGTGGGCAATCACTCACGATGAGAACGTGTGGGCGGAGCCTGAGAAGTTCAAGCCTGAGAGGTTCATTGATGAAGATATATGCATCCTAGGCTCTGACCTGCGGCTGGCTCCTTTTGGTTCCGGCAGGAGGGTTTGCCCCGGAAAAGTAATGGGTTTAGCTACCGTGCATCTCTGGTTGGCTCAGTTACTGCAGAGTTTGAAATGGGTTCCTTGTGATCAATCTGATGTCGACCTGACGGAGTGCCTGAAACTCTCCATGGAGATGAAGAACCCTTTGGTTTGCGAGGCCATTCCTAGGCTGATCTGAACTTTAAGCTTACGTGTTTAGCTCTTAACAGGGTAGATTAATGTTTGTGTAATAGGCTTGGTCGTCCTTGGTTATGTTCTAACTTGATATATGAAGGTGAATTCCATGTGGCTAGTAATGTGCAGACTGCAAAGGATGTTGAAGCTGGTAGTATTAATCTTTTGCCTTCTTGGTTTGGTTAGGTATTCAAATCTATGTTTAAGTTTCAGAATCTATGCTCAAACCTATGTTTTTAAGTTTGGGAATCTATCTAAACATCTAATGCATTGTACACAACTTCTAATGTTAAAATCTTTAGATTGAACGTTTATGTATATATGTTGTTACTATATTAATATGGCTTTCTTTAACAATTTTTAATTCTATAAACTCCTAAATTAATTGCCCAATTCATCTCTATTATTACGTAGCGTATAGGTCCTGAGTTTCTGCTTGGATAACATTAACAAAACAGTGAAGATAATATGATTGTTAAGAATTTGAGTGCTGATTATACTGATTGGTTGTGTAACTAACTACTGTCCATAATGTATTTTTTTTTTGGCCAAAATTTGAGTCCATAATGTATTTTGCTTATGAATTATGGACTCCTTTAAAATAATATTATTACTCAACAGAATCGTTAGCGTTGTTTCTATTTCTATAGAAGAATAAGAATTTAAGAACATGTACCAATATTATGGCTTAACTGTTGCCGGATTGTATGTCTTGCATGTATTTATTGCAAGGATTAATTTCGCTTTCTTTGAGATTATATAATCGAAATACCCAATCCACCGAAACAATTAACGAGAAGTGCTGAAAATTTGTTAAATTTCTAATCAGTAAGTTGTAAGAAAGGATATAACGGAAATGGTGTTTATTAATTTGTAGTTTACATACAACCATTGTAAAATAAAACTATTCATTATAATTATTAAGACATATGAGAGGATTGATTATATAAATTGATATTGTAATGTTATAATACTATAACTATAAAATTCATGTTAAAGTAAATATATATATATATATATATATATAATATGTAATAATATAATATAATATTACATTAATTTATATAAATATTTGTATATGTAATAGTTTTTATAAAAAATTAAAAACTTTCAATACGATTATTATAAAAATATTCATAAATATATATATTATTTTTGTACCTTCAATTTCATAGAATATTTTTAAGACAACAAAAGCTACTTACAGGCAAAATCGATTGGATAACAAATTATTCAAAATTATTCATATAAGAGAAATTTATACCAAATAAATAGTATATGTGCAGCAAGTTACATTAACAAATTAGCATTTGATTTTAAACTTAGTTATGTTTGAATTACATGTAATAATATTACCGTAAAAACTAATAATATAAACTTTAAATCTGTTGCATAAAAATTCACAAAAATTAAAATTAATAACTAAAATAGTAACACAATGCTTAAATTAAACATTGAACATAAAATTCAAAATTTAAAATATAGAATAATAAATTAAATTGATTCTTGTTATACCATTTTGTTTATTGTGAAATGTGGTCGTTGTCATGATTGTGGTCGTGGGCATCTCTATATATCTGCATGATGGTGGATCAAATTATACTTTAAAATTTGTCTCTCTTTTATTTATTTATTTTATGAATCAATATATATATATATATATATATGAACACACACATCCTTTTTGTGGAATATGCTACGTACGTGGCTTTTGAAATCAATACACAGACCTCCGAATTTATTGAAAGGTAAATGAACCAAGGTCATTTAATGAAATTAACTTCATTTGTATGTGTGTGTATATATTCACTTGGGTATTTCATGATCAATAGAAAAATTACAATTATTTCTTCTTTAATTGATCGAGATTCCATGCTAGTGGAATTAGCTTTAAATATTGTTGTAAGCTTGGTATTGCCCCAAACAGAACTTACACTCAATTTATTATTAATTTTGAAAATTGAAGAATAAGAACCCAACCTTGAAAGTTGAGACAAATATTTGGCCTCGCCTCGATTGAAGGGATTTTTCATATTTCTTTTAGAAGAAGGGAATAGATATCGATATAGTTCTTTTAAAAAGCTTTCAACTTTCTTTTACCCCTTGTATTTAAATACTAGAAAAGTAGATGCAATCGGGATTTGGATATCCAAAACAGCACTTTGTGATATATGCCAAGACCAATGCACACATAAAAGCAATGCAAGATTGCAGGTTACTCTCTTTAATTTTTCTCCAGTATTCTCTCATCTTGATCGTAGGGGGAAGCTAGCTTTTGCAATATCGGGGCCTCAAAAATATATGTGGGATGGATGTGTTATGCGTATTACCACGAGAATATTGATTTCTGTGAAAATGCTTATCCGATCCTAAAAAGATATGAAGAATATGTAAATAAAAGACAATTCAGTCAACGAGAAAAAGAGTCGAGAGAATTTCGATTTGAATAAAATTCGAATTAGAGAATTTGACATAATTTTATATTCTTAAAATTCAAAAAGTGTTAATTTTCTTTTAATAGAAACGTTATTATTGATACAAATAAGAGGATATATATAAATGCAAGTCTTAAAACTAAACCACGTAAATATGTCATAGATACATGTAAGTTGACATAGATAAATTGATAAATGTGAATTTGAAATTATATGATTGGATATTCGATTTTGAGTTTGATTTTTTAATTTTGTCCATAATTTAAATGAGGGATCGTGACAGTGAGATGTTGTACTATTTTTTAAAAATTAATTAAAGTATACGTAAATTAACCTAAATATCTTAATTAAAAAAAAAATTATCCATCAACATACCACATAAATATATAAATTCGGTTGAGCTTCTGTAGACTATAAATTGACTTTTTTATCAAAAAAAAATTAAATAACATAAACTATAAGATAATCAATATTATCATATCACATAAGTTTATTAATAATAATTTCTATAAAAAATTTATATTATAGTATTTTTTAACTTAAATTTGTCTCATAATTTTTTCAATGTTCCAAAATTAAAACTATTTTTTAGAAATTCACTAGAAAAACTTTTTTCCATAAACGCAAAGAATGTTATGTACAAAATGCTTAAAAAATTTATGGATGATGAAAATATTAAACATATTCTAAAACACCTAACATTGCTCTCGAGGCCAAAAACTATTTTCTTTAAGGAAATGGACCCCGTGTTGGTTGTATTGGGAATAAATTCGTGTTAGTTAATTCTCCTAATTTTGTCATTATAAAAAAGCCATCCCCTTCTTCTTTATTAATTTTTAAATATAAAAATATTATAATGTGCAGTTATTATTCATATCAATACAAAATCTATTCTATTCTTTAACATACAACACGAAATTAAAAATTTTAACTTTACCGTATTCCCATTGCAATGTAAAATTCAGAATTTTACAAATGCCACTGCTTTCAGAAAATTCAGAAAAAAAAAAAAAAAAGAAGGAAGGACCCATCGTTTGTTTTGGGCCAAATGTAAAATGCATTCAGAATTAAACGGGTCTATTTAGTATATTCATATAGATGATCTGGCCTAGGAAGAGGAAGAGCGCTATACTGAGCCCATTAACAGTTTCTTTAGCCAATTAACTGCTGCTCAGGCGAAAAATTCATTTCACTTCCAGTAACGATACTCTCTGTCTGGGGGTTAAAAAGATGGAATATCCGTCCTCGTCTCGGAGGCCGCGCAAACCGCCGTCGAAATCGGAAATCTACTCCACGGTCATAATCCACGACGACCATGAGGAGGAGGAAGAGAACAAAGACGACTCAGAATATAGAACCGACATCTACTCCGGAACAGACTATGCTCAGAACGATGCCATTGTAGAAGATGACGATTCCCTCCCTCCCCTCCTCAAACGCCTCCCTAAAGACTTCGGCGCTGCTCCTCCCGAATACGAAGACAACGACGAAAATTTCGGTACTATGATCGTCAAAACCAAAACCAAAGCCAAAAACAGTCGAACGATAGTAAACAAACCGTTTTCGGATGTTAAAAAACCGAACGATGACGATGAATATGGAACGTTTGTGGTTAGATCGAGTGACGGAGAGAGGAGCGGAGGATACGAACATTCGTCGATGGGGCAGGCGGTGGCCAGCATGCAGAGGTTTGGTAATAGCTCGTCGTTGCAAGGAGACGAAGCGAGGCAGCAGAGTAAGATATCGTCGAGTTCGATTCCTGAGAGTGTTACCAGAGAAGATCCTACGACCAAGTATGAATTGCTCAATGAACTAGGTAAGTATTTTATTCTTCTATCATTTTCACATTGAAAACGAATTTAGTAGTGAATTCTTGCTTCATTTTTAGTTTTTGTGAAATAAAAATGACGATCGATTTGAGGTAGTTGTCTTTAGTGATTATTTGTGCTTTTCTTTCTATGCTGACCGAGAATAACTGTTCGTTTATTGTGTTATTCATATGAAAGTGAATTTTCATTTTTTCTTATTTTATATTGGTGAACATGGTGGTCGCAGTATTGTGTTTTGACAATATATTTTCAGTCCAAATTTGCAATCAACTGCAGTTCTGGAATTTTCAGTAGGCTCCTTTGGTATAAATTGAATGATATTTAAAGCTTATTAGGCTTTTCAATGAGGCATATATTGTGATTTTAAATCGTAATGCACAAAGTTTAGGTTTATTTGGTTGGTGTTTGCATTTCCGCAGCTGATTTCGGGCATTTTTGTGGCCTCTTGATTTTGCTAATGTGTTTTGTTTTTTAAAACTAATTATGAGGTGAAAGGGAAGGGATCTTATGGGGCTGTTTATAAGGCTAGAGATATCAAAACTTCAGAGCTGGTTGCCATAAAGGTTATATCGTTATCTGAAGGGGTATGTATGCTTTGTTGTTTTGTACGAAATTAAGTTGTACAATTGTAAAGTGAGTAATGCTACACATGAAAAATTGGAATATAAAATCTGTATCTCAATTGATATGACAAATGATCCTACACTTGTTAATAAGTGCCACCTAAAAATATATTGTTGATATTAGAAAAATAAATTCAACAACTGTCTCACACATGATTGTTGTTGATAGGTGACACATTAGTTGAGATGCAAACTTAGTATTTCAACTTTGTAGTTTTCTCCCCAAAAAATCTTTTTACAGTAGTTGTGGAATTTACTAGAAATGATTGATTGATGTTGTTTCTATTCAGGAGGAGGGATATGAAGAAATTCGTGGTGAAATTGAGATGTTGCAGCAGTGCAATCATCCCAATGTTGTGCGCTACCTTGGGAGTTACCAAGGGGAAGAGTATCTTTGGGTGGGTGCACAAGCATTTGCTTATTACTGCTACTTCCATATCCTATTGAATAATTTAGATTTAAGCTTTGTCTTTCAAAAGCATATTTAGTTGATGTTCATTTCTTTTCCTGGTGTTCAGAGCATGGAATAAATATATATATATATATATATATATGTTTTTTTTTTTATTTTGGCAGATAGTGATGGAGTATTGTGGTGGTGGAAGTGTGGCTGATCTAATGAATGTTACTGAGGAGGCTTTGGAGGAGTATCAAATAGCATATATTTGCAGAGAGGCTTTAAAGGTATCCACAACCGTGATTTGTTTGAATATGTGAATTTGAATATTAACCAATGTAATATCGAACTTCTTCTCAGAATTTTCTTCAACCGTATGTAAGCGCATTAGAAATAACTTTGTTTTTCCATATACACGAAAAAAAAAAAAGCCCCCCTTAGCTTTCTCTTGTTGTATGTAGGGTCTTGCTTATTTGCACTCAATTTTCAAAGTCCATAGAGATATTAAGGGTGGTAATATCTTGTTAACTGACCAAGGAGAGGTGAAGTTGGGTAAGTACCTATCAACTAGTCACTGGCAGGTTTTATTTCATTTCCACCTGGTGATATTAATTTGTGTACATTTGATTGCTGATTGCTGGTGTTCCAATGCGAAATTAGCATGTTGCTTCTCTGTTTTCTTTTGTTATTTACTGATTCAGAGCTTTGATTTGATTTTGTCAGGTGATTTTGGAGTTGCTGCACAGCTTACGAGGACCATGTCAAAGCGTAACACGGTATCTTATTATTCAACCAATTCCTATTCTATTGCAATTCTACCTATAGAGCAGGAGTAGCCAGTAGGGTGGTCAAGGTTTCTTCAAGCTTCTATAATGAAAAGATCACTTGTGTCAGATAATTTTTGGAATTCACCCTGTACTGCATACATTTTGTTTGGAGCAATAAAATGATTCAAATCATCATATATTACATGGTGAAATTATTTCTTAGCTAGTAGGGTGATCAAGGCTTCTAAGTGATTTAGCATCTCTAGATTATAGTAGTTTTTCGAGGCTTCTATGGTAAAAAGATCATTTGTGTCTGACAGTTTTTGGAATTCACACTGTTCTGCATCCTTTTTGTTTCGAGCAGTAATTACTTGTGCTTAAAAGCTCCCAACTGCCTCTGATTTTGGTTGAACATTTATGGTATATTAAAGTTCTGGAAACAGTAACAGATTGAATGTGACAGAGAAACAAAGCACCAACTCTTTGCCTAACTATCATTTGTTATTTGGCTGATGGACATTAGATAAAAATTGTTGATTAGTTATGGAAAAGTTGCCTCCTGAGGTAGACTTTAGAATCCCAAATGAAATGTTTTGACATAAAAGTTTTAAAGCTTGAATAATCCACTTTGCATGTTGATAATTATCCCAATGTTAGACCAAAAGCCAAGCTAAAGGGATGTTCTTAATCTTATTGGCTCCACTGATTATTGGGTTCCAAACATTACCAACACCCAAAATTGTGAAATGTTCTTTTGCTAATTGTTGCAATTAATCTCTGAAGAGGATTACGTTTAAAAAGATGATAAAGAGGCTTATCGTTACGTAACCTGTTTAGCCAAATACTTAAAATCTTTTGTAAATCTTACGGATATTAATTTTATGCTTCATATTTGAGTTGAGAACTTTTCTTCTTTATGCATGTGTGGGCAATCCTTTTTTCTGTATACATAAATACAGACATGTACATGCATGCACATATATGTAGCTCATGCTTAGGGCGTTGAGATGGAAAAATAGAGGTTTGTCCTCCTTGCAAATGCCCACCCTCATGAGAAAATCCTGAAAATTATTTCTTAGCCAAATGTCTGGAGTTTCTGATGAACTGGTTCTGAATCCTCTATCCCTGGGTAAGCAAACAAATACTAAGTTAAGTAGATGATACTTAAGGTCAATAGAGGTAATTTTTCCCAGAAGAATATCTTGATGAGTCTTCAAGAATTGTGGTTCGAGAGGCTTTTATATCATCTTTAAATTTTCCTTCTTGACACCATGAGCTTACATTAAGAAAAATGAGTAATAATTGCTTGAAGTGTTTATAAAGAATTTTAATTAAGTTGGCTCACTTCAGAATAAGTGATGTGGTTTCATAGTGGCTTATTTCTTTTGATTTCTTGCTAATACAGTCCATATTATGTTCCCAAGAATGATCTTTTCTATGTATTCCCTCATTGGATTTTTCCTTATATCCTGTCAATTGATCTGAGTTTAAATTCTGAGTAGTACTTGTCATAAATTTTACTGATAATACTTACAATTGGGGAAAAAAAAGAACAAAAGACAAGAGAAAGGAGGAATTATGGTTCTTCTATCCTGCTTATGTGAAACTAAATTAATATTTATTCTAATTTCATGTTTGTTTCTTTTTTCCTTTACCTAGTTATTCTTTTCTTGCCACTATTTTTAAGTAACTTGGTCCTTTTGAAGGTATTTGCCAATGCTGGTCCTGGTTCGATTGAATTGTGAAGATTTGTATGTATTTGACATCTTATAGTATGCCTAATGACCTTTTATCTTTTGCAGTTCATTGGCACTCCACACTGGATGGCTCCAGAAGTTATTCAGGAAAGTCGCTATGATGGAAAGGTAACATATTTGTCAGTCTACCTGGATTTTATTTTCTTTGAGTCTCTATTCTTGCTTGTCTGCTCCCCTTTCTGACTTTTTGAACAATATTAGAATCAAGTACTTAATTAATGTCAATGTGTATGCAAAACTTATTTTCATGTATTATGAGAGGTATTTGTTTTGTGGGTTTTTCGCCCTTTGCCAGCTACCACATTTATTTGAACCATCTGATATGATGGGGAAGATATCCTTTGTAGTCCTTGGACTAGCTTCAATAGGTAGTTGTACTGGGTTTTTAGGCCTCAGTACTCGTGAAAAGTAGATGTTAAAAGTTTGTACATACAATGCTGGTGGTCAAAAATGTAAATTGGATGGATGTTTCTGAATGCAGAATAAGTTTGATTAGGAATTCTTAGGAAGCCCCCCTGTATTATATTTTAAAAACTTTTCTAATCAAATTTCACTGAAGTCATGGCAGTATCTTCTCTCCATGATCCTAAGTTTTATTTGAAAGTGGTTAATCCCTAGAGATTCATGGAAACCGTTGTAAAATATTGGTAAAGGAGTTTGGAGTTGCTTGAAAACCCTTGGAAAAATAAGCACCTCTATCTGAATATTTTGTTGCATCTGTAAAAGTTTCCTCAGAAGAATGAAATGTCAATAAAAGCAGTCAGGTTAGGAGATTAGAGATGAAAATCTTTTATAACATGTAATGTCATATAATAGAGAGAGAAACAATGTTAAAAGAGATACAAAGAGCCATAAAGATTGAGTGAAAAGAAAGATACCATATTGTTGTTGCATTGTATTACTAACAACTAGTACTAGATTTATATAGTGCTAAATCAAATACAAGTAGCAAAGACAAATCAGTGACTATGCAACTGTAATAAGCAAGAGCTATTAACACCCCATACATTCCCTTTATTAACTTCAACTAAACATAAAGGTTATGGTGATGTTGTGTTTGTGACAGAGGGTGGTAACTTTTTTTTTTTTAAATTAACAAGAGATCAGGGCAAAGGTCCATTGATTGATAAAAGCTTCAATTTCTGTAATTATTGGTAATCCTAACTTGGGATTTTTTGTCAAATCTTCTTCCAGGTGGATGTGTGGGCCCTTGGTGTATCTGCAATTGAAATGGCTGAGGTATGTCTATTCAGTGCATAAGATTCGAAAATTTGGCCACAAAGAGAAGTTTTATTAATTAATTATTTTTTTGAAATTTATGTTCTGTTCCCTTTCCCTTGGTGAGTTTGAGTCATTTTGGGTGTAGTGAAAACTGTTCTTGTATAATAATACGTGTTAAGAGTTTATCCATGTTCTACCTGGGTGGAAGCTTGGATATAACTCCCTGGAACATAAAAAAGATAACCAAGCAAAGTCAGGTTCACTAATTTTGGTTTTCCCACCTTTCAAACCATGAAGAATCACTTTATTGTGTGTCTCTCTACTCATTGAGAATCCATACATAAATGAGATTCTATTACTGCTAATGATTTCTGAGTCCATGTAATTTTTTTTTAATTTTTCCGTTTTCAGGGACTTCCTCCAAGGTCAACAGTCCATCCAATGAGGGTTAGTGGATTTAACATATATAGTCCGTATATTTTTTAATATTAAAGCATTTGAACTCTGTATTTTAATAGCTAAGTTGTATTTACATTGTTCTCATCACAAATTATTACTGACCATATATTTTTGATGACATCAGAATTAATTGACCTGGTGGATAGATCTCCCATTTCGTAATGTTTGAAGTTTACCCATCTTGATATTAGCTGTGAAAAAGGGCACCATTAAATTTAACGTGTTACTAGTGTTCATAATAGCAGCGCCCAAGTTCCTTTGAATAATCTGTGAGCAAGTTTATTCTTGTACATAATTATGGTCTGGTTGAAATATGGCATCAACTGACCTTCTGGTAACCACTGTAGGCTATACCTTGTTAACCTGTTTGTTTGCTTCACTGTTGAATTTTTTATTTTGGATTTATGGACAATTTGAGCACTGATGACTAGTCTATGATGTTACGCTTGACTGTTCAGGGTCAAATACTCTAATTTCAATCCAGGATAGGTATGGTGGATGACATATAAGTAGACTTACAGATTCTGGGGGCAGTTCATCATTGTTTTTCAAACCCATTTTCTTTTTTACAAATTATATTCAAATCAAAGGAACACAATACAGGAGTTGGAAAATGCAAATTGATTTTTAAAATTAGAGGTAAACTAAAAAATACCATAAAAGTTGTTCCTATAAAATTTTTCTTTTAGGTCTCCAAAATATCTAGTTACGTGTTCATTGTTTTTGTTTTCATAAACTTTTTCTAAAGTTGCTACTTGGTGTATTCTTAATCTTGAAATTCCAAATTGATATTCGGTTTTTCATTTGACATAGTGGTTTCCCTAAAAGAATTTTGTTAAACCATAATGTATGGGCTTTTTTTTTTTGTATATGGATGTGTTTTCTTTTGTATAGTTTTTTCTCCTTTAGGGCCTTAATGCTGGCCCTTATTGTTGTTGGGGGCATTAATACAATTTTCTTTGTGAGCACATAAAAAGAAGAAAAAATTTAAAGTCTAATCCTATATTCTTATCTGCTAATTAATGGGTTGCTGAGGATGTGTAATGTATGAGTGAAAGCTCTTTTTATCTTTGACTTTCCTTTAGTGTTATAAGATGATGCCTATACATTTATAAAAGTATGTAACCTGAGACTTTTGGTCCATGCCTAAGGCACAGGGGTATGTAACTGTAAAAATTGGCATCCACTTGAAGACGTTGGAAAATCAAACTATATAAATGTTGTCTCGATGCTTCCAGGGAATCTTGCTCACCACATCTATTTCTTCCATACTTGTATATTTTGTCTGTTTTTGACTGCTTTATAGAGTTCCACGCCAAAGTTTTACTTCATTTTTCCTCTTTTATTGTTGTGTCATATAAATCCTTTTCATTTATAATATTCAATTAGCATTCAGTAAGGTTATGTAACAGATTAATTGTGTGTGATAGGTTTTGTTCATGATTTCCAGTGAGCCAGCTCCGATGCTTGAAGATAAAGAAAAATGGTTTGTTTTTTGTTGGTTCTTTTGTATCAACAATCTCTTAATAGAAGTACTCTGGAACATTGTCTTGCAAGCAGCTTGGCTATCAACACTAAATTGAAGATATTCTTTTCTGATTTTATGCAGTCGGCAGCCTGAATCTGCTGTCATTGTTTCTTTGCCTTATATTATGTCAAATCATAGGCCATATTTTCTTTCCATCAAACCAATAATACCAGTACTTTTGTGCTTTTCTGTCCTTTAAGTGCTTCTTTCTGAACTATTACTTTTCTCTGGTGCTTTGAGATCATCTGGGTGATAAGAAAATTTAGGAGCCTTTTTCTCTCCTTTATTTTTTGCCCCAAAGCTAGCCTTTCATAATTGCATTCTGTGGTTCCGTCCTTTTGTTGCCATATGTCTCATGTATTCTAATGTTCTACAGAAACATGCTATAATTCATGTTGTTCATGACAATGTGGCCTTCTGAAACTTTAATGAAGTTCTCACAGCATTCTAATTCAAATTTATGATTGTGCTATTAACCTATCAAGTTGTCTTCAAAATAGATTGTTCTATAACAGCTTGGGATTTCCTGCCTTTGGATCCATCAGTTCTAAGAAGGTAATAAAAATTGTGGTAAAAGAAGAATGCCACCAAACTTCGACCATTTTGATTGCACCCACAATTCATTATGCCGCGGCACCTTTGAGGTGGTTATGCAACCCAGGATTGTCCTTGAATGGCATATCTTTGATGACTCCTTGAAGGTCACAATGATTATGTTATGAATGTAGTTATCGAGAAATATGATAATAACTTGTGTTAGGTGGCTCATGCTTGTGCTGCCAAATAATAATCCCTTGCGGGCTGACCTCTGTTAGAGGTTGTGGACTCGTCTAGGGCAGCCTTTTAAGTTTGGTTTTCCTTGTCTTGATACACTGATGGTCTGGATGAAAATTGGAGAAATAACCATTATATGCTGCACCTTTTTGCTAAATATTGTAGCAATTTTTGCTGACGTCATGACTGGAATCATAGGTTGTAGTGTTTAAACCTTGATGATTCTCGTTGCAGGTCTCTTGTTTTTCATGATTTTGTTGCAAAGTGCCTGACAAAAGAAACACGACTTCGTCCCACTGCTGCTGAAATGCTAAAGGTATGTTAATAGTTGTGTCTGTAAAATTTTGTTTTAGAATTTGAATACCAACGAAGCTAGGGTGCAGTTATTTCTTGTGTATTTGCTACAAATGAAATACTAAAGAAGGGTTCCTGCTTTGAATGAGATTCAAAATCTGTGAATGTTCATTTTTGTTGTGTGTTTTGTGCTCTTAAGTAATCCAGCTGTTATTTTTGATAGTTTCAATGCTATCCACGTGATATACTTTATAGTGCGGGATATATGGCATGTTTGGGATAATTGGCTTCCTGTTGACTTTGGAATTAAAGTTATAAAATATGTTTGGTAACACTAACTTTTGATGGGACCTACTAATATTTTAACTGATATAGCTTTCATCTCATCCCATAGCAGTAGCTGTGGAGTAAAATTCAAAAGTAACTGTGTGACTACAACACCTCAATATCAAACATGTTCATAGATTGTGACAAGGTGCTTAAATTGTCTGGAAGAATTTTTTCTGAGCTTGGTCACGTGGCTAGTTCTGGACTGTAATTGTCTGATGTTCTACTAACCATAAGAAAAATGCTTATCACTGTAACTATTATCATGATATAGTCCATACCTATAGAGCCATTTGATTATATTCATATAGCATTAAGATGTTGATAGTTGAGATTGTTGCAATTGTTTGATAGGATTGATATTTGAGAGCTTGTTGGCCAGAGATTTTAGTTTTAGCTGTAGTTTATGAATATTTATGGAGGAATTGCTATGCATACAAAGTCTTTAAACAGACAACTGCAAGTTGAGTTTCATGAAAGACATATAAGTGTACATTTATGTGTCCTAATCAATTGCTTTTCTTTAGATTGTATGCATTCTTTTGTTCTATTCCTAAAATTTATTTTCTCTTTGTTTGGAATTTAGCATAAATTCATTGAAAGATGTAAATCTGGAGCTTCTGCCATGTTGCCGAAGATTGAAAAGGCAAGGCAAATTAGGGCAATGGCTCAGCAAGCCCAAAATCTTCCTCCAGATGATTCAGTAGTCTCTGTATGCTACACTTATCCTTCCTTGGTGTATTCACAAATGATGAGATCTCTCTATCTAAACATTATACACACTCGCACCCGCATTTGTGAATAGATGCATATATGTGGTGGATCACTGATTTTGCTTCCATTGTTCCTGATTTGAAACAGGCAACAATGGGTCCAAAATTGAATGAGGAATATGGAGATACTGTTCCGGCAAGGCCCCTTAATATTGGATTTCAAGGGCAAAGTGAAGTAATTGTGACTAGTACTTTGAGGAAGCTACATAAATTGGAGGATGTGCAGGAAGGTATTGCTTGCATTGTGTATTTTATATTTAAAAGTATTTGTATTGTGTATTTTGTTTAACATATATAGATTTTTTTTTTAAAATTTTTATGTTTAGAGTAAATTTTAGTAATTGTTGTATTGTGTTCGACTGGACTGCAAACGAGTTATGTTATTGCTTTTGGATAGCGAAATAGGGGAGGGGAACTGTATGTATGCATGATAAGATTAATAATGAAACTCGTAGTTGTTATTTTCAGTTTAAAAAGAAAATCTAATAAATGATAATTAATCTCATGGTTTATTTTCAGTTTAAAAGCAACTCAAATATATATTTAAAGTTAATTGATCATAAAGAATAACCTCCACTGGCTTTGAGAAATACTGTAGAAGTTCATTCTTTAGGGACACCAATTCGAAATCTTAAATTTGGTTTGGATTACTTCAACTTGCTTGCTGGTAATTTTGGAGAAGCCATATAATTGTGAATTTAACCATGTTCCTGGGAACAATATTTGTCTTTGGGTAGAGAAAAAGTTATTGTCATTTATTGGTTCACTTCTTTCTGATTTGTGTGCAAGCTATGTGAAACAGGTGATTTTGGCACTGTTGTTGTTCATGATGGGGATGAGACTGATAAGACAATCTCCAAGGCGCAACACTCCTATGTTAAAGAATCTCCATCACTTCTTGGACATGCTGAACTTAGTGATACTGGGGGCAAATCAACTGCCAAGTATTTTCTACAATTCTTAACATTTTGTTTGCTTCCAGAAATTGTCAACTTTTGTTTATTTTGTTAAAGATTATCTTTCACAATACTTGATTATGGCCACAGATTTTAGAAATTCAGCCAGTAATTTGTCAGTTAGTTCTAGTTATGTATCTACTTGAAAAGTGGATATTGTTTGCATGCTCAAGTGCACAGTTCATTTGGGTGTTCTATCAGGGTGGATGACTTCACAGGTGGAGAATCACATCATACTGGACATACGATACAGGCTTCTTCTCCTGGGGAGAACCTCAAGGCAAACATTTCTCGAGGACAGATTGGAGGTGGCAGGGGTATGACCAGTGGCACATTGCAGAGCGACACTGTCAGCAAGAAATCTTTTGCACTGCAAGATAAGGTTATTTATTTATTTTTGAACTCGTATTTTTGCCAGATAATTGATGAATATTCTTCAAATTGCTCTATGACTAAACTAAATTAAATCTTGGCTCTGGTGCCAATGTGTAGTTGGACTGATTAGTGCAAGTTCTAGAAGTTCATGAAAGCATGTAACACTAATTCAGAGTTGATGGAATTTTAATTTTTAGCCTTTTATTCAAATTTATTTGATTTTGAAAGTGCAGTGTGGTCTGTGAATGTCTAGTAGTTCAATTCATAGGATTTTTTGTTTCTTGATATTCAGAATGACGTGTTATTGCTTTTGCATATAATTCTTTAGTTAAACCAAATATATTGTTCATCATATGCTGATGTAATGTTCCTGTTTTGCTTGCATCACATGGGTCCATTTTGAGTAATGCATTTGGTTCATTTAGGCATGTTTTGTTGGTTGTCACTCTGACAACTAAGATACTAAGTTATTTAATGCTCTTTGTCATTGCAGCTTTGGTCGATATATGCAGCTGGTAATACAGTGCCAATTCCATTTCTGAGGGCGACTGATATTTCCCCTATTGCTCTCTTGTCGGACAATGCACTAGGAGTCATGCAACAGGATGATAAACGAACTGTAGCGGTGGAGGCAGTGCAGGAGCTTTTTACTGGTGATGGACAGTCCAAAAAGGGTCGCAGGGGACAAAATGAGGTTAAACCCCTCTCTTTTATACCCGTGTGCATTCTATTTTGAAAAATTTTACTTTCGCCACCTTTTAGGGGTCATTTATTTTCTTGACCATCCACCTTTAAAACTTATTTTTTCTAACTATTTGAGACAAAAGTGCCTTATATTTTGTCTTTAGTCTATTTTGGTTTATTATTTTTGTTTTTCCTACATTTTGTCTTTTTCTCTATTTTTTTGTTTTTAATTTTTAATTTTATATCAACAAAGTGCAAATACTATTTACTTTAACATTTTTTTTTGGGTAAAAACAAAAATTTTAAATAAATTTAACGAATAAAAAAAATTAAAAAATCTGTACGTTGTGCCGCTGTGACGTCACGCACTCCCTCCTTGGAGATGACATCGCACGTGCTCTGTGTGCTGCTGACACAGCTGTGTATGCACCCCATGTGCTGTTGACAATAGCGCCATTGAGACAGTCGTGCTAACAGTTTTTTTTTTTTAAACTTTAAGAATAAAATTTTTAATGATATGTTTTTAATAAAACTTTTAAAATATTTTATTTTTTAATTTTTATATCTTTTGTCTACTATTGCAATGGTCCATGGATTTTTTTATCTGTTTTAATTTTTTATTCTTTAAATTTATTTGAATTTTATTTTTACACCAAAACATAATTGTTGAGTAAACTATATTTGTATTTTGTTAAATTTAAATTTAGGAAATAAAAAATAAAAATATAGAGAAAAGAAAAAAATTAAAAAGACAAATGTAGGAAAAACACATAATAAATAGGACAAAATAAATTAAAGACAAAAGTAGGGTGCTTTTGTTTAAAATAATTAAAATAAGTTTAGAGTTGGGTGGTCAAATAAATAGAAATGACTCTTCAAAGTTGGTTAAAAAGTGAAATTTTCCCTGTATTTTCGTGAGTCTGATAGCCGGTTTGATGCTGCAGGTGCACCTTCCTCCAAGTGTCTACCAAAGGCTCACATCCAGTTCCACGCTAATGAATCTGGCTCAGGCCTTAGCTTACCACAAAACGTATGACGACTTCATTTGTTCAAATGTCCTTTTACTTGGTTAATTTCTTGCATGTCAACTTTCTTTGACGGCACAGCTTGTGCAACATGTGAAATTTGCGGCTAGTTTTGTGATTGTTCTTTTGGTGGTTCATTACAGTCAGTTCATTCTGTTTGATGCAGGTGTTACGAAGAGATGCCCCTTCAAGAGTTGCAAGCCACGCAAGAGCAACAGACCATTCAAAATCTGTGTGATACTCTTCGAACTATACTTCGGTTGTAGAAAATATTAAGTTGAAAAGAAAAAAGAAAAACTTATATTTTTTTTAAAAAAAATTCCTACAAATATTGTTGTCTGAAACTTTGTTGCAGTGCAATTGTAAAGGTTTGAGGATGGCAAAGGGTCGGGTCGAGTTGAGTGCCCAATCTTATGTACTACCGGATTGTGAAAAGATATAATTCGAATTGTGTTTTTTGTGCTTGTCCTGCATCTTGTAAGTGTCCCGATGGTCATCGGTAAGCTAAGCATGTCAATTTGAATAAACGTATCGTATTCGTATCGTGTCAATGAATTTATAGTATTTTTTTGTACTCATCCGAATATGATCTATTTATTAATTATTAAGAATCCTTAATTAGAGTATGATTTATTTATTAATTGTGTCATCCGTTTAATAATCGTATCATTCATTTAGTATCGTGATATTTTTTTTTAAATAGATGATATAACATAATATGATTGAATCATTAATTCGATCTAATTTATTTAATTAATTAATATAAAATAAGTATTAAATATAAATAAATAAAATTATTATATTAAATAATTATTTATTTAAATATAATTATTTATTTAATTAATATATTTTAATCGTATTTTAAATAAATAAACGAATTTAAAAAGTTAAATTTAAATTTGATATGATTATTAATTGTGTGATACGAATATAATTTAAATATTATTTGTGTTAAAATTTTTAAATCTAAATTTGTTTAATTATATCAAATTCATATCGTGATTTAAATTACTATTTCTTGTATCCAACTTTTTTCTTTTACGATATTATAAAGTACATGAAATAATTTCTAAATTAGAAAAGGTCATTTTAATCATCTAGGGTTATAAAACAATTAAATCATAATTAAGAGTATTTTTTCGTTGTGAATAAATCTATCGGTGTGGAGTAGCATGTGACATCTACTATCATTGGTTTCCTTCATTATGTAGTGCTCTTATCAATGGAGAACTAGGAGTCAAAGCCACAACCGTCTATTATCTGAAATTTAATTTTCTCCAACAATTTGGACTTTTAACTCGTTGTTTTGTTTTTGAGGTTCATAAGGGGGTCTTGAATTTTTACGGATCAAATCTATATTTTGGTCATTTAGGTTGTGCATGTATACATCATTATATGAGCCAGTTATTGATTTACGTGGAGTTTTTCTTTGATTTCCGAAGATGAATTTTGTTTCATAGCTGAAAACAATGGTGATGCTAGTAGTAATTAATGACACTTGTCCATATGTATGACATCGCCGTGGCCCAGGCTGCATTATTGGAGTTCATCTCAACATCCGTGGTGTTTTTATATGTCTCAGTCCACCGTTGGATGCTCTAATCATAGAATGCAAACAAACTGGGTTGATTTATAATTAAGTAAATTTTTTTTTCAAATGAAATAACGGAAATGTCATTTTATTTTCCCCTCTTGTGTCCTCAATTTTAACGCCTTCAATGCGTTTTAATTTATTATTTTGACGAAATTTAAGAACTTAATTGTCATTAACCAACTAAAATTTATAGTATGAATACATATATATATATTTCACTTCTTCATTGCATTGCCCTTTTGGAATTTGTTCACATAATGTCATTTTTATAATTTTACTAGTAGCAGTCAAGCTTCAAATACATCTCAGGCGACATTTATAGGTTCTAAACATGGCTTCTTATTTTTTTACCTATATGGAAGAGAAGTGATAACCTAAACTTCTCAGTTGCAGCTTCTTTGTTTGTAATCAGTTAGAAACATTAGGTATGTTATCATCTGCAGATGAAGACATTGAACAAGAAGAAGACACAGATGGGTGGGAAAAGGAGGATGAAGCTGAGCCGGAGGTGCAATATTTTGGCATAAACATTCAGGTTGGTCCGATTTCATTTCAACTATAAATCTACAATGTATTTGATGTAGTTATAATTCATCAATACAGATTGGTGATGGAGGGTACGTGAAGTGGCTTTGTAAGGTGTCCCATGGGGAAAACGAGCACTATCTATTGCCAATGAAGTCTTGTTGCAGTTTGGTGAAGACGTAAAACTCTAGGCTTTCTACATTTATCTACTGTCAAACTTATTCGGATGACACGACCGGAAAATTTCGAAAGTTGAGTACTTGAGTCAGCTGTTTTTAACCCCTAATGAGAGATAGGTAGAGTACAAAGCATAGACAGACTCAGAACTGGAAACCAAACAATTGATTTCCTAAAATTTAAAGAGACTATAAAACATACTTTAGGTTCCAGATTCACCAAGTCCAAAATTTCCAGTCTTCTGACTCAGGATACTTAATAATATATGATGTATCCATAATTATCAAGTAAAATACTCTCTTGTAAAACTGACAAACTTTTATACCTCGAAGAGACTTCATTCTTGTGCAA
Source organism: Trichilia minutiflora (assembly GCA_035590515.1). NCBI lineage: Eukaryota > Viridiplantae > Streptophyta > Magnoliopsida > Sapindales > Meliaceae > Trichilia > Trichilia minutiflora. Next base: position 10,006,037 of record JAVXUL010000012.1, on the reverse strand, counting down.
AATAGAACCCACTTTCCTCTGTGCAAATAAATGAGGTTAAAATAACAATTAGTCCATTGCTTGACAAAGTTACCAAATTGTTTTGTATCGATAATACTGGTTAGCATTTTTACACTGGAAGAACTTTTAAACGTGTTAGTAGTGAAGTGCTTCTACTTGCATTCATTTCATTATGTATATATTTGCTCTTTGGCGTTCTTAAAGTTAAATTGCCAACATGCCTTTCATTAGATAAGGGTGTCCTAGTATGGAGGAGCTTGAAAGCTATAATCAAGAATACAAGAAAAAATTAGATGAAGTTGGAGCCCTTGGAGAGATACCAGATGATTTGGCCCCTGAGGTGACAAAATAAACGGCTAACTGTGTTTTTGTATGGTTGCTCTGGTGATATATGTGTTGATGGCACAAAGATATATCTCATCTCTAAAGAATAGTTGGTTTTGATATGCAGGTATCAACTCCAGGTGCAGAACGGATGCTAAGAGTACCTGATGATTTGGGTTGTTTTAAAGTCATGCCCATGAGAGTATGCTACGAAGACGAGCACTCTGATTGCTCAGAAAAGAATAGCGTCTTCCTACTAGATTCCATAGAAAAGGACTCAGAGATTTGTGTGTGGAAGTTGGCCGAGATGAAGGGAAACAGGGACCTTTTAAGCAAAGTAGACCATTGAGCCTTAAACAGAAGGATTGGAGATTAAATTTTCCTTTTGTGATGCATAAAAAAGTGACTCTGTACCTTGCATACTGAAAAATCTATGATGACTTTGTAGCATAGGAACGATGATGACTTTGTAGCATAGGAACGAAGATTTTAGTGTAGTGTGTTATTTTAGTTGAAAAGTTTGAGCTTGAAATGGCAATCGACTTGTCTTTACGTAGCTTGTATGAGCATCTAGCATTTTCAGCTAAATATTGTTGACAATGAAATTACCTTACAATGACATCATACTTTGTTTTTGGATGTAGTTTCTTGAGACTAAGTGAATTTAATTTTAGTTGTTAATTGAGATGATTAATTAATTGAGATTGCTCTATAAATATCAACACGTTAATTTATCCAAAGAATGTTTTAATAGATAAATAAACCAAAAATGAAATGGAGACTAACAGAAATATAAAGTTTGAAGTTAGGAATTGACTTTTAAAAAGCAGAGAAACGAATTAGAAACCTAAATATGAGAAGCCAAATTTTATTTTTCTCTTCTCTTGTGTCTTGGACCAATTCCATTTTTTCTCCACTTATTACAAGTCTCGTATCGAAGAATTAGAGAAACACATCCCTTCATTATGCTCCTCCTTGGCAACTTAATACAATACTCACAGGTTAAACTGTAAATAAATTAAGAATTTCCTCACCACAAAATAAAATTTTCAAATTCCCCTACCCAATAACTTTTTTAAGTTTTAATTTTCCATGCTTAGAGCTTGCTGAAAATCGTAGATACCAGTACCACCCCTCTACTAATCTACATAAACTTTCGTTCTTTCTCCTCTTTTCTTTTTCTTTCTTTCTTTTTTTGGAGCTACTTAGCTGACTATTTTTTAGCAAAACAATATTTTGCCCTCAATGTTATAAAAATGAAAGCTACTTTTTCTTTCTCCTAATCTCAAAATGAATTTTTTGGCAAAGAATGATCTACAATATTTCTTTTTGGTATTCTTACTGTTTGTGCATTTGAATTTTGATCAAATTCAAAACCATACGAGAACTAATAAATAATAACGGTAGAATTAACCAAAAAAATATATACCCTATATCGTGGAGATGACACGGCTTGAACTCATTCACGAATTAAACCAACATTAGTTTTGAACTTCTGATACGTTACTTTGGAATGAGATGTAAATGATTTGATTTGTTTAACCTTTTTACGTTGAGCTCAGCTTAATATCAAAATCATTTGTAATTCACGCAAACATGAGACATAGTCTTCTCAACTTTAATATGCAGAACATACAAATTGGTATATGTGTAGTGAGAAAGAATAAGAGTTACAACATATATACATATGTAACAGTGGCTTATCATTTCGTATCCCATTTCGTGGCCATTGATATTTCTTAACAGCAGTACTTCACTTGCTCGATACACAAGACTTTCCAGTCCAATGTCAAAATAATCAAGAAATAAAGAAATCCACAATGATAGACAAAAATTGGACGAATGAATTGCTACAAAACCATGGACCAAAAAGAAAAAAAAAAAAACTAAAAAGAATTGCAGCAGCTTATGATTTGTGAAGCAAACCTTCCTTTCTAATCTACAGCTTTCACATGCCCTGGAACAATTGTTGACATAAATCTGTTGAAACCGTATGGCTTGCTGATGCAGACGAGATTAAATTGTGCTCTGGCAACAATAACAAAGATATAAAGTCATTATTGCCAACAGTTTATACTCCACTTCTGACAGATTTAGTGTGATTACCAGAGCCAAAAGAATTGTACACTTTGTATAGTTTCATCTCCAGGTGCTAAATCAATTATTTTTTCACAAAAGGTTTCTGACAAACAAGTAGCCGTTGGTCACTCCCATTCTGAAGGTCGATGACCCTTGCTTCCCATCGTATCTGTGTAACAAGTATACGTGCTGTCTCTATAGCTCCCAACTTATCAGAAAGAACAATCCATCCCTGGCAACCAAGCATAACCAAAATGATGAATTCCATACAGGCCATTAATAACAATTTGCATAGAAAAAATATCCATAAAGTAGTTAACTGTAGAGAAGACCAAACGGTTATGTGACCGTGCACAAGCAAGGAAGTACCCAAAAACTAGCTCATTAAATAAGTTTTCCCTTTCTTTTTTCCCTTTTGCAAATACAAGATAAAATAAAAAAAGGAGTTGCAAGGTGATGATTGGTTTAAAACAAGGCCATTGTAAGATCAGGAACAAGGAGCAAAGGGGACAGCTTCCCTGAATGTCAAAGTAAGTACACATACCTAGGTTTCGCTTGGTATGGTGGTGTAATAGCATTTAAGCTACAACTTTTATGGAATAAAAGTTTTAATGTTAAATACCAGTATAAAAATGTGTGGGTCCTACTATAAATAACTTTGTAGGTCACTATGTTCAAGCATAAGTAATAAATAGAGGAAATGCAACAAAAATACCTCAGGGCGTAAAATTCTATCCATCTCCAAAAATAAATCCATCAGATCGCACCTCTCTGAAGAAATATGTGAGAGGAGCCCATTTGCATGAAGCATGTCATACGTTCGGGGGTAAGTGGGGAAGGGTTCACACCTGCGCCAAAACAGATAGATCACATCAAGGAATATGTTTGCTGAAGCTGAGACAGCAATCTTATCTTTCAACTCATTATTTTATTGTAAAACTAACATACAACAAAAGTTTTAGGGTATAGATCCCAAAATTAAACAAACTTTCTCATAAACCAAATTTCTCCTTTATTTTTTCCCCATCATCCAAGATAACTTCTACAACAAGCCTCATAACATATCTTGATCACCTCAACTCAGAAACTTACAAACATCTCACTGATGAAACTAAACTTTAACTTACCAATCATGCAGAACACCAGCAAAGCCCCGATCAAGTATGAGAGGAAGTGTATTTTGAGCATTGACAGGTACAACATTCATCAGCCACACAGATTTTTTCTCCTCCAAAAATGCTGCATTTAAACCACCATAATGAGCATTCATGTCCATCACATTGCGTATCATGTTAAATGGAGGTAATGGATCTTCATTGCCAGGTCTCTTAGGGTGGTCAGAGAAAATTAAGGGTGTAAGCAATGACCAGTAGTTTTTCAGAGCTGACCTCCAGACCTGTAAGTCTTCATAAAAATCTTCAGGCCAAACTCCTGTAAGGGTGAAATTGCATCAACAAACTAGCACAGCAACAAGAGATAAAAAAGGAATTAACACAAGCTGTATGGTAAAGCAACCGAAACAAAATTTTGGTAAAAATCATCTTGAAACACTACTTGCCATGAATTTCAAGCTCGGCTGGGCTCATTTGGGAATTAGAAGATCTATTCTGAACAGAAATCCAGCGTTTGCTGGTTGTTCCACTTATACATGACACAAGTGGCTGATAGTATATTACAGCATCATGTCCTTCTTTGCAAAGTGGTATACCATTCTTGCTATATCAAAGAACAAATAAAAAACAATCAGTAGAGTTTTCACCATAAAGCCATGAATTTGAGAAGAAATATGTAGAGCTCTCTCATAAAGCTAGCTCAAGATTACTACAGAATATTGAAGCTGCTAAAGTTTAAAACCTACCTAACAGTGAAACTAAAACAGAAATAATAATAGAAGAGAGCTTAATTGTTATTGCTATCTCACCGAGATGTGTAGCAATGTGCATCAACAGTCTTTTGCCAAATGAAAGTCTCATCTTGCTGAGCAATAAGACTCCAACAGATTTTTTCAGAGAATTCTTTCATTGGTTTTAGCACACTTTTCGTCTTCACACTTGATGAGCTTCCACGTGGTTTGCTTGCAGGCGAGGTTAAAACAAAGTAACCTCCAGGCTTAAGTAAACGATCCACTTCTATAAGAAACATGCCATCTGTTTTTGTGCAGTAACAGTTAGAAGCAAAGTGACAAGATTTGCAGTAGCAAGCAACATACAAACAAAGCATATAAAATATAAAAATAATAATCATCACTTAAGGTGATCGCTTAAAAATAATCATTAAAATTTCAAACAATGACCCAGGAGAACACTACTGAAAAACTGAGTCTTCTGTACTGAATGGGAGGTAAATACATTCAGTGATTCCATCGCTCTGATAGGTATTCTGAATTTTCCAATGATTGTTTTTTCTCTCCTTTTTAGTCTTTTATCATTCAAACTTAAATGCAATATAATGTAGGCCTACATATTAGCATCTGACAACCTAAGATGAGCCAAAAATATACGAAACACAACTTAAATCAATGTAATATGTATCAAAATCCAATATTATCTGATCAGTGCCAATCGCATTATTTCAACACTTCCACAAAGGAAACAATTTCCAACATATAATGGCCTAATAATGCCAACAGTGGAATTGGGATGAGATCTGCAGAAATGGCATGTCTTCAGCAGAAAAGTTAAGAATTGCTTCCCCATATACAATGCTGAGAACATTAAAATAGTGAAGGGCAAAAAATACACACAAAGAAGTTTAAAGAATCTTGAATATTAATAAACAGTAAATAATTTCAGGTCAGAGAAGCCAAGTTATCAAAAAGACGATACTTTTGCCCTTTAAAGCAGTCTTGTCCTCAATGAATGGGGAAATGGTTACATTTGACACATCACTCCAATGGTATTCTACAGGGTATAAAGAAGGCAAGGTCAAACTGAAGCAAAAATTCAGTCAGGATAGATACGATTGCAATAACAATACAATATTTTTCATTTTTAGCTGAGCAGCATCTTTTTGCAATCGTTAATTCTAACTTTCTGTTATACAAAACGTATGGATGTCAATCAGTTCAAACAATAGAGCTGTGTCACTAACACTTCAAGCAAAAACTATTCAGCACAAAATGAAAGCAATAAATTTTAATCAAGATTTCTTTTTGATAGGATAAATTATGTTTTATTATCAACCAAAAGAAAGTGCAACGATAACAAATAGAAAACACACCTACTCAAAAAGCTCCAGATGTACCTTTTTGGTCCCAGATGATCCCACACTGAGCACAATGAACCATGTCAAATGACAAAGATGGATATGGAAGTTGTCTTGAGATGAAGTTGCCAATCATAGCTGGAAGACCTCTCTCAAGGGCCAACTGAACTTGGCTGCCAGTTGCCTCATATGCCGCAACACAAACAGCCATTAGATTCAATGATACTAAATGTGCACCAAAACTTCCAAATCCACAGCCAATATCCAGCATGGAGTGAATCTGTATTTGCCACATGACAATTAAAATCTCTGAGGCAACTCACAGTTCTACCTTCCTTTCAGAAAATATAAAGGGAAAACGAAAAGGTGCAGAATAGACACCAACTTTGCTAGTGTTGTGAACCATTGTTAAGTTCTTTCAAAGAAAATTCCGCTCCGTATATTAACAGTTATCCATTATAACTATGATATTCAAAGAAAACTTACACCAGCCTGAACAAATTCGGAGTCACTTCCTAGTCCTATCATCTCTGCAATCTGGCGAGAATAATCTTTGACGCCATCAAAGATCAGTCTGTCCTCAGAATGAAATGCAATTTGATTCTCTTCAAGTAACATCAACCTAAAAATTTTATTAAAGATCACAAATGTATAATTGAAAATCTTTATGTCTCATAAAACTAACAAAAAATAAATAAAAGCAAATCAAATTTGCATGAAGTTAGAAGATTCCAAGTATCTGAGCAAAATATGGAACTATAGAAGACCAACCTAGTACTTACAGCCACCAAAAAAATCAAATTTAGCTTAAATAAATTTAAAAAAAGAAAACCTTTTTGTCATGCTTCCAGACGAAAGAAATTGGTCTTTTGTTATCTTCACATTTCCACTCCATATCACATCCTTGCCAGCTGGCCATCTTAAGGGAATTTTATAATCCTTTGGTAGCCGAACCAAACAATGATCTCCCAGTCTTGAGATTTCACAATGCCTATCAAATTCCTCCCCGTCTTTAAACCCAACCAACAAATTTGCTGATACATTATAACAAGGAACAAAATTTTCTCTTTCTTTGCCACAAAGACACAGCTCCTTTTGCCTACTAGTGCCCAATGAAAGAGTTCTAAGTTCCAAATAATCGACCGCAGCTTGCTCCTTTAGCCTCCTATAGTTTGAATAAATATCGGGTTTTGAAGTTGAAGTTACAGAGTCAAAGGTATTAGAGGTTGATGATCCTAAAACAGCAATTAGTGCAACAATACTAATAAAGCATAATAACAACCAGCTGAGTGGCGGTCTACGGCCAAAAATGACAGACATTTTATTGAACCATGGGATTGTCATGTCTAAATTTTGCATCCCCTTCAATAATCTGAGTTTCAAAGTCCACTAAATAACAAATCTCTTTAACGTATGTATCCAAGAACAGCGAAAACCAAAACCTATCATAACATATAAGCTTCTGTATATGTTACCGTGAATCCGTACAACTCCTACAAGCATTGAGATACACTCCTTTGGACTTATCCTCCAATAAGATATACAGATCTTTCACACGTGATTGTAGCATCACACTAACATAACTTAAAATACCAAAATCAGATCACAACACCCCAGTTTGAGTTCCTAACAACAGATCAATAATTCACAAAAATTGAACAATGTAGAAGAATCAAAATTCAAAATCACACCCAAAAACAATTGAATTTTCTCAGAATAGTAATGCTGATGGTACACAATTGATTAACGCCAATGCGAATTGTAGAAACACCAGTCTGCAATAGCAAGTAACCAACTAGTCAATCGGATCAACCTGCAGCAAGTCAAAGATCCACCGAATCACTATCTTACAATTCATTTGCATTCAGTAACGTTACGTTTAATTGTTGAAAAACAACAAAATTGAAATATCACTAGCTTTTCGCTACTTCAGCGGACCAGAAGACCAAAATGCGAAAGTTTCCATTTTTATAACCAAATAAAAGAAACCAAGATCTCAAAAAGGAAACCAATAACAGAAATCAGATCAAAAGGCCCATAAAGTGATACAAAATTAGGGTAATTGGGGGTACCAATTAAAGGGTCGTTGAAGAGTGGAGATTAAAAGCAAACAGAGCAATTCCGGTTAACAGTCCAGTTCCGTCGGATTTCAGTTTTGGGGTCGGGGTTTCGTGTTTTTTTCAGTTGCAAGTATCCTACAAAATCAGATCTAAAGAGAAATGAATTAATAAAACTTAAAGGCTCTAACTTTTAGACAAAACAAACGGGAATAATTGTATGAATTGATAATTTGGATCACCGTATTATTATTTATTCGTACGAATTTGATATAATTAAATAAATTTAATTTTAAAAATTTTAATATAAATAATAAATAAATTATATTCATATCACATTATATGTCATATTCAAATTTGATTTTTTAAATTTATTTATTCGTTTAAAATATAATTAATTAAATAAATAATTATATTTAAATAAATAATTATTTAATATAAAAATTTAATTTATTTATATTTAATATATATTTTATATTAAATAAATAAATAATTAAATAAATTAAATTTTATATTAATTAATTAAATTAATTAAATAAATTAGATCGAATTAATAATCTAATCATATTATATTATATCATTCATTTAAAAAATAAATAATACGATTAATAAATAGATGACACAATTAATAAATAAATCGTATTCGGATTGAGGATTCTTAATACGATTAATAAATGGATCGTATTTGGTAACATAAAAACATAGTATAAGTTTATTAACACGACACGAATACGATTCGTTTATCCGAATTAACACCTTTAATTGTAATTCATGCTGAGTTGATGCAAGCTTTTGCATTTAGCGATACTATTAAATTTAAAAAATTAAAATAAATAACTGTACTTTTATTTATAATATCAAAATTAACCTAATTGAAATGATTTTCTTATATTTAATCAAAAATAATATTTTTATACTATTTTGTCCTTAGATTATAAATATTTCTTATTTATTTACTCGTCAATTTTTCATACACAAATCATTTATATGTCATTCTCAATTTCACGATTAAACATAATAAATCTTTTTTATATTAAGATATTTTTTTCTTTTAACTCATTTTTTGATAGTAAAACCAAGTAAACGATAGCACAACTGATGAGTTTTTTATTATTTATAATTTAGTTTTGTATTGAAGCAAAAATTTAAAATTATAATATAACTAAATGTGATAATATGCTTTAGATGTGATGTGATGGTTTAAATTATAAAAAATAATAATGTGAATAGATATTGTTAATGGACCAATTTTTATTTGGTAATGGTTTGCACTTTGCAGAACAGGATTGTTGAAGAAGAAGACTCGTTTGAATTGTTGGATCCAAACAACTGCAAAGAGTTGGGTAATGTCAAGTATTTGGGTTAGTCAGATAAAAGCTCAGATGCATCTTTAATATTGGATCTTCAGGCTGGGCATGATTTCATCTCTAGCCCATACCACCAGCAAGCCCAGCTTTTCTCACAAAACATTGTAAAATCATATTCTACCTTTCATCCCCTGCATCTTCACGTGTAGAAAATGATTTTTGTTATTCTAACTGTAATGAAGAATTAGATCAACAGATAATGACACCTATCAAAAATGTGTTTGGTTAGGATTCCTTATTTTTAGATTTTCTTGTACTATTTACACAAAGATAAAAGATTTTGTTTCCTATGGATTGAAAAATAATGAACCGAGGAATTGCTTTCTTCTCTATTTCTCTCATCTTTTCTTACTTGGTATCAGAGCTATTCATCACCAATGTGAGATATGGCAAACAACAGCACAAAAAGTGAAACTTTCAAAAATATGAATCTTGTAAAAAACTCAGTTAACAATCCATCCTTTGTTCTTATGACTCCTATCAAGTTAACCAACAATAATTATCTTCGGTGAAAATCACAGATTCAACCTTATATTAGAACAAATGACTCGAAAGATTATATTGATAGAAGTGAGAAACCTCTTAGAAAAACAAAACTATGATTAACAAAAATTGATAGATAAACACTTACATTAATTCAGAATACCTGACTTCGAATAAGCAAGATCAAGCCTTAATAGGGTGGTTATTGTCTTCAATCTTAGAAAACCTTCTTAGTGCAACCATCAACTGCAGTTCATTGTATGAGGTATGGTTTACTCTTGAATCATAGTTCTCTGCACAAACCACAGCTAAAATAATGCAACTCAAAGCTGAAATCCATAACACAAAGAAAGAAAACCTGAGTATGCATGATTTTTACACCTGAATCAAGAGTTTAGTAAACAGTCTAAGAGTTATTGGAAACTAAGTACCTAACTCAAAGATGATTATGCTAGTGCCAGAAGGTTTACATGAGAGTTACAACTCAATAGTTATGAATCTTCAGTCTCATATTGGTAATATAATGCCCCAAAAAGTATATCCAGCCTTATTGAGCTTTAATAATAGGTCGAAAAAACAACTAAGAACTACGAATTACCATATCTAATTAGGAGCACATTATACACAAGTTGGTAATTTTCAGAAAAGAAATTAGAACTCAAATGAAAGATCATCATACTCTATGCACGGAGAAAATAATTCTTCTAGATTTCATCAAGGAAACAATAGACCTATAATGCATAACCAAAATTACCATGGAAGAGGCAAAGGAAAAAATGTGAAAGCAAAAAACCTATCAATTATATAACAAGGTTAGATATGTTGTAACCAACTGTTGGCACAATTTTGATAGAACTTTCAACCAATTACCTTTGAAAAAACAGAAAAGAGAGAAGCATAGGTAGCAATAAAACATATTGATCATACAATGTTATCGTCCCTAATAACATTACCTCAATCAAGAATGAATTCGGATGTATTTAAATCATAGATTCTGTTCTCATATTTATAACTCTTTGTAGATAGAATCTTGACATATAATACATTACAGGAACATATCCTGCATTAATAAGAAAATAAAATAAATAACAATTGAACAAGTGCAATATATTAAAAAAAATGCCATTTTATTTATCATAATCATTTTTACAATAAATTAAAAAATTATATATACAATCATATGATAACCCTAGACCTTGTGACATAATTGATTCTAAGGCATATCTCTAAAACTTATTGATGCTATAATGTTATAATTTATATAAATTTTATTTGAATACGTATATCG
>JAVXUL010000012.1:9961128-9984681 GCA_035590515.1 Trichilia minutiflora | reverse complement strand
CTTTCTCAATATTTTCTTCACCTGCAAAAACATATAAACTTCCAAAGACCAAGTGATTATGGTATATGCTCGTTTATTGAATAAATCAACTCAAAGACAACACGAAGCATAATTGCAACTTACAACTTAATTATTTTGGCATTATCAAAAACATAGGAATAATTTAATCATAAAATTATCACAAAAATCAATCATCAAAAATACATAAAGACATCATACTTTACTATCTTATCGAGGTCAATTCAGTACATCACTAAATGACCTTGCAAAGAGGAATCTCATGACACAAGTAAAGATAAATGGCAAACAAAATAATAAAGAGTATGAGTGGGAAAGCAGACTCGAGATCCAATATATCAATTATCGAACCCTATCAGAAATTGGATATCGTCACATTGGATATTGCAAATTTAAGGAGGACAATATAAATAGGAATGCATATGCCTGGCAATAAAAGAGAAGGCTCCAAGTTTGCCTGAAGAGAAATATAAATATATTCGCTTAGACACACAAAAAGATGCTAAGCATCGACGCTAGAATCATCTCACATCGACTTTTAGTCAATCTACCTTCATACTCATCAAGCAAAAAAGTAAGTGTTCAACCAAAAAGAAGAAAAATAATTCGAGAGAAGGTCGATAAATTGTTAAAAGCAAGTTTCATTTAAGAAGTCTTTTGCTCTGATTGGGTAGCTAATGTCATTATAGTGAAGAAATCTAATGAAAAATAAAGGATGTGGATAGACTTCAACCTGAATAAGATCTATCTATAGGATAGTTTTCCACTTTCACAAATAGACTAGTTAGTGGACTCAACAATAAGGATCAACTCTTAAGTTTTACAGATGTGTTTTCTAGTTAAAATCATATTAAAATGCATATACTAGACCAAGAGAAAATAACCTTTATCACAGAGCAGTTGTTCTATTATTGAAACCATTTTTTAAAGACGGGTTAATAAAGTGTTCAAGTCACTGATAAAAAAAAACTATTAAAGTTTATATGACGACATGATCACTAAATTTCTTGAAGGTGATCAATCATGTCTAATACTTGAAGGAAACCTTCCCTTATTCAGGGATTATAGTATAAAATTAAATTGTGAGAAATGCACATTTAGCATCACGACAAGAAAATTCTTAGGCTTCATTATTAATAAGCAAGGGATGGGAGCAAATTCTTAAAAGATAAAGGTGATACTGGATTTAAAATCCTCGTTAACACTCAAAAAGCTACAAAGTTTTATTGAGAGGGTAGTAGATTTCAACCAATTCATTTTTAAGTTTACTAATATATGCTTCGAGTTCTTCAAGATGATTAAAAAGGGAAAAGGCATTAAGTGGATGGAGGAATGTGAGAAAAAATTTTAGTAGCTAAAGGAGTACCTGGGGATTGCATCATCTTTAATATGCTTGCAATGTGGAGAAGCGTTTTACCTCTACCTAATAGTCAATGAATACTCCTTAAGCTTAATATTGGTTAAGGAAGACTATGAAAAGATACAAAAATATATTTACTGTACTAGTAAATCTTTTTTGGATGTTGAAAGCAAATATTTACCTTTTAAAAAAGCTAGCTCTGGCCCGACGATAAGAAAATTGGAGCTCTACTTTCAAGTACATCATTTATTGATTTTAATCTATTAGCCCTTGAGGCAAATTCTCTATTGACTTAATCTTTCTAGATAATTAACCAAATAGGTTGTTAAGTTCAGTGAGTTTGACATTGACTTCAAGCCAAAGAGAGTAATTAAAAGACAAGCCTTAGCAGACTTTGTAGCTAAATAATCAGTTATTGAAAATTTGATGGTTCATCAGGCATTTGAGATAAAGGAAGGTTCTCTCAGACAACATATAAAAACACCAACCTAGGAAAGTTGTAGCGAAGTCCACTATATGGAAGTTACATATAGGATCCTCCAAAAGATATCAGTTATTCATATTCTTTAATGTCCTATATGCAAGAAGACTTAAGAAGTATGTCGTTGGCGTCTATAAATACCAACTCCATCTATAGGGCAAAAGGTTGCCTCTTTGACTAGGAAAATTCACCTTATTGACAATCACTCGAAACAGTGATTTTATTCTCCTTGAGCATTATTTTGTTCTTTTTTTACATTTAATCCCCCAAGCTCTATGAAGGAGCCATCACTCTTTAAATCCTAAGTTTTTGATTTAAGCATCGAAATTTTCTTACTGAAAAGTCAATAAGTATTTTGATTGTATTTGTTTTGTAAGTCATTAGGAAAGTTTCGAAAGGAGGATATTAATCGCTAACGACGAGTAGAGATGACAAATTTGTATGGTGTGAAGGTTTTCCATCTTGGAGATTTTTGGCATTGACAAGTTCTATGCATAAATATTCATCTATTAGAAACAAAAATAAACAAAAAGGCAAGTAAACTTAACAAGTATTTTATACATGTTAATAACTAATTCTCTTCACAAAAAAACATGGTTGGGGTTTTGCGCATGCTCTTGTAAGCGCATTCTTTACATGCAAAGCTAATGGTTGTGTTCTAAAAGTATTTTCTTTTAGAGATTTCAGTACTATTTTGCAATCTATCATTTTGACTTTTTTTTATTAGAAACTATTTGTTTGAACAATTTATTATTAACTTTGACTTTTATAACAATAGAAAAGTTTTGTAAAGAAGGATTATTGATCTAATTAATGGTAATTCTTTTGTTAGCTTAATTGTAAAATGCTACAATGCAAAAATAATAAATTCAAATCTAACATAAACCCAAACAGAAACCATACTTTGATGTCCGGCTTGCACGAATTGATCTCCTAAAAAATGCGAAACACCTCCTTAGTTAGGTTGATTGGCTTATGTGATATTTTTTTCATGGAAATTTTGTGGATTTTGGTATTAGAGTTAGAGATGTTGATGTTGGGAAGGGGAGGAAATAGGTTTGTGGATGGCAGCTAACAACTGGGAGGGTATGGTGAAAATAGCTTGTTTCTTCGAATACCCCTGTGAGGTCTATGAAAATAACACGAATGACAAAATTTTAACGAAAATAGCCGAAATTAGTTGCTACCTTTGACTGGTAGCGAAGATTCGTTGATTGTGCAAGTAACCTAAAAATTAGTGATAATCGAAAGCAATCAATCTCAGTGAGAAGTAGAGACACATTGAAGAAAACATAATGAAACTGTTCTCAAAGTTCAAAGCTTTACGATTTATTACCTTCCGAACAAAAAACACACGAAGCTATCTAGCCTGAAAGTTACTAAAATATCCACATTTAAAAAAAACAATTAACAAAATTCAAATAAATTATTTTGCGTTGATCTATTATATGTTCTCTTCTTTGGATTTGTTAAAAATTAATATCCTTGGTAGGATAAAAGAAAAATACATCAAGCCAAACAACAACAACAACTACTACTACTACTACTACTACTGCATTCGTACAACCTCCCAAGAAAAAAAAAATTCATTATTAATAAAAGTAAAACAAAATCTGTTTCAGTTTTATTCCTTTTGTTGCCCAAATTGTCACTCTCTTCTTTCTTGTAATGAATTTTGCATACCACTGAAGTCTCTACCTAAAATAAGATGAAATCAAAACAAAACATTGTCACGGCTTGAAATTTTAATAAGAATCACAATTTTATTCTACATATATATTATTCATTATACCTTGACTTTCATAGTTTTATCGAGTGCGGGAAGATGAGTTGATGATGATAAATAAAGGGTATTGACTCTAAATTCATCCACGATCCACTGACTCTTTACTCCTCCAAGTTTCTTCCCCTGATAGAAGATCATCATTTTCTTAAACCCAACAATTGTATTGTTTCAAATTATCTTTTCATCTTCATAACTAATAGACATCTAGTAACCATTCTTCGTAGCCCGTATTGTCGATCTCTTTACGTCTCTGTTTTCTATTTGGGTGAAGAAATAGGCCTCATTCGGTTTACAATACTTGAATTCACCTAAAAATCTCAAAATTAATTAGTTAGTTCTATCCAGATTTATATCAAATTAAGAAACGAAAAAACTTACTCATGAAAAGTTCGTGAGGATCTTGACTATAAAAATTAATTTCCCTGATCATATATGGGTGGGTAGTTGTTGATTCAAGATCTTATTAGTAAGGACATAATGATCTTATTACCACTCGGAGAAAATACAAATCTTACGGATAAATCATCATATCCATTTACCGTACAAGTATTAGATAATGTAGCCACGAAAATGATGAAGACAAAGAGATAGTGCATGTTATAATGTTTTAACAACGCACGGACACAATATCATGTAATGTAATGAATAAAACTTGTATCTTTCTAACAAATTTATAGTGAAAGTGTTTTCACTGTTAATCATAGTTGTTTTCCAAGTCAATGAATCCCATTCCTACCTTAACAATGAATTCCTAATCGTCTGAGGTTTTTCTTTTTCCTGTTTTACCTAATTCGTAGTAGTTTATGTTTTTTCTTCCATACGAATTTGGTTTTGGGAATACTGGGTTGAATTTATGTGGAGCCATTTTCCTTTTCCTTCCAGAAAAAGAATAGAATAGTAGTATCGACTAGTAACAAGACTGCCTATTGTCAGCTAATGGGAATAGGGATGTAAACCCCTTTTGCTTTTGCTTCTGTTAGACTGTTGAAACCATATAAAAAGTAGAAGCACAATGATCTCAAAGACACCTAAAGTTTATTAAACAAGCTAATCCGATTCAACCCCAATTTGTACAACCCAGTTACAAACGTTGTATAATTATGCAATGCACGGTAAATAAATTAAAGCTATTAATTAATTAAACAGCACCATGTGACAGCTTCACTCATCATAACGTGAGCAACGTCGCCCGCGATTGATTAGTAACACCAATAGCACCATGCGGCAATGTCGCTCATTATAACTTGGGCAACATCACCCACAATTAATTAGACATCACCAAATGACAATATCACTCATCATAACCCAGACAACGTCACCCATACGATTATTATTCATATATATACCAACTGTTGTGCTTCATTCATGATAATAGACCAATAGCACACAAAAACAATATTTAGAAAACAGAAGCTTTGAGATGGCAATTCTGCTTAAAGGTCATTAAATAATAATTTCCACAATTCAGAACTCAATTTTAATTATAGTTCGTTAATTAGTTACTGACACACGTCCCGAAAGAATCAACAAGAATGTCCTCATTCAGATGATGACCTGCAAGGCAAGTTAAAAACAAGCAAATTCAATGAGGTGGGTAGGGATGGAGCTCCAATTAACTTTTAAAAACGATTTCACTAAAAATTGTGAAACACTATTTGAGCATTACCTATAAATACTATCTTATTCATCGGATCATCTTCTGTTCTCCATTCTCGAGCTGGAACAATCTCATAAATCTCCCTTACAGCCTGCAAATTAGAACAAACAATTTGAAAATGAGACAGCAAATATGTAATCAGGGCAGTGAGGTATGCGATTAGAACCAGAGCATTTTATCAGGACAGTGAGGTCTGTGATTAAAAATACAAAAATTTCCATATAATGGTAAAAAAAATATTGATAAAAAGACCACAAAACATGATGAGAAGTTTTAACTTCCAATTGGGATTTGACATCTGTAAGATAATGATATTTATTGAAAATTGATTTTAACCTCCCATTTAAGAGCTCTCTGGCACCAAGTGAGATGAGCAGTTATGTTTATGAAAAAATCGTAATGCAGATACCATATTGAACTGCAACAAGACCAAACCTTTGTGCTCACTTCTCTTTTGGAAAAATGAAATGCATTACAAACTTCAGTCAACTTGACCTACTCCTTAGCAAACCAAGCAAGTTTTTTTAAGTGTGCAGACTTCCCTAAGCTCTTCTACTATATAAACTTATTGCAAGTGGCCCCGTGCAGTTCAAAAATTTTGTCAGAAACCTCCTTCACAGGAAAGGTTTCTAAAAGATTATAAGTTTCTAAAACTTTTCAGGAACTCAATGAAAGTTTTGCACAAACATCAAGACCAGTCAAATCTATCTTTTTTAGTTCAAGTGTAGAGAAGATTTTCAAAATTTACCATTTCAAGGTAGAGTCAATTACATGGCAATTAGAACTCTTGAAAATGTTTACTTATATTATTTAGTGGAAATATTTTATGTTGCTACGACAGGCAACATAAAATATACATGAGTCTGGATTGCATGCACCCAAGTGCATTTGTGTATTTTGCATGCAAGGACAAAAAAGAAAAGGAAAGATAGAAAGCAGCTATAAAGGTTATATAGCACAAGGGAATGATGTGTTTATTATTCTACGTCCTATTAATATATGCCTTGTTGCATCCTGTTTATAACATTCTTCAAAAGATCAGCTTGGAAAACGATCAAGAAAAACTTTTATGAATATTATCACAAGAACATCTAAAAATCTAGATTAAACCACAAGATCCTAGCACAAGAGATAGAGAGTGTGGCACAGAAGGAGAACAAAGCAGCTAGTTGTCAGGGACAACAAAGGCACAACAGCCACAGCTAATTCTCAAGCAATAGCATAAGAAAATTTTTCATGATAATCAATCATTGCAAACTGGTACCCACAAAGTATGCAGTTGGTCAGAGTTTTCAATAGTTAAAACCCCTTTGCACCGATACACATCCATGCCATATTTCTTATCCCAAAGAATCTCCTCGGGCCATAAGCAAACCTATAAAGAACATAATTCTTGACATTAGCGAAATATGCATTCGATTGACCGAAAAACCCACTTCAATTAGAGATAGGTGTTTGAAAACATTATAGACAGAACAACCACTCCTGTGAAAATACAAGTTAAATAAGCTACCTAACTAATTTGTTGGAAGACAGTTTATAATTAGGGGTAACAATTTGGGCCACAACATGATTATTCGACATGAATACGAAGTGATTAAACGGATTTAGATTTGAAAATTTTGACATGAATAATAAACAGGACATATTCGTGTCGAATGAATAATAATCGGGTCAGATTCGTATTTGGATTCCTGATCCATTTACAATATGATTAGTTAAACGTATAATCGTATTTAAATGGATATACAAGTCTAACTAGATAATCGTGTCTAAACGGATACTAGGTCTAAATAGATAATGGTGTCTAAACAAATAAACAAATCCAAATGAATAATCGTGTCATAATCATGTCTAAATGTTAGAGACTAAACTCATTCCATGAAAGAACCCAACCAGCGAAAATCCCTACCCGTGAAGATCCCGCTATATATAAATGCCCCTTTCTTATTTTTTCCGATTATTTCCAAATTTTTGAGACCCAGAGCTTGAGACCTCGATTCTTCCTTCTTTGATCTTTCTTGTTCTAAATCTCGATCATTTTGACCCGCAACCACCATCTTGTATCAGGTACTATTCTGGAATCTGGATATTTGTTTTCTATTTTCTTTATTGCCACAGTCCACACACGATTTTAGGGTTTTCATTTTCTTTGTCAAACTTTGAGTATTTTGTTTCTAATTTGGTTATATTTGTTATTCTCATGTTGATTGAGAATTAAATTCTTAAGTTAATTTCTTGCTGATTTTCTTTCATGCTCGTGTTTGTTCCATTGGCATGATATGATGGTTGCCTACTTGGAACTTGTTCAAATTGAATATTATTAATTGTAAAACTGTGAGATTTCTTACCATGTTGATTGCTATTTACATGTCCTTTTAAAATTATCAGCTTTCTAAACTTTATAGGACTGCCTTTCAATTTTGTTTCATTTATTTTGACATAAACAGTTATACAATGTTTGTACTTTTTTTTTTCTTAATTTGAAATGATTGTATCAAAGAGACTGATACACTGTTTGTACTCTATTTGCAGGTAAGTGAAATTTCCATTCCCCTTTCTACCCAGATGGATCAGTAAATTCAGTTATTAGAGTTGCAAGTAAATATCACGACTAGGAACTAGGAATAGGTAAAACCTTGTCAAAGTTTATTGCTGGTGCAACTTTTTGTATGATAATCCAGAATCCATCATCAGTTTCAGTTAAATTTCATTACATAAAACTACATTCGATTTGACCACATTGTTTTCAGATTGGTATTATTGTTATACTTACAACTCTGGTTTCTTAAGTCTAAGACACCATTTTTTTTCCTTGCATTTACTTTATATAGATCTTGGCTGGTTGTCTCTTCAAAGATGAGCTAGATAAAGTTACTTAGGATTCTTAGATCTAAGAAATCTACCAAAAAGCTCAATAAAGAAAATTCTGTTATTTTTTTATTTTGAAAAGCCCATAAACAGAAGGAGAATATTAAGGCAGTGTTCCTAATAGACTAATAGATTTATGCTATACCTACATTTGCTTACATGAATAAAATTCACTGGTAAATAAGTTAAGCAGATGAGATTAGAAATCAGATTCAAAACTCAAAAAGCAGAGCAATGAAAGAAATGTAGAAACATAATAAGAAATGTAGAGGAGGGCACAAAGAGAACCACTGCTACTCAAGCATTCCATCTCCCAATCTTGTTCATGTTTCCTTAAGCAGTATTTGCTAAACAATTTGATAAAATATGGAAAGGCATCAAAGGGAAACAAATACCTGATTTCAACAATTAGAATCTCATTCTTCTCTCCTTGATTGATCCTCCCATCTATTGATAAATCATTTGAGTCTCATCTCCAGCTGGAGATGCCTCTGTGCATCCATCTAGGCTCTGAAGACAAAAATCAACCGCAAACATTAGATAAATCATTTGAGTTGATATTGTGGAATAAGTATCTTATGTTATCATTGCTTTGTATTTGTGATATTCGTCTACTTTCAAGGCCGATTTTAGCTTTGGCTATTGTTAATAACCATCTCTGTTACTGTAGTTTTCTGTTTTTCTTCTTTTTTATATATATTTTTAATTTGATTGTTCTTTTTCTTATATAATATGCGTATTCACCCCTATCTATCAACTATTTGATTGAATATGTCTTCTAAAGCTTGCAACATATATGTTTATTCGGTGTAAGGTTAAACAATCCTTTTCTAGTTATATACTTTAATCAAATGGATACATGATCAAAATGGATGTTGTCTACATAAGACTAAGTTGTATTAATAGAGTCCAAAGGTAGAATTTCTTATTTTCATGTGGAGAACAATTAATGGATGTTGACTACTTACTATTGTATTTTTTAAAAAATATATAATGGAATTATAAAATTTTTAATTTAATTTTTATATATGTTGCAGGAAGAGGATGAATTCAATCGAGTCCAATACGATTAATACTTCTACGAGTGTTGGAAACGATGACATGATTAACATACTCAGTTAGAGAAAAATACTTAATCATAGCACGGAAAATGCAAAAGGAGGCTTACATTACCTGTTTGGACGTTATTTGAAAGGTTGTCAATCAGTCAATTTCCAGATAGAAAAGAAAGATCAAAGTGTAGAAAATGTGGCATCGTCTATTGTAGAAAATGTAGAAAATGCGATACAGGTAATATGAAAAAGCACATGACCTATTGTCCTAAATTAGAAATGCCATGTGATCCTAGGCAAATGATTATAGATCATGTTAATGAGGTCAATTCATGTTCCCAAATTTGATGCTAATATATATTGAAAATTATTGTAAAATGCTTTGGTGATGTATGACTTACCTTTTCAATTTGTAAAGTATGAGGGAATTAGAAAAATTTATTAGTATTTGGAACAAAAAGTGCCAATAGTATCTAGAAACACTCCAAAATCAGATGTGTTAAAGATGTATACAAATGAAAGAAAAAAGATAGTTTGCATGTTAAAAGGAGTTCTGGGTAGGATATCTTTAACTTATGATTTATGGACTTCCATACTGCAATTGGTTATCTGTGTTTGACCATACATTTTGCTGATAAAGAATGGAAACTTTAAAAAAGAGTGCTAAACTTTTGCAATATGTTACCTCCATATAATGGGATTAGTTTAGTTGAAAATATATTATCATTATTATGTGACTGGGGTATTGAGAAAAAAATATTTTCATTGACTTTAGACAATACTTCAAGTAATAATGTATGTGTTCAAATGTTAAGAAATCAATTGAAAATTAGAGAGCATTATTATCTGATGGAGATTTTTTTCATATTCATTGTTGTGCATATATCATCAATTTGATAGTTCAAGAGGGATTAACAGAAATTAAGGAAGAAGTAGAAAAAGTGCGTGAGAGTGAAATATATCAAAGGGTCACAGGTTAGAAAACAAAAGTTTTAGAGTGTGTTAGGCAAGTGTCTTTAGACAATAAAAGAGGATTGAGATAAGATGCTCCCATGAGATGGAATTTAACTTTTCATATGCATGAAAGTACTATCTATTATAAGAATGCCTTTTGTCACTTATAATTAAGTGACTCTAATTATAAGAAGTGTTCATATGAAGACGAGTGGAAAAGAGTTGAAAAGATTAGCAAATTCTTATGCGGTTTTTATGAGATTACTTGCATTTTTTTTGGCACAAAATACCCCACTGCAAATTGTAGCTTATGCAACTTTAAAGCATTTGATGGAAAGTGAGGATGGTTATTTGAGTGCTATGACAGAAAAAATAAAGGCTAAGTTTTTAAAGTATTGGTATGAATTTTCTATCATATTGGCAATTGTCATTTGTTGAGTTTGCATACAAGAAGGTTTATAGACAAAATTCACTATAGTTGAAGCATGTTCAAGATAGATTGTTTTCTTTGTTCAATGAGCACATGGTTGGTTCGCTTCAATCGTCATTGGCTATGACATCAACCAATCCTAACCAAGCTCAACATGGTAGTTCAAGTATGACACATGATGATTGAGTATTCAATGACACCTTGGATATATTAAAGGTAAAATCTATAATTATTCTTTCCTAAATTTGATATTTTCTATTTTAGCTTATTATATTTAGCATATTTAATATTTACTTTTGATTTATAAATAACTTGTGTATAACTATATTTCTTGTAAGAGTTGGATCATTTTGAGAGTGTGGATTATAATTGTATTCAGAAAACTCAATTAGAGCTTTATTTGGATGAATCGTGAGTAGATAGAAATATTAACTTAGACATTTTAGACTTTGGGAAAGGAAATGAGTTTCGTTATCCTAACCTTAATTCCATAACTCGATATATCTTGAGCATTCCTATATCTACCATTGCATTTGAATCGGTTTTTAATGTTGGTGGTCGAATACTTTATCAATATCGAAGTTCACTAATGTCGGACACAATGAAGGTGTTTGTTTACATAAGAGATTGGTTATTTGGGAAGAGTGGTAATTTATGATTTAAATAATTGATTTGAATTTTTTTGGTTGCTTGTAAAGGAAATTATAATAATAATTTTTCTTATTATTATAGAAAGTGCTTGTGCCAAAGTAGATGACATTACTAAAGATATATTTAACTGAAGTATCATTAGTGTTTCATCTTCAGAAAGTAGTACAATTCCTAGTGGTTGTTCATAAATCATGATAGTTGATAAGAGGTTTATTCTATTACTTTACTAATATTTTTATTTATTTTATTTTTTATTTATTCTTACTTGTACTTATTTTTTTTATTGTTTATATTTTGGTTATTTTCTTATTATTTTATTGTTATGTCTCTAAAGTAGATGGGTTGTTCTGAATAGATTATTATATAAATGTTGCTAATTCTCATGCATGTTCTAAGATATTACTTACTATCTCATGAACAGATTTAAACTTTGAAAGTTGTTGCTAATGTCTACGCATGTTAATGGCTATATTAGCAGTTTGAATAGCTTCATATGAAATGTTTGGTAGAATGAATATGAATTTAAATTATGGAGAATATTTTTTAATTATCCTTGTTGATTTATCTTACAATGGTAGTTAGATGAAGAAGGTTGGTCAGATTTCTAGCTATGTAAAGAAATGAACAGTAATTAAAAAAGTTTTTTGGACTAGTTATGCACCTATTTATGAATATGCTTGATTTTGTATTAGTATTAGTATTTGAATTTGAAATTGATTGGTTAATTTGAACGAAATTAGCAAGCTCTATTTATGAAATTTTTATTCACGTTTTGTTTTTGTGAATTATGAATGTAACTGATATGATAAATATATTTTTATAATAATAGATTTAATTGTATAATTTATTTTTTTAATATCTCTTTGTTACAATTTAAATAGATCTAAACGAGTAATCGTGTCATGATCGTATCTAAACGGATAATCATGTTTAAATAGATATTCATGTCTAATCGGAGAATCATGTTTAAACAAATAATTGTATCTACATAATCGTGCTATATTCGTATTTATATTTTTTGACCCGAATAATAATTATATCGTATTCGTGTCGAATAAATATTAATCATCATATTCGTGTTGAAACAAATCCAATCCGTTTATCCGAATTGCCAGATCTATCTATAATCATGAAAGTAATACTTTGACTGTCAAAACTATCTAATAACTAAGCATGAATTTGACTAGCAACTTAGTTTACCTTATCAAGATTAATTGTCTGCAGTTCGCAAATGGATATGAATCGCACATCACTGTCATGAATATTCTGAGATGGTATAGATTGGTGTTCTTCCAACAATGATTCTAGATGAGTAACATGCTGTAAGCCAAGAGTGGAAAAATCAAGTAACATCCGTTAAAATATAAGTCAGTACAAACAAAAAAATGAATGTCTCATGATAAAAGAGTTTATATGATTATTGTAGCATCGTATGCCTGGCAGCCCAATATTTCAGACAAGTCAACTTGACAAAGGACAGAGCGGATGATCTGGGCAAGGGAGTTACTTTCATGTAATTCCTTCTCCAATTTGCCAAGAGAATCTTCAGAACCCTATGCAGAAACTAAATCAACCTTGTTAAGAATTACAATATCCTACAAGAATACGATATTTATAAGCCCCTAAGATTGCTGAGCCTATCCAATAATCAATACACACATAACAAATCCAAATAAAAAAGAAAGGAGCTCGCACTGTTTCAAAAAACACAAAAACTATTGCACAAATAATTCAGTAGCAAGATTGTAATGTCATGAGACTTACCGCAAATGTTATTCGAGGAATTGCTTCAGGAAATGAAGACAAGTGACAATAATTTTTTATCTGGAACAGGAGGTTTTTGGCATCCACAACCTATTTAAGTAACAACAATAAGTCCAAGGTAAAAGCTGTTGTAAATCAGGAAATAAAATATACAAACTTGAAGGCACAAGAAAGCACCATAAACTCAAGCTTTCTTACAATAGATAACTATCACACACTCAAGTATCACGAACATAAACACGTGATGACACAGTATGGTACAATTGTCTGACATTACTATGAGGCAGCTAACAAATAAGTAACAAGGAATGGGCAAAATCAGATAATACTAGAACTGCATAGAAGATTGACAAGGAAATGCATTATTCAATTCCCAATGGTAAATAGGAGAAAAGCTACAGCAGTCATGGCAGGAGATAATTCTAAAAATATTTTAGAAGTCATAATAGGAAGAACCCCAAATGTAGTATCCTTAGCGTCTATCACAATGAATAATTTAAATAATGCCATAATGTGATGTGGCTGACAAACTATTTCAAAAGTCAAGCATAAGCCCAAAAAGATAGTAAATCAAAGTCTAAACCAAGGAGATATGTCAATAATATTGCTTAAGGTGATAATAGAATCAAGTCTGAAAGCTGATTCCAGCTGGTCGTCCAGCCAAAGGAGCAGATTTGCTAACCCAGTGGTCTCAAGCAATATATGATAAAGTCTACACATTACAAACCAACAATTTCACCTCATTAATTTCTCAAAATGACATCGATAATTATCCTTATTGATGAAATAATTCCACGTACAAAATGGGAAACTATCAAATTTCCCATAAGTTGACTCCTAAAAAGACTTAAGAAAGTAGTATTACCTTTCTTTCAGCTGTACAAGTGGCTCCAGTGCTTGAACTAAACTATCCTTTACTGTGCAACAAATGCACATTCAAGATGTAATTAACAAGCTGAAATTCGTTAACCCCATTTGTAAGTTTACATCCTAGCAGCAAGTAAAAAACTAAAATACTTCATATAATAACATATCCTAATATTTCTCTAAATTGAAACTTTAATAAATTTTTCGACCATATATTACTATTATTAAACAAATTTGAATATCCTCGAACTTCATCTGGCAATGAAAATCTTATTGTTTTACAAGATATTGAAATTTTTTTTAAGAACAATTATTAATTAGTACAATCTTTCCATTGCAACACTGTTTCACTACATAATAATGCTATGAGTATTTGAAACTAAAGAAAACCCAACACAATTACAGCAGAAGTAAACAACATTTGCACACGTAATAGGAGCAGATCACTTTAACAAAAGTAATCAAAATCTAAGCAAATTTAATTACAGTGGATTTGCCAGCTCCAAGAAAGTTAGTGATGACGGTGACACCGACTGAAACGTCATCTTTACCGCGAGAGTTGGATGATTCCTCAGCAATTTCGTCAATCAGAGGGGGATTTTCTTCGTCGTCGTTCAGTTTCAATGGAAATCCGATCTCCGCTCCAGGTTGCGCTCTACTCGTGATTTAAGATTTAAACGTTTTAAGATTATCCATTTTGTCCTAACATTTTTTGCCAAACAATTATTATTATTATTATTAACGGCGTACTATTTCCCGGTAAGAACATATTGGGTTGGGCCTTCCGCTGTGACATTTCACTGGTTATTTTTTGATTTACCTAATTAATAAATTTTATAAAATTTTAAGAATTATAATATTATATATAAAAAATATTAAATTAATATAATATTCAAAAAATCAGTTATATAATTTTTAAATAAAATTAAATTATTAATAATTATTTATACTAACTATTTTAAAAATAAAATATTAAAAAATTATTAATTTATAATAAAATTATTTTTTATATTATATAGGAAAATATTATAATATTGAATTTAAATGAGTTTTTTATTAATTAAATGGGTATTATTATAAAAAATAAGGGAAAAATATCATCACCTTTAAGAAAAAATACCAAGCCTGAAAGCAAATCCAACCCAAGTAATCCTTGAGTTTAGCTCAGGAACACATTGATGAGATTGCGTTATAATTTATGTCCGATTATTGCTCTGGCCATTTTCATTAATATATATATTTTTTTATAATCGAAGTATCTTAGTCAATTTACGCATATCTCGACTAATCCTCGAAGAGACTAGTGCAGTATCCTATTGTCACAATCCTCCGTTTAAATTATGGACAATCCAAAAAATCGAACTCAAAATAGTGCGCCTAATCATACAATCTCAGTTTCACTCTTATTAATTAAACTACCAAGAGATGGATTCTATTCATATACACTATCCTTATTCTAAACAAAAAACATGATTTAAGCATAGTTTTTTTTGTTTTTTTTATGTATTCCTGCTTGTGGTTTTTTTTTTTTAATTATATATCTAGTGATTTATTCCAATTGGATATCTAGTAATTTAGGAGGATTGTTCAATTATAATCATAAATATTTTTAAATTATTCAATCAATCTAATTCTTTAACATTTCTATTCCTATCATTCTGGTGTCATTTGCATATACAAAATGACAGATCTCAATCGTTACTAATTAGGATTGCTTTGAAGTTTAAGCAACAACCTTTGCTTCTTCACAAATGTAGATTACGAAACTGATTAATTTAATCAACCAACATTAATTAATTAATTAAGTGCCCAAAAAGTAATTGGAAAAGTAAAAAATGCATAATCGAAATTGTTTTTGGTTCAAAGATGATGCTTCTGTTATTTTTTTTCCCATGTCTTGACGCAAAGTTAAAAGAAAGCACCACGAATTTTCCTTTTATTATAACATTTTGCTGATATTGGGAATATTTCCAAACGGTTTAGGACAAGTTAATGTATATCAAAGACATCATCAAATTGTGAATGTTGTTGCATCCTAATTTACTACGTCGTTTAACCACATAAAGACGTTGTATTTTAATTAATGCAAAGTGTTATACAAAGATGTTGTATTTTAGTGTGAAGTGTTGCATTCGAATTTGTATCTTCAATGTTCCGATGTCAAAGGATAGTAGTTAGTGTTGAATTATTAACACTTTTTTTTTTATATATATTAAAAATAACATTAATTATTATGATATTAAAATTATAACATCCAATCGAATACGCGATCAATATCAAATATTCAGAAATCACCCATGATTATGATATAGAAATTAATTAAAATTTCTGACTATATCTTATTTTTATCAAGAATATATTTCTTAAATTGGAATATAAAATCAACGCAAAAATAACAATCAAATATATCCTTATTTATTGGATCATATCTATAAAGACTGAATTATTAATATTACATTTTATAAAGTATAGGATAAACTTATGATGCATGTCAATTCATAAATTTTTTCAAAAAAACTCATTTGTGTTTTAATTTATGTAAGATTATAGTAAATGAATTAAAAAAAAAAAAAAAAGAATGTATGATATATTCAAAATTGCACCACAACATATATAATTCGGAAAATTATTTTCATCCTTAGATTCTTATATCTTACCATTGATTTTGTTTTAACTATATATAAAAACTACGATGATAAATTTTTTTGTCCATCTTGTTTTCTCAACGTTCTAATTTTGATAGTTTCCCTGTATCTATGTAGCCGCCCTAGTTTGATTAAATGTAATAAAATCAATTTCAAAATTACTGTTAATCAACTCATGATTAGGGTGAAAGATAAATAAAATCCTATAATTTTATTAAATAATAATAATTTTTTATTTTATATTTTAGGATAAAATTTTATGAAATTTGAAAATCATTACAATTACCTTTTAAGATCGAGCAATTGTCTAGTTTAAAGTAAAATTATTTTACCCCTACTTTGTAAATCGAACGTCTTCTTTTTCTTCTTAAAATGGCCAATCAACCAACGACGATTGTGTAATTATAGTTTCCCGTCTCCCTGACACTCATGTTATCAAAATCGCAATTTTAATTAAAATTATTTTTTATTTAAAAAATTAAAATATAAAAATAAAAAATAAAAATAAAATTTTAATAATATATAAATAATAAAATATTTAAAATATTTTATAAATTAATAAAATCAATCCAAATCTATTAAAATTAATTAAATATTTTTATTATTTTATTATTTTTAATTTTAATTAAAATTAAAATTATTTTTTTATTAAAATTATAATTTTTATCTATTTTATTATATAAAATTACAATTTTAATAACAATACTGATAACCCTTCAATAACCAAACCCTCATCCTTTCATTAAATAAAAAATCCACGTATTCGAAAGCTGAACACCACCACCATTGTTGAGTTCTCCTAATCCAGTAATCTAGTAATCCCTAATTGCCGAAATCAAATCCCTAAAGTATTCAAAATTCGTTCTCTCTTCACTTCTCTTCTCTCAGTCCTCCATTACTAGGTGGATCGATCGACGTTTTAGTGGCCACTCGCCACCGACGCTTACAATCATGGATCATCTCTACTACCAGTCGGTGGGTTTGACTATTGTAGTGATTTTAGTTGGTTTATATAGTAACTTTAGGATTACGAATGATTTATTTTTGGATGAAGAGAGCATAGATGAAGTTGGATTGGTTTCGGTCGTTGGCAGCCAACCAACGAGATTGACTGGTTTATACGCGAATTTGAAGCATCTTCTGGTTCGTTTCATGTTTGATTTGAAATGAGTGTTGCGTACTTAAGTGTCCAGAGTTTTAGTTCATGGTGATCTGGGAAAATTTGATTGGTGACTCATTGCTTTGTTATTTTCTGGTTTTTCACACTGGGTATTGTTAGTTTCTGGATTCCAATAATATAAAGGACTTGGTCTCTCGAAAAGATGCTTTTATCCCCCCGGTTCTTAATCTTTGTTAGGGAATGTTTGTCGCAAAAGATAAAGGAGAAGGGTATCTGTCATTTCATCAAGGGTATTTGTCATATGCCCACTTGATTATTAGTGTCGATTGAGGGGAAAGAAAGTAAGGAACCGCTGCGCCATTATCAATTTATCATTGACCCACGGTCCCATTACTTATAGTTTACTCCCTGCTAATTATTGCTTAATCTCGTAAAAATAATAATAATTAACACAAAATAAGTATGAAAACTTGATATCTGATATTAAGAACTAAAGATAAAATATATTGTCAATTATCACTACGCTAACACAATTAATAAAACATATAATAACAAAATATATATATATATATATATATAAACATATATTACAATTAATATATTATTTTATAATTCAATTTATTAAATTTATAGTAAAAATTAATAAGTATATTCATAGAAATTTTTTTACTAGTATTTATAAATTATTAGTTTAAAAATAAAGTTATTATTATTATTAATATCAACCACAATAATAATCATAATAAATTGTTTTGAATAATATATTATCACACCAATGCAATAGTACAACATATAAGTGCAGGACGATATATAACAATATATATTAAAATAAAAATATATTATTTTATAAGTTATTAATTTAATTTATAATTAAAAAATTAATAAGCATATTCATAACAATTTTAATTTTTACTAGTATCTATAAATCATCAGTTTAAAATAAATTTATTACTATCAATATCAACAAAAATAATAATCATAATAAATTATATTAAATAATAATATTATTTTTAAATTATTTTTGTTAATAATAAAATTAATTTAAAAATATTATAGATTATTTGATTATTATTAGTATTGTTGTTACTACTAATAGTAAATTTATTTTAAAATTATAATTTATAAATACTAGTAAAAATTTTTTTAATGAATATATTCATTAATTTTTAAATTTAAAATATAATATATTTAATTTTAATTATATTTATATATATTTTTTCGTTCTGCTATATGTTGTATGCTATAATGGTAATTGACAGTATATTTTATTCCTAGATTTTAAATTCAAAACGCAAGTTTTCATAAAATATTTTATATTTTTAAATGAATCAATTTAAATTAGCAATCGGATATGGTTTATTTTGAATTACTTAAGGGTAAGTGGATATGGAATTTAAAAAAAAAGAAAGAAATAATAGAAATATAAATCTAAAAATAAGAAAAAAAAGATATTTAACCTTATGTTAAATTATGGCTACATCTACAAATTTAGGTTATTGAATTCGAGTTTTACATAAAATATGTTCATTAATACGAATAAATTTACACCCAATTGGTGATTGGTATGGTAAGAACATAAATTTGTGACAGGTAGGTTTAGAGTTCGAATCACATCAACTGTATGACTGATGCACCAAGGTGGAGACATCGGGTTTTATCCGACTGTTTGGTATCTGTCGATCTGGGTGAGTCGGATCTGGGTGAGTCGCTGACGTCTTCAAACTTAGGGTCTGGATCCTATCCCTGTGATACTGTTTAAAGGCAATAGAGAGTCTGAGTCTCCGACGGTAAAATCCCGCGATAATTGATTGGCAATCGGAGTTCTCCAATATAAAAAAAAAAGTATAAATTCAACAATAACATTTAGAGAAAAAAAAAGTTTCTAATATAATTTGATTTCATTGTTATATGAATCAAAGAGACCGAAAATTCAAAGGGTCTAAAATATAAAAATTAATTAATATAAAATTGAATACTGTATATGTTCCAATATAAAACTTTTAACTCTTATCCAACATCAAATTATCCCAAAATCCCAGAAATTATTCGATGAAGACTCCACATTTATACCATTTAAAAACCATTTTTAACCATTTAACCATGTTTTCTTAAACGTTTTGCTAGTTCTGTACGCTGTAAAATTGGATAAATCTATACGTATAAGTGATCGGCATTGATATCGATATTATCAGTTTTTTAGGACACGCAAAGGCAAAGAATTCCTTTGTTGTCATATTACTAGCCAATGAAACTAATCCAGTAAACACATGACGTGACTTAATTAAACCAATGCAACAGATTTTCTATGTGAATAAAAATTTGTTTGATGAAACTGAAGATGCTTTTATATTTCCTTTTATTATTATTATTATTATTTCCTTCAAGAAGAATCGATTTCTTATTCGGATATAATGATTCTATGCATGAGATGAGACAAATGCTATCTAATACTAATTATTTGAGAATTTATCGAGAAACAAAGATTATATTCTTTTTTTAGTTTTCTCCCTATCCTATCATTTAGGCCCGTTCAAAGCTTCTATAAAAAGATAATGCTTACTGCTTAGGGCAATCTATAAAGTGGAAGCTTATTATAGAATGTGATTAGAGAGTGTGAAATCTAGACTTTTGTAAATAAATTAATTTGCCGACCACCACCATCACCATTTTGTCCCATTAACACCACCACCACCATCTAATAATTTTCTCTAGAAGACTGACTAACCGACGATATCTAGCTAGCAATTGCCGTGTAGACGCCACCAAACTCAACTAACCCATTCACATTTTCCTCCAGTTCTCTCTTTCTCTCTATATGTACAAAGATCCAAAACCAGTCTTGTTGATGCTACAAGAATATTATTAACTTACTCTCTATTTGTGTTTCTTCTCCATCTTTCTCCTTCTCAATCTCTCATACATAATAAATTAAAGTTCCCCCCGTCTCTTCATTCTTTCTTCTGTGTAGGTTGGGAAACCATGCAGTTCAGGAAGGACATTGCTTTGATTGTTGTACTACTACTTGTTTGTGAGATTCTGACATGCTTTTCACAGGCACAGAATATTAGCAGAACTAGTTTTCCGAAGGGTTTTGTTTTTGGGACGGCCTCTTCTGCTTTCCAGGTTGGTATTCTATATCATCAGTCATCATCTAATTCAAATCCGTATTTATTCATTTTATTTTTCTAAAATGACATTAGGCTTTACTTCTGTTTGAAATTTTTGCATAAACATGGAATACAACTGTCCAATTATTTTTGGTTTTCACGCGAGCCTCAGCCACACACCCAGGTCTCGACAAGATTTCAATAATGGCTGAATAAATAAATAAATAAAAATAAAATTGAGTTCGTTTCCCATTTGCAAGATGAGAAACCCTTCTCCTTTATCATCTGAACTGTTTCGATTTTTCAATTAGGAATTAATATTATGGAGATGAAAAGAAATGCATTTTTTGATTTTTGCGTTATTAACTATTTTCTTCGAGAGAGTACAAAATGGGTATATTTGTCAATTCATAATATACTCCATTACAAAACGGCGGGGTTTTACAGGCCACAAAGCCACAAACTCCACGTAGGCTTCAAGTTTAAAATTTTGTTAAAGACCCTCATATTTCTTAATATTATGAATAAGCACGTTATTTTTGGGCATCAATGCCCGAGTAATGTAATGTATTCCTTTTAGTTAGTTGTTGATCATGTTTTAAAGATTTCTCTGAAATTATTGTATTTTGTTACATTTTAAAAATAAAATTAAAAAATATTTAATAATATTTGCATTATATATTTTTTATTTTTATACTATTATTTAATATCTAAATTTTTTATTTTAAAATAGTTATAACTTTAAAGTCACAATATCATAATATCAAAAGGAGCTTAAACAAAATATGTGATAAATAATTTTTAAAATAATATGAATTTATTATTTAATTATTATCTTACTTATTATGTCATTTTTTATATTTTTAAAATTTAATCTAAAATATATTCGATAAATGTGATATTATAAATTGTTGGCATGTATATCAAATGATCTTAAAAAAAAATATATTTTTTAAGTAATTAATAAATATTATATCCCTTATCGCATTATTAACACTTTTTTTCATATGTGGTTTGCATTGTCTAACGTAAGTTTAACCCTCCATTTAACAAACAATTTTTTTTTATAATTAAAATAGAAAATAGGATATAATTAAAAATGTCTTATGTTATTTTCAATATTTTTCTCATCTCAAATTTTTTATTCTAAAATAAAATTTAAATAAAATGATATGTGAGTTATTATAATATTTATAGAATGATAATTTTTTATAAATTTTAAAATTATTTATTATATCTTCTATTATTTAATAAATATATATTATTTTATTTAGAATATATTTTGAAATAAAAAATTTTAAATGAGTAACATTAGTAGTTAGTTTAATAATATATTTCATAAACAATTTCACTTTTCATAATCAAAATGGTAAGTAAATTATTTTGAAAAATATGTAAAATAAAATTAGAATTCTCTTGTATTGAGTAGTGCTATTTTATTATTATTTCTTTTTTTTTTTAAAATTATTTGAGCAGTATGAAGGAGCAGTGAAAGAGGACGGCAGGGGCCCAACGATCTGGGACACATTTTCCCACGCTTTTGGTAAGCGTATCGCTTTTTTTTTTCTTTTTAACACCATATTTTCTTTAAAAGCATCAATTGGAATATTGTATTAATTAACGTCAAATTTAACATTAATCTTCTACAGGTAAAATACTGGATTCCAGTAATGCTGATGTGGCCGTTGATCAGTACCATCGTTTCTCTGTAAGTCCTGGAAAGATACCGATATCCACAGCTCAATGAATTAAAGTGTTTCTTCAACTAATAATTTACAAGAGACTCGAATATAATTTATCAAACAGGAAGATATACAACTTATGAAGGACATGGGAATGGATGCTTACAGGTTTTCGATTGCTTGGTCAAGGATTTTCCCCAGTAATTAAGCTGTGCTTGTATTTACTGTAATGATAATATGAATATCACTGTTACTTCAACATTAAATAAGAAAAATCCTGACGTTTTCGCTTCTTTTATGCAGATGGATCGGGAGAGATAAATCAAGTAGGGATTGATCATTACAATAAACTCATTGATGATTTACTTGCTAAAGGTATATATCATAAGAACTTTATTCATATTTAATTAGCCTATAATGATATAAATAAATTAACTGATTATTGCTAGGAACCTATGTATTTATATGTGTATGAAGGGATTGAACCATATGCGACTCTTTATCACTGGGACCTTCCTCAGGCCCTGGACGACAAATACAATGGATGGCTTGATCGTCAAATTATGTAAGCAAATGAAGTACTTTCACAATCTTCAAACTATTTAATTTTATCCTTTTCTTGAGCACAAACAAATTCAATCTCTTTTACAGAAACGACTTTGCTAGCTATGCCGAATTATGCTTTCAGAAATTTGGCGACAGGGTGAAGCACTGGATTACATTCAACGAACCACATACATTTTCTATCCAAGGCTATGATGTAGGTCTTGAGGCACCTGGTCGGTGTTCAATCCTTCTTCATCTCTTCTGCAGGGCTGGACATTCTGCGACGGAACCTTACATAGTCGCACACAATGTCCTCCTTTCTCATGCAACAGTCGCAGATATATACAGGAAAAAATACAAGGTGAAGTAATGTATATGAATTTGATCTAAATTAGGAATTAGGAAGAGTGCTGACGGAAGTTGTTTAGAGATATTGTTGAAACAGCATCTCCAGCAGCAGTTCCAGCACTCCTTATAACCTCAGATCAGAAACACAGCAAAGACATACAATACCAGCAATGATCTCAACACAATCTCTTTTCTAACTACTCGGAGAAAAAGA
>JAVXUL010000012.1:9945768-9961028 GCA_035590515.1 Trichilia minutiflora | reverse complement strand
GCATTTATTTAAAAAATAAATGATTTGATTAATAAATAAATGACACGATTATTAAATGGATGTCACGATTAATAAATGGATCGTATTAGGATTGAAGATCTTAATACGATTAATAAATGGATCGTATTCGGATGAACACAAAAAAATATTATAAGTTCATTGACACGATACGAATACGATTCAATTATCCGAATTGACATCCTTACCATCAGCCAACATTTCGAGAGACTCCGTCACTCTCAACTATCCTTTAACAGCGTCACCGGGACAGGACATAGGACAATAACATCTCTATTACCTAATTTCATATAACTATTACTTATTAATTTGTTTTAAATAAAATAAAATTTAAAAAATTAATATAATTTGTAATTTTTTTAAGTTTTCATCATTAGTTTTTATTATACTTTTATAAATTAAAAATTATAATAAAAATAATTACAAATTATAACTAAATAATTATAAATTCATCAATGTGGGAGGATAATTTCCAAGTCATGTTTTTTGTGTTTGTTCTCCTCTTACAAAATATTAATAATTGATTTATAAACTTATATAAATATTTCTCTCTCTCTCTCTCTCTCTCTCTCTCTCTCTCTCTCTCTCTCTCTCTCTCTCTTTACTTCTTTAACTTCAAATAAAATAGTTTTTAATTTTTAAAATCAAATCATAAAAATAAAAAAGTTTTTTAAAGGGTTAAAACGTATAAAATAATATGAAAATTAAAAATATAAAAGATTATTGTTATAGTTTTTTTTCATTTATATATATTTTTTAAATATATTATTTTACTTTTTTGATTTACTAATTATGAATGAATAATTTTATTAAATATAGTATTATCTTATTAAAATAAGAAAAAAAGATAATATTATTTAATAAAATCAGATGATAGAAGTTATTAAACTACTTAAGATTTATAATAATTTTCATACATATATTATTAATATATCTATTTTTAATTTTATAAAATATAATATTATAAATTTGTATTGTACGTATTTTAATTATTTTATATAATATTAATGGTGTATTTTAATAAATAATAAAAAGAAAAGCGATAGGGACTATGTAAAACTCAGTGGGGCAGAACGGAAAAAACATTTATAACCTTCAAACTCACCCTGATTTTAAGCTGGGTTAAATTTTTAAGCTTCAAAACCAAATTTATTAAAATTAAAAGTAATATAAATTATCCTATAAATTTCAGAGAAACCTTTACTTGTTTTATTTATTTATTTATTTTTAATAAAATTTAATATTATCGATTTTTTAGTTATCATTGTTCAAACCCTTTATTTAAATCCCATAACAATAATAATTTTACTGTTCTTAAATTCTCAATTAAATTACATTGTATATAATAATTATCTATTAAAATACATTATATAATTTTTTTTATTTTTTTTACAAATACCGTGTAAACAATTAGTTAATTAAAACTAAATAAAATATATGTTTTTTAGTTTATACTTTACCTGATGAAAATTTAAAATATTATCACTGTTGAATTGCTTTTTACATAAATGGTAGTTTAAGAGAAATTTACATACTATATTGGTTTAAGAGAAATATATTGACCACCATGGAATTACTGCACTTATTTTACTCTATCAAAATAAAAGAAAAATTAGTTTAAAAATAATAAAAAATAAAAACATACTTCTCCAAAATCGACTTTTATAGTTATTTTCTCCATCAATTCAAAAGTTCTCTGAAATTTATGAAGAAAAAGAAATATATTCAATTAATTTACGATTTAAAAGATATCTAGTATAAGATTATTAAAATTCGAAAACAAATGCATTGTAAAGGCCAAACGATGTTTACTTAATATTAAAATATATGTAGGTTTCATTGGATTTTTCTTTTTTCTTTTACATCGTTTTAATTAAAATTAAAATCATATGTTAAAAAGGATTTTTAAGAAAATTTCAGAGGAGAGTCAATACCATTACTCTTCCATACAACAGTAAATAATCAATACCAATCCAAAATATTTATTTAGCAATGATCTATTATATGTTCTCTTGGTTGGATTTGCCAAATCTAATGTAATGTTGTTGCTAGTATGAAAGAAAAATGAAGCCCAAGAACTGCTACTACTACACTTGTACGAACTCCAAATACAAACTAGATTGATTGATTATGCATTAATAAACACAAAATTCTTTATTAACATTTGTCATCTCATTTTCCAAGAGATAAAAAAAGGGTATTTTGGTTATTTCTGATTCTCATCAATATGCTTCAGTTTCGTTCTACGCTTACTGCGGATGTTGCCCTAGTTGTTACTAGCTTCTTTTCTGTAATAAATTTTGCATACCAGCAAAGTCTCTACCTCAAAGAGAGATGAAAGCATGGAATCAAAACACTGTCAAAATAAATTAAGATAGAATGGCAGTTTGAAATTTTTATCTGACAGGAATAAGCACTTTAATTGTCTTGTTAATTAGGTACATACCTTGCTTTCAATAGTTTTTCCTGTGCATGAGGATGAGTTGATGATGACTAAATTCATCTACGATCCAGCCAGCGACACTTTACTCCTCCAGGTTTCTTCCCCAGATAGAAAATTATAGTTTTCTTGAACCAACAATTGGATTTTTCCATATTATCTCTCCATCTTCATCACTATTCGTAGCCCGGATCAGGCAGCTGTCTCTTTATGTCTGTTTTTTCTAATTGGGTGATGAAGTAAACCTCATCTGGTTTGCAATACTTGAATTTACCTAAAATACCCAAAATCAAGTAGTTAATTATATTATGATCAAAGATTTATACCAAATTAAGAAAACTAAGGAACTTACTGCTGGGAAGTTCTTAAGGATTGTGAACATAAAATCAATGTCTCTGATCATATGGGTGGGTGGCCGTTGATTCAACATCTTTTTAGTAACGTAGGGCATAATGATCTCATTACCACCCAGAAAATACAATCCCCACAAGTAAATCATCGTACTCTTGTACTGTACAAGTATTAGACAATGTAGCCATGAAGATGATGAAGACAGAGATAGCATAGTAATCTTGTAATGTTTGAATAAGGCACACACAGAATATGCTGTGCTGTAACAGATAGAACTTGTATCTTTCGAAAAAAATCTACAATGACAGCGTTTTCACTGTTGACGGTAATTGTTTTTCAAATCATTGTCCGTGGACTTTGTTTTCCTTTCCAGAAAAAAGAATAGTATAGTAGTACAGATTAGAAACATGATCTGCCTATTGTTTTTGCTAATGGGAATAGGAAGTAAACCCCTATTGTTTCTGTTATATTGTCAAAACCAAGTAAAAAGTAGAAGCATAATGGTAAAAAAAAGAATTTAATAACAGCATCTATGTAATCAGGGCAGTGAGGTATGTGATTAGAAATAGAGAAGTTTGTATATAATGGTAAAAAAAAAGAATTTAATACACAGTGAGAAGTTTTAACTTGAGATTTGAAATCTGTAAGATAATTATATTTATTGAAACTTGATTTCAACCTCACATTTAAGAGCTCTCTAGCACCAAACAAGAAGAGCAGTTATGTTTATGAAAAAATCATAATGCAGATACCATATTGAACTACAATAAGACCAAACCTTTCAGCCCACTTCTGCTTTTGGGAACAGTAAATGCACCACAAACTTCAGTCAACTTGACCCACTCCTTGGCAAACCCAAGCATAGTTTTTTAAATGTGCAACCTTCCATAAGCACTTTTACTATACAAACTAATTTAAAGTGGCCCTGTGTAGTTCAAAAATTTGTCAGGAACCTCCTTCCCAAAAAAGGTTTCCAAAAGATTATAAGTTTGCAAAAAATTTCAGGAACTCAATGAAAGTTTTACATGAACATCAAGACCAGCCAATCTACCTATATTTTAGTTAAAAAGTAGAGGAGGTTCTCAAAATTTACTATTTTAAGGCAGAGCCAATAACATGGCAATTTGAATTCTTGAAGATGTTCACATATATTATTGGTGGAAATATTTTAAATTGCTACAACAGGCAACATATAATAAATATGTGTAGACCGACGCACCCAAGTGCACTTGTATATTTCATAAGCAAGGAAAAAAGAAGAGGAAAGGAAAGAAAGGAAGCAGTTATAACACAAGGGCATGATGCATTTATTACTCTACATCTTACTTTAAAAAGATCAGATAGGAAGACAATCAAGAAAAAACTATTATAAATATTATCACAACAACAGCTAAAAATTTAGACGAAACCACAAGATCCTAGCACGAGAGATAGAGAGTGTGACAGAGAAGGAGAACAAAGCAGCAAGTTGTCACGTAAAACAAAAAAAGCACAACAGCCTTAGCTAATTCCTAAGCAATAGCATAAGAAAATTTTTCATGATAACCAATCAATGAAAAAAGGTACCTGCAAAGAATGAAGTTGACCAGGTTGTCAATAGTTAAAATCCCTTTGCACCAGTCCACATCCATACCATATTTCCTATCCCAAAGAATCTCCTTGAGCCATAGGCGAACCTATAAAAAACATAATTCCAGGCATTATTGAAATATGCATTTGACTGACAAAAGAATGAACTTCAACTAGAGACAGGTGTTTAAATATAATGAAAAGCTATATAGACAGGAAACATACTCCTGTGAAACTACAAGTTATATAAGCTATCTAGCTCATCAGTTGGAAGACATAAACCATAAACATGAAAGTAATACTATGACGATCAGGACTACCTAATAACAGAGGGTATCAACTAAGAATGACTTTAACCAGCAATTTAGTTTACCTTATCAAGATTAACTGTCTGCAATTCGCAAATGGATATGGTTCACACATCATTGTCATGAAGATTTCGAGATGGTATAGATTGGTGCCCTCCCACCACTGATTGTAGATGAGTGACATGCTGTAAGCCAAGAGGGGAAAAATCAAGTGACATCAGTTAAAATATAGGTCAGTAGAAACCAAGAAAATGAACCAATCATGACAAAAAGGGTTTTATATGTTTAAATGTAGCATCATATGCCCGGCAGTCCAATATTTCAGACAAGTCAACTTGACACCAGACAGAGCGGATGATGTGGGCAAGGGAGTTAATTTCATGTATTTCCTTCTCCAATTTGTCAAGAGAATCTTCAGAATGAAACTAAATCAACCTTGTTAAGAATTACAACATCCTACAAGAATAAACGAAATTTATAAGCCCCTAAAAATGCTAAAACTATCTAATAATCAATACACACATAAAATATCCAAATAAAAAAGAAAGGAGCAAAAACTGTTCCAGTGCAGTAGCAAGAGTGAGACTTACCACAAATGTTATTTGATGAATTGCTTCAGGAAATGAAGATAAGTGACGATAATTTTTTATCTGGAACAGGAGGTTTTTGGCATCCACAAAACTATTTAAGTAAGAACAATAAGTCCAGGGTAAAAGCAGTGGTAACTCAGGCAATAAAATATACAAACTTGAAGCCACAAGAATGCACCATAAATATATTAT
Source organism: Trichilia minutiflora (assembly GCA_035590515.1). Classification (NCBI taxonomy): domain Eukaryota; kingdom Viridiplantae; phylum Streptophyta; class Magnoliopsida; order Sapindales; family Meliaceae; genus Trichilia; species Trichilia minutiflora. The sequence continues at coordinate 9,955,560 of JAVXUL010000012.1, read as the reverse complement.
TCAATTCCAAATAATAAATAGGAGAAAAGTTACAGCAGGCATGGCTGGAGATAATTTGAAGAATATTTTAAAAATCAAGACAAGAAACCCCCCAAAGTAGTATACTTAATATCCATTGAATGAATAAATTAAATACTGTCAGGACGTGATGTGGCTGACAAACTATTTCAATAGTCAAGCATAATCCCAAAAAGATGGTAATTCTAACTCTAAACCAAGCATACATGTCAAATAATTTTGCTTACAGTATAATAGAATCAAGCCTGAAGGCTGATTCCAGCTGGTCATCTAGCCAAAGAACAGATGCCAAAGGAGCAGGATTTGCTAACTGGTGGTCTCAAGCAATATATGATCAAGTCTACAAATAACAAACCAACAATTTCATCTCATTAATTTCTCGAAGTGACATTGATCATTATGTATATTGACGAAATACTTTCACATACAAACTGATAAACTATCAAATTTCCTGTTAGCTGACTACTAAAACGACTTCAAAAAGAAAAGGTGGTATTACCATTCTTTCCGCTTTACAAGATTTTCCGGTACTTGAACTAAACTATGCTTTACTGTGCAACAAACGCACCCATTTGCCAACTCAACGCACTCTTCCACAAGTGCAACTCCTTCTCCTTCATTTATCATTGCCCTCTCCACCACCATCTCTTCACCAATCTCGATCAAGATGACAGCAATTCTCTTACCATATTGCTCATTCAAGATGTAACTAACAAGCTGACATTCATAACCCCATTTGTAACTTTACAAGTTAGCAGCAACTAAAAAACTAAAATCCCTCATATAATAACATATCCTAGTATTTCTCTACATTGAAACTTTAATAAATTTTTCAAACGTGTATTACTATTATTAACCAAATTTGAATATCCTAAAAACTTTATCTGGCAATGAAAAATCTTATTGTTTTACAAGATACTGAAAATTTTCCATAAGAATGATTACTAATTAGTATAATCTTTTCCACTACAACACTGTTTCACTACACATTAAAGCTAAAGAGTACTTGAAACTGAAGAAAACCCAACACAATTACAGCATAAGTAAACAACATCACGAAAATACAGCACCCTAAGATTACAGTGGATTTGCACACGTAATAGAAACATATCATATTAACAAAAACTAAGCAAATTTAATTACAGTGGATTTGCCAGCTCCAAGAAAGCCAGTGATGATCGTTACACCAACTGAAACGTTATCGTTATCGCAAGAGTAGGAGGATTCTTCTGCAGTTTCGTACATCCAGAGGTGGATATTCTTCGTCTTCGTCCATTTTCCATGGAAATCCAATCTCCGTTAGGTACCGCGCTCGGCCCCGCGCTTCAAGATTTAAGCTTTTTAATTTGATTCATTCCGTCCTATTTTTTTTGCTAAGAAGTTTTTGTACTTGTTTGAAAAACAGTGTGGACGTTCCGGGTAAGAACACATTGGGTTGGGCCTTCCGCTGTGATATTTCACTGCTCATTTTTTGTAATAACTAATTTCTAAATAAAAAATTAATGATTAATAATAATTATCTATAAATATATTCTAATATTTACAATAAAAATATAAAAATAAATAATTTTTTATTTAAATTATTGATGATTATTTATACTTAATATTTTATTATATTTGAATGTTTATAATAAATCGAAAAGATTAATTTATAATGACATTATTATATATATATATATATATATATATATTTATTTATTTATTTTATATACCGGAGAATTCCGACCGTCAATCAACCACCACAGGATTTTACCGCAGGATTTTACCGCTGAGGACCCAGGCCCTCTACTGTCTTTGGACAGCGTCATGAGGACGGGGCACAGGCCTTGAGCCTGAAGGCGCCAACGGCTCACCCAAACCAACAGGTACCAAATGATCGGATAAAATCCGGTGCCTCCACCTTGGTGCGTCAGTCATACAATTAGTGTGATTCGAACCCTGAACCTACCTGCCACAAGTTTATGTTCCTACCATACCAACCACCCAATCGAGTGTTATTTTTTTATATTATATAGACTAATTTATAATATAATATTAAATTTTAAAGAGGTGTTAGTTAACTAAATGGATATTATTACAAATACAATAAGGGAAAATATCATTAGCCATAATGAGAAAAAATAACAATCAACCTCCCAAAAAACTTGAGTTTGGTAAGGACCATATGGATGGGATTGCATTCTATGATTTATATCGGATTATTGTTTGGGTCAATTTCATTCAAATACATGATGCTAAATCTAAAAAAAAAAAGCATAATTTTAGCATTTTTTTTTTTCAATTCTTGCTTATGGATTTTTGAATTATCAAGTGATTTATTCCAATTGGATGTCTAGCTTTTTAGGAGGGTTATTCAATTATCATTAGTAATTTTTTAAAAAATAAAATGCCATGATCTAGATATACAATTTACACATTAAACACACACACTTAAAAATAATTATTATAATTTAATTTGACTAAAAATACAAATAAAAATTTTGATTAATTTATTAATATTTACAATTATGGTCAAGTATGCATGCCAATGAAAGATTATTGTCCCTAAGAGCTTAATTTAATGATAAACCTTTGAATTATAAAAGAGTCTTGTATTTAAACCTTAATAATATTATCTTATTGAAGTGTTAAGAGGATCAAATCGTAAATTTTATCTGAACTGTTTCTTCAATAAATAATGACAGATTAATTTAACTTATACTTATCTTTAATTCCATAAATTAAGATTTTCCGCATTAAAAAAAAAAAAAAGAGTTTCCATCTTACAAATATTACTTTATTTTGATTGGGACAATGTATTATAAACTTTTAGCTAAAATATTATGTCCCATCAAACTTATTCAATCACCAATCTGTTTTGTTTGCTCTGGATTCTTTTTAACATTTCTATTCCTATCAATGTGGAACAATTTCCATATAAATTAAAATGACAAATCTGAATCGTTACTAATTAGGATTGCTTTGAAGTTTAAGCAACAAACTTTAATTTCTTCACAAATGTAGATTACGAAACTGATTAATTTAATTAACCACCGTTAACTAATTAATTAGTGTCCCAAAAGGAACTGGAAATATTTTTAAAAATTTTGTTTGTTCAAAGATGATTTACTCTGTCTTGACGCAAAGTTAAAACACAGCAGCCAGTAATTTCCTTTGTATTACAGCATTTTGCTGATATTATGAATATCATCTACTAATTCAACATGTCTTCCAACCATTTTTTATTTTTTTTTTGTGTGTTTCTTCATTATTAAAATTTTACTAATTTTTTATTTGAAGTCATAGAGATGTTGATAAAGACCTAATGGTATTTTAATGTGAAGTATCGTGTAGAGTTTGAAGTAGTCTTCAATAATCCAATATCAAAGGATAATAATAAATACGAAATGAAGTTGTTGATAAAGATGTAGTCTGTTTTTTCAACGCCTGATAATTATTGCTCAATCCCGTAAAAATAATCATAATTAACATAATGAAAAGACTCAGAAAATTTGAGTTGTACTTGGCAGCTGCTATATATCCATCCTATCAACACATAACTTAACTTACCAGCTTACCCATAACATTTAAAAATAAGTTTTAACAAACTCTACAAGTAAAATATGAGTATGATCTGTTAATAAGAATAAGTTGAATACTGACACATTACACACGTTTATGTTGAAATATAGAACATTGACTCCAATCCGGTATTGCATTAACCCTAAATCCCATTACTTCAACTATTTTATATTGGATAAAGACTCATTGTAAATTATATTTAAAAACAATTTTTAAGTATTTAACCATCAACTATATGCCAACATTTTGCTGTAAAATTGGATAAATACATACGTACAAGTGACGAGCATTGATGTTGGAATCATCAGTTTCTGAGGACCACGCAAAACAATCAAAGAATTGCTTTGTTGTCATTCCTATGAAACTGATCTAATAAGCACTTGACGTGACTTAATTAAATCAATGCAACAGATTTGACGGAATAAAAAATTTGTTAATTTGCTGTAAATTGTAATGAAATTGAAGATGCTTTTGCTGGTTCCTTTTATTAATCATTGTTATTTTCTTCTTGAATATTTCAACAAGAATCGTTTTCTTCGGATATAATGATCCTATGCATGATGATGAGACAGATGGTGGGTAATTACTAATTAATTGAGGATTTATCTAGAAATAAAAAATTGGTTTCTGTTTTTTAGTTTTCTCCATCGAATATTTCAAGAAGAATACAATTTCTCATTCGATCGGATACAATGATCTATCATATTAGTATGCATGAAATGCAAGCTAATTACTAGACAATAGTAAAAGAAAAAGTTAATTTATTTATTATAAAAATGATCACATTAAAATGATTAAGCTTTTGTATGAAATCAAAACCACAATATGCACTGTCTTATTGACTTTCAAGTAGCATTGACATTAAAATCAACTTATTCGCTTTAAAAGGGTCCAAAAAGATGTACTAATTAATAAGTCACACTTTGCATGCATGCTCTATTATGATCCATAATACATAGAATTGCAACTGATAAATGAAATGATTATTTAATTAAGGTGTTAATTAAGTTGCAACCGATAAATGAAATGATTATTTAATTAAGGTGTGAATTAATTTGGTCGGCTAATCCAATGGTCATCGTTCTATCAATAATACCAAAACCCTACTATTCCAACGTCCAATATGTCCCAAACAAGAAAAGGCAAAATCATACAGGCCACTACAAAGCTTCTGTAAAAAGATAATGGTTAAAGCAATCTATAAAGTTGGAGCTTATTGTAGAATGTGATTAAAGAGTGTGAACTCAAGACTTTTGTAAATAAGATTAATTTGCTTACCATCACTACCACCTCCGTCACCTGTTTTGGCCACCACCACTATCATCTTATAATTTTCTTTAAGACTGTCGACCGAAGATATCTAGCTAGCAATTACCGTGTATACGCCAACAAACTCAACAAGTTTTTTTTTATTTTTTTATTTTCTCAACCCACACATTTCACATTTTCCTCCATTTCTCTCTCCTTTTCCCTATATATACGAAGATCCAAAATAGTCTTGTTCTTGCTACAATAATATTATTAACTTACTTTCTCTTTGTATTTCTTCCCCATCCCATTCAGATTCTTTTCTCCTTCTCAATCTCTCGTATACAATAAATTAAAGACCTTCCTCGTCTCTTCATTCTTTCTTTTGTGTAGGTTGTGAAACCATGCAGTTCAGGAAAGACATTGCTTTGATTGTTGTACTACTGCTTGTTTGTGGGATTCAGAGATGCTTTTCACAAGCACAGAATATTAGCAGAACTAGTTTTCCGAAAGGTTTTGTTTTTGGGACGGCCTCTTCTGCTTTCCAGGTTGGTATGCTATCATGAGTTCTCATAATCTAAATTCAAATTCGTATTTATTCATTTTATTTTTCTAAAATAAGATTATGCTTTGTTCCTGTTGGAAATTTTTGCTTACGCATGGAATACAACTGTCCACTTATTTTTGGTTTTCACGTGAGCTACAGTCCAGTTTTCGACAAGATTTCAATAATTGTCGAATAAATAAATAAATAAAATTCATTAATTCCCTTTTGCAAGATGACAAGCCCCTCTCCTCTATCATCTGAATTGTTTCGATTTTCAACCAGAAATATTATGCGGATGAAGAGAAATTTATTTTTCATTTTTAGGTTATTAATTATTTTCTTCGAGAGAGTGAAAAATGGGTATATCTGTCAATTCATAACATCCCGTTGCAAAACGGCTGGTTTTATAGGCCACAAACTCGTCTATAATCTAGGGATATTCCTAACTTCCAGTTTACTTCCCGTACGTTTCAAGTCTAAAATTTTGTTAAAGACCCTCATATTTTTTAATATTATGAATGATCCTTGTCAAAAGGTCGTGATTATACTTTAAAGATTTGTTTAAAATTATAGTATTTTTGTTATATTTTAAAATAAAGTATATTATTATTTGACATTGAGAATTTTTTATTTTACAATATCACAATATAAATAGTGTTTAAACGAAATATATGATAAATAATTTTTAAAATTAATAAATATTATGTTACTGCATTATTAATACTCATTTTCATATGAGTTTTGCGATGTCTAAGGTAAGTTTATTGCTTCATTATAACAAATAATTTTTTTTTATAATCAAAATACAAAATAAGATATAATTTAAAAATATTTTATGGGATTCTGCAATATACTACTTATATCAAATTTTTATTACAAAATAAAATTTAAATGATAGAACAGGTGAATTATTATGTATTTATTTGATAATAAATTTTTATAATTATTTATTATATTATTTTATTATTCAATAAATATTATGTCTTTAAAGTGAGGTTAGCTTCACAATGATATCAAGAACTTATTGCTACATGGCAAACAGGGGTGTAGTCATTTGTTTTCCTAACGTATATTTATATATGAAATGAATAGAATACATGGAAATTGGAATCGACCGTCCGATCTTATCATGAAATTATCGATTCCAAGATTCCTTTATTTTCTAAATTTTTAATCACAAATATTATTTTTCAGAGTAAAGTTATTTTTAAATATATTTTTAATATATATTAATAAATAAAAATTGAATTCTCTACAAAGGTTATTTTGTTTTTGAGCAGTATGAAGGAGCGGTGAAAGAAGACGGCAGGGGACCAACTGTCTGGGACACATTTTCCCACACTTTTGGTAAACGCATCGTTTTGTCAATTTTTTTTTCTTTTTTAAACATTATATTTTCTTTAAAAGCATGAAATGAAGTATTGTATTAATTAATTAATTAATTCCAAATTTGACATTAATCTGCTGCAGGTAAAATACTGGATTTCAGTAATGCCGATGTAGCCGTGGATCAATACCATCGTTTCTCTGTAAGTTCTGAAAAGAATACCGATACATATCCCCAACTCAACGAATTAAACTCATAATTTCTAACAGACTTGAATATAATTTATGAAACAGGAAGATATACAACTTATGAAGGACATGGGAATGGATGCTTACAGGTTTTCGATTGCTTGGTCAAGGATTTTACCCAGTAATTAAGCTTTGTTTTTATTTATTGTAATGATAATAGGAATATCACTGTTACTTCAATATTGAACGAGGAAAATCCTGACGCTTTCACTGCTTTGTAGATGGATCGGGAGAGATAAATGAAGCAGGGATTGATCATTACAATAAACTCATTGATGCTTTACTTGCTAACGGTATATTCGTATTTAATTAGCCGATAATGATACAAATAAAGGAACTGATTATTGCCTGGAACATTATGGATATGTGTGTGCAGGGATTGAACCATATGTGACCCTTTATCATTGGGATCTTCCTCAAGCCCTGGATGACAAATACAATGGATGGCTTGACCGTCAAATCATGTAAGCAAGTCAAGTACTTTCACAATATTCAAAATATTTAATTTTGATCTTTTTTGAGTTACAAACAAATTGAATCTCTTTTACAGAAATGATTTTACTACCTACGCCGAATTATGCTTTCAGAAATTTGGCGATAGGGTGAAGCATTGGATTACATTCAACGAGCCACATACATTTTCTATCCAAGGCTATGATGTAGGTCTGCAAGCACCAGGTCGGTGTTCAATCCTGCTTCATCTATTCTGCAGGGCTGGGAATTCTGCAACGGAGCCTTACATAGTCGCACACAATGTCCTCCTTTCGCATGCAACAGTCGCTGATATATACAGAAAAAAGTACAAGGTGAAGTAATGGTTTATGATCTTTATCTAAATTCAAAACTAGGAATTAGGAGGAGAGCTGATGGAAATTGTTTTAAAAGATTACAAAACAGATGATAGGACTATTAGGTGTACATTAAAAGCAAGTGTAAACTTGCGTTGGCATCACCATTTACCATCAATTTTCATTATGTTGGGGCATTTTGCAGGCGGAACAGCGGGGCTCAGTGGGAGTATCTTTTGATGTTATTTGGTATGAATCTTCAACCAACTCCACAGAAGACATTGAAGCAACACAAAGAGCACAAGATTTCCAGCTTGGCTGGTAAGCCTATTGTCACTTACATCTTTTTTAGGGTAGAGAAGTACTTGATTTCTGTGCTATTTTTTATTTTTCTTTTGTACTAAAATGTTCGTGCCAATTTATGGAGTTGATGTATTATCCATGTCTTCATCAGGTTTCTAGATCCTTTAATGTTTGGAGATTATCCGAGTTCAATGAGGAGTAGAGTAGGAAGCCGGCTGCCAAGATTTTCCAGTTCTGAGACTGCTCTACTCAAGGGGTCTTTGGATTTTGTGGGAATTAATCACTACACTACATTCTATGCCCAACATAATACAACCAATTTACTCGGGGTTCTGCTAAATGACTCTCTTGCAGACGCTGGTGCCACTACTCTGCGTAAGTCAACAAAATTCTGCATTTCAGATGCTTTGATTGGTTAAAATTTTGTTTATTGTTTTGTTTTTAAGAATATTACTAACGGAGGTATGTATGCTGTATGTTTTCCTATGATTTTCAGCTTTTGATGCTCATGGGAAGCCAATTGCAGACAGGGTATGTACTCCATTGAAGTTGATTGTCTTTCTTTGAAAATTAGTTCTTGCCACTCAGTCTACAGGCACCATTTTCTTCTGCCAAACTATGCATATTAATCTAAATTCATCTAATTGCAGGCAAGTTCAATATGGTTATACATAGTTCCTCATGGAATAAGAAGCTTAATGAATTACATCAAGCTGAAGTATGGGAACCCTACTGTTATTATCACTGAAAATGGTAATCTTCCTAAAATCCCTGTTTTATCGATCAATTTCTTCCCCGAAAAGGAAACAAGTCTTGAGCTGAATATTCAATTTTCATGGTCATTACAGGGATGGATGATTTGAACAATCCATTTATCTCCATTAAAAAAGCTCAGAAGGATGACAAAAGAATCAAATACCACAATGATTATCTAACAAACTTGCTAGCTGCTATCAAGTATGCAATAACAACATCTAACTTATGTCTGAATTTGTATGTAGGTATTTATTAGAAAATCCAAAATCTAATATGACTGGAGTTTTGATTGATAATGCAGGGAAGATGGATGCAATGTGAAAGGTTATTTTGTATGGTCTCTATTGGATAACTGGGAGTGGGCAGCTGGATACACTTCAAGATTTGGCCTATATTTTGTGGATTATAAGGACAATCTCAAGAGATACCCCAAAAACTCTGTTCAATGGTTCAAGAATTTCCTAACATCATAGAATAGAAAGGGAATGATACTGTGATATAACTTGGATTTTTATGTACTTATAATTAGTGGTTCTTGCTTTTGTTATTGTTTGGTGTGAAAATGTGAAAAAGAAAAAAGAAAAAAGAAAAAAGAAGAACAAGACTGTAATTAGTGTATAAGATTCTTTATTGTTATCAGTTTGTAACATTATTTTAAAACAATAGAATAAAAGAAAATTCTGTTTTATATAAACACATGTTAAGAATGATAGTTATTTTAAAAAATATTAGAGATCTCAAAATTTTTATCGCAAATGATATCATAATAAAATTAACAGTGTTATGTCATTTTATGTATTAAAAAATTATTGAAAATTAAGAATTTTAAACATCTCAATATCTTTTAAATTGATTAAAATTTTAATAAATGAAGTAATATAACATTGTATACTTTGTCACATTATCTAGGATTAAAATTCAAGAAAGAAAAAATAAAATTTTAAAAAACTATAGAAATAAAAAGGCTAAAAATAAAAAAAAAAATTGGTTTTGATT
>JAVXUL010000012.1:9927902-9939596 GCA_035590515.1 Trichilia minutiflora | reverse complement strand
CATTGGCTCGAACATAACCAATTTGACCCTTGAAAAAAACACTCCCTGTGGATACGACACTTGGACTCACCAGACTACACTATAACAAGATTACCTATACTTGCGTACATAATCTAATTGAGATTAGACACATAAACCAATAAATTTGACAAAAGCGACTGGATTCAATGATGAATTGATGGGCTCAAGAAGTGCTATAGGAAATTTAAATGTTTTTACATAAGAGCCATTAAGGAAACGACATATGGAAAGTCGAGAAAAGAATTAAAAACAAGAATTAATTAGCAATTATAGTAATGGTAGCCAAGTCTTTAAGGAAAAATTATTGATTTGAAACCAGCTAGATGAGAACTTTAAATTTTTAATTAAAAATTGGGGGTTTAGTGTTGGAAAAATTTTCGGACTAACCATACGAGCTTAGAGCCTGCCAAAAAGGGCCCAAAACCTATGCAAAATTCGGCCCACAAATGATAGACCATGATCAACCGGAAGGTTGCTTGTTTATCAGGGTAAAAGTATAAAAGATCCCGAGACTTTAAGACTATGAGATTCTTATGTTATCATTATATTTTCAGACCTAAGATCTCTTATGATCAATCATTTTTTTTTTGGTTATATGTAGGAACTTAAGACCTCTGAGGACCTTAGGGAATCAGAGCTCTGTGTTATTTTGCATGTTTTTTGAAGGTTTTAACTAGGGTCTACAGCTACAACTACATAAGGATCTTCAAGATCATTCTACAATGGTTGGTTCAACATGGGAGAACAGTTAAATACCATTTTTAATGTGCAGATAAGTGAAAACCATTATTATTGGTCCTTGATTTGTTGGGAGAATTAATAGGAGTGTGGTACATGGACGACGATTACGAGTTCAGAAAATAAAAGATGAGAAATTATAAAAAGCAGGTAACATAATTTATAATATCAAATTGCTACATAAATAAACTCTCATTTTTCTTTTACTTTCCTTCTATCTTTTAAAAAAAATCTTAATTTAAGTATTAAAGAGTTTTCGTCGAGAAATCAACTTTTTTTCTTCTTTTAATCATATTCTTTAGTTTCAAACCAACTTAAGGTAAAGATAATTTTAATACACAAAATTCGAATCAAAGCAATTTCCTACATCGACACCATCTATTATAAAATTAGAAATAAAACTTTAATTTCTACACATTTAATAGATTCATACTTTTAAAATACATTAATTTCAAATTTTATTAATTTTATTTAATTATTTTAATTCAGTTAACATTTATGACTTCAAATAACCCATAATTATCTACATTGTAGCTTATACATTGAATTAAAAAATCCTTCAATATACATTACATGTCAACTTGAAAATATATAGGGCAGTCCATCGAGAAATTGCAGTTCTGAACGTAGATAAGAAGGGGCATTTTAATTACAGAAATATACAGACACGATCATTATTGAACGTCTCCAGGCTAATAAAAATATTGCATCTAATCATAGATAATCTAGACGTGGCAAATATGATGTATGGATGCTAGTGTATTAAAAGAATATATATAAAGTTTAAAGTAGTGTGATAATGATGAAATCATCATCATCATAATAATAATAGTAATATATTCAAATTAAAAAAAGAAAAAGCGTGTCCACCATGCACATGAATTTCAGAAGAATATATAGGTATTAAGTTATATTCAATTCAATTAGCTAGCTATCATCTTGGCGGTAATGAATTCGATAGAGGACCCACGCTCCATTTGGCCACATGATTTGATCTTGACAATGAATAGGCTACCCAACCTGAATCTTGTAACTTTCTCTATGTTTCTCTCCTCCCATCTTTATCTCAGACGATTGGAAGCTTGAAGGAAACCGATTTATATCTCACTCAGAAAAAGTAGTTTCCTTTACATTATGAAAAAGTAGCACCTCTCAAGCCATTTTAACATAATCAAAAATTAAATTGTCAAAGTTGAGGTTTCCTGAAGAGAGAACCAAGTATGAAGGTAATACCATATTGCTAGCTAACTAACCTATTATTCATAGGATACATATTGATAATCTTCGATGATCATCTATACTTGTTGTCATTGCATCTGTTCGTTGCAGTTACTAGGTTGGATGCACCGTAAGTTTCGGCAAAATGGCAGTGAACCGCTCAAGGATTTTGTAATCGGTAAGTCTTGTTCTGTTGTGTAGTTTTTTATTACGTACATTACTGCAAGAGTAAGTACAACACTTACGATAGATGTTATTTCAAATTAACTACCAAAACATCACCATAAGATACAAACAATCATATACGTTGTTCCTGCTGTAAAACATCATTTGTGTTCTTTTATTTTAATTTCTCTGTCATTTTCTCTTGTTTTACTTTTGGTTTACTTAACATATTCTGTGTCAGGGAATGCTTGTACTTGTCTTACAGGGCAGCCATCACAGGATGACCAGCAATGCTACCCAAAACCAAACTATGGGACCAAATCATTCAGGCAAGGCCACAAAGACTATCTCCGAAAATCCTTTGCAGGTTTGGAAGCAGCACGAGTAGAAGAAGAAGAATATGAAGAAGAATCATCAGCTGCAATATCTGAGCTATTTCATGGCTTTCTTGCTATTGGTACCCTTGGTTCGGAAACTAACATCACGGACCCATCAACGCCAACATTTGGCATCTCTGTTGAGAATATCACTGAAAAGGAAACTGAGGTAACTGAGAATGAACTGAAGCTCATTAATGATGAGTTGGAGAAAGTTCTGGTAGCTGAAGCTAAAGAAGATGGCTGCAATGACTCATCCGGAAGAAACAGTCATGTAAGCAATGGGAGAAGCAGCCATGGTAGCACCATTACACTTAGTGGAAAGCCAATAGAAGGTTCAGAGACAAATGGGAATGGCTTCACTGTCTGTCCTCTCCAGGGATATCTTTTTGGTTCAGCGATTGAATTGTCTGAAACAACAACAGCTGCAAAAAAGGAGCACAGGACATCACTTGGAGAGCTGTTTCAGAGGACGAAACTTGCTGAGGAGAATTCAGGCAGCAAATGGGAGCGAGAGGAGAAACGAACAGACAAAGAAGCTGACAAATCTGCTGTTCATATTATGAAAAAAATGCTGAAGAAAAAAATGCTCCATGCTTCTAGGACCTCCAATGCAGCTACGGGCGTTGATTCTACTTCAGCAGAAACAAAACTGCACAAGGTATTTTGAAAATTACTGCAATATTCTAAGTTAAACTATTAATGAGTACGAGCTTTCCTAGTTGGGTTTACCATTTTGTTCTTGTGGTTCGTATTCTCATTCTCAAAATGTGTGGTGTGTAGATCCTGCACATGTTCCACAGGAAAGTTCACCCTGAAAGCTCAACGGGAACTAGAAAACAGGATAAGCCCATGAAGAAGGAGAACAAGAAGATCATCTGCCATGAAGGTGGCCACGACAATGGAGTTCAGATGGTCCCAGCAGATGAAGACATTATGATATTTCCACAGAGAAACCTTTCAGAAGAGAAAATAAGACGCTACAAAAGCCAATCAAACCCACCTCAATTCACAATTAGCGCCAGTGATTCAAATGGAAATCGAGAGTTTTGGATCAAAACGGACGCAGATTGTAAGTGACACACATATACTTACATTTTTCATTCTCAACATCCAGTCTGGATTATCATAATTGATCAGAGTTTTACAGTTTCGTATTTTTGTTGTTCATCTCTTTAATAAAACCCGTACTGCTGTTAGAGCTTCGTTCTTTCTTTCTCTCTTCTCTCTTCTTTCACTGTGCCATCACCAAACTGAAGAATATTATTTGGATCCTTACTTACCAGTTGAAGCTTTCAGATTTAAAAGTAACTTAACAACTAATTCAAAACATTCCAAATCTTTGCAATACAATGACTTCATCTTAAATAAAATAGTGAATATTTTCTTAATCACTTGATCTAAATTTACTTTAAAAAATCTAATTGTCTTACTCAATTATGAGTGATTAATTAAAGATGGGCTCAGTTTATACTATTTTTTGTTAGATAATTTGCTAACAATCAAAAACTTCATTTTTTTTCCTGGCTAAAATATAATATCAAGAGATATTTTATTCTTGTGGATCAATTGAGCAAAAATCATATGTATCTATATTATAATATTACCATACTTGTTTTCAAAAATAAGTAGTTCTGATGGAGGGGTTATCCTGATTGAATTATATTGTACGGTTTCCATTGTAGACCTGGTGTTGGAGCTCTAAGAGGCAGAAGCAGAAAATCAAGTATGGTGTTAAACGATCACGGAACTCTGAATCATTAAAAGTGAGAAGCATTATTGTGTTTGTAAGAATCTTCTTATACCCTATGTAAGTGGTTATTGAATTATTGTTGCCAATAATTTCTATGCGCGCGAGTGATTAAGTAAATTATATAAAGAGCTTGAATAAATAAAGAAGGATGTAACACACTCCTACAAAAACTCCCTGTGAGACGTATTTGTAATGTAAGCTTTATCCTTTGTTTGGTAAACATATTTTTATATCAATCCATCATTTTTTTTTAAATCGGAACTTATATGTATATAGCACAAATATATATAATGACTCAAATGCCTGGTCACTCATGTTCATGCACCAAATTATGCCCATAATTCTTTCTCACTTTTTTGTGGTTATTAAAATTAGATAAAATAATTCGTGATCAAAATAGTTTAAGATTTTCAATATCACTTTTTATAAAGATTGAATATTGTCGTCATATTGCCATTATTGAGTGATATAATATTAAATATTTATTTTTTATTATAATTATAATCTTAATTTACAGTTTCTAAAATAAATATATAAACAATAGGATTTATTAAATTATTATATAGATAACACAACTAAAGATACTTTCTTTTCGACTCTTCTCAATTTTTAAAACCCTTATGACAAGTGTTTTTTTTAATAGTTTATTAAGCTTAAGATTTAATTAATATTATATTTTTATGTTTAATTAATACTATTAATTATACATTTATATTAAATATTAATAAAAATTTAGTTAATGTTATCGAATATTTTTTTAACAAATGTTCAAAAGATAGCTGAACCTCATCTATCTAAAGAGAAATTTAGAGTAAAAAGTAATTTTAATTTATGCGAATAACCATAAAAACCTAATGTTGTCTCCAAATGTCGGAAACTTACAACCTATGACAGATAGGCGTAAAGTCTTCCTAAAGCTGTGTTCATACAAAAAGTGCAAAAAGAATGAAACAATCTGCATTAATTAATAAATAATGTTCATTTTTTACTTTTTTTTTTTTTGGGATTGGTAATAAAAAAACTATTTTATAGTGACTATATATATTTTTTAAATAATTAATATATCAATTACTACCGAAAAAGCAATTTAACTAATATTTTAATTAGCGTGTAATTATATATTTATATGAAAAGAAGAAAAAAAAAACTCATTTTCTCGAGTAAGATATCACACTATCTGAATTAGAAGCCAAGGTTTTGGATCATAGTGGCAACATTACAAAAGTCGGACTCGTCGAACAAGGGATAAAAAGAACAGTCCGTAATTTGTTGTACTTCTTAAAAATGTAATCACCAAATAACCAGCCCCAACTCAAAATCATTATAAATCCACTTTAATCAAATGAAAGTTTATTGAAATTTCAAATTTTAACAAATCATTTTGATACAAAGCAGGCGGATGCGAATCAATTGGAATGAAATGTAGGTATGAAGAGAATGCGCGAGAATGTATTCGACCAACAAATCCTTAACCATGCCTCGATCAGGCATCCTCCCTGCAGCACCATAGATCGGAGCTGGGCCACCATTTATTGAACCTGGGTTTGCTTTTACCTGAAACGAAGAAATCAAAGGGGTGGAACATACATTTGGTCATTTAGCCAGCCAGACGAGATAATTGCCAAATTTTGCTTGGTTAATAACAACTTAATGTCTGCATAGCTTCTCTCAAATCTCAAATGAAGTCATCAACAATTGATACGTGTTGAAGACTAACACAGATATGAATGCTGATTGATCGATTGTCGAATCTGTCAAAAATAAAAATATCAACTCAGTCCTAAAAATAAATTTATAGATAGTGATGAGTGGGATTGTATCCACAGAATACGGGTGATTTTTTATATCTTTGAAAACCAGAAAATAAATCAACTAAGCAAATAAATAAAATCTTTATAGTTAAAAGACAATAACAACGAATAAAACTAAATAAGGCAATAAGATTAAAGACAATATAAAAGAGATATAAAAGAAAAAAATCAGATTTGAGAGGATCTAATCAAAAGAATAATTTTTAGATTGGTTTGTGTGGACTGATCATTGAAGTTAAGACACTTTTATTATCTTGATAAATCAGTTATAATTACCGATAAGCCCTGTATAACCAATTTCTCCTTACGTTGTAAACAATTAGGTCAATGGGGATAATTGCTCTCTAACCAACAAACAAACCTAGAGAAGCTCTTAGATTTTAATTTATTAATAGCATTAAGAATTAGAGAAACCCGATTCTAACCAACAAACACACAAGCGGCTATTCGTTTAAGTTAGATTATGCAATCCAAAGATATTTTGTTAGGATATCCTTTTCCACATTATAGAAAATCATACAATTATGGATATGAAGATCTATATGGCCGTATAATGTTAATCGAATCATGTAATAGAAGCTGTTATGATCTACTAATTAACACTAATAAATAAGAAGTGCATAATTGCATAAATACCAAGAATGTATAAAAGTTTAAGAGTTAAACGTAGATCTCACAATCCTTAAAACCAATCATTAACTATCCTTTAACTAGAAAAGAAAATTAGTTCTTCATAATATCAAACAAAGAAAGCACAAATCTAAAAAATTCGTCGCTGTTCTTCATCCTCTGTTGTGCCTCCACGTTCTCCCCTAAAAATTCTGGAAGTCTCCCTTTCAAATCTGAATTCTCCCTTTTAGAAAAAGAGTATTTTTCTCCTTTATAAATTATAATCTTTTACTTTTTCCGGAGTTCCAGCTTTTCTAAACTTCCTAGGCAACCTATCCTCTTAGTAGATGAAGTTCAGAAGCATCAGAGCAGGTCCCAAGCTGAGCTGGCTCGTCAAAATCGTGAAATCCCGAAGTCCAGATTTTTCCCGTGTTATGGCTTTAGCCATGCCCAAGGCTAGTCTCACAACTAAGGAAGTCAGGGTCTGTTTTCTACTTTTCTGGTCTTTGCTTTTGGCTGTGTTTTGACTTGTACCCGGCATCCTGGAAGGATTTCTCTTTAGTTCCAAAATTGCCAAATTTCATTCCTTTCAACTTTTTCTTCATCATTGACCCTATTTAACATCACAAAAACATAAATTATATAAAATCTATCCATTAAACTCAATTTTTCATAAGGAATTTAGGAAAATGAGAGAGAAAATTCTGAATAAAATACAGACTAATAAATCCCCCCATACTTATCACATGCTTGTCCTCAAGTATGAACTAAGATCAAGATTAAACATTCATCTCACAACCAGTAATTCCAATTCCAGCAAGATTAATCCAGATTATTCAACATCAAAACCCAAATTTTTAACCAATAAGAGAACAGCAAAATCATTATGCACTTCTATGAATTCATACAAGGAATAAATCTCTCTAAAACACTTCTCAAATCCAAATGCATAATCTTTGGTTCATTTCCATGCACACAATTTGAGCCAAATATATTTAAATCGAATCAAAATCAAACCTTTAGCCAAAATTCATGTCAATAGTAGAAAAATTCAAGCAAACAGAATATTAGCAATGCTTAACACCAGGAACCACATTTATTATTTTTCTTTTTCATGATTGAGGTGTCATTTAATCTTTCTTACCGAATACACTAAGGGAGCACACCCCATAAACCCGACGTACTTGACTAAGTCACAACTTCAATTGGTTACCAGCCTCACTCATCATCGAAATACTTTATTGCTCATGTTCGAGTTATTTCGACCCAACAATGAGATAACTCTTCCATCAAAGATCTACTTCATACGCAAGCTCAATTTTGAGACTTTGCTTAAGGGGAACAAGTGCCGTGTCACTTGAACCAATCAATAAAGATAAAATCATATTAATCAACCAGCGGAGTGAAATTGAAAATCGAAATAGGAATTTTCTATTCTTTAAAATTTTTTTCTAATTCCTTTTGTCTCTTTTTTTTAGATATATGAGGTGATTACCTGGATGTTTTAACATATTTAACACAATCTGCACATATAAATTATGGCAAAATTTAAGTAAAAATCTAATTGTGAATCGACTGTCCAATTAAAACACATAAAATTTTCAACTCATATCATTTTATTAAGCCTTTTCCCAATTGAATCCAAAAAATGCCCAAAAATATTCATTCATAAATATGAATCAACAGAAAATTTTCAGAATGATCAAAATTTTCAAATATTATATAGATTTGGAAATTAAAGTGGTCAAACAATTTACAAATCAAGCAATTTAAGCACAAAACTGAAATTTACTGGAAATGATTGTGAACTTCCACAAAATTAACCACAACAAATCACAGAAAAATAGGAAATAAAAAATTCTCAGGAACTAAAACAAAAACTCAAGCAACTAAATAGAAACTAACAGAGAGAATAGCAGCAAGTTAGGAAAAAAAAATTTCAGTAGCAACCATCAAAAACAACCCAGCCCACAGCATCATCAATCTCAAACATTTTCTTCCCCCCCTACTTATCATGCACTTTGTCCTCAAAGTGTGCAACACAAAAGTAAACCATAATGAGGGGAAAGAGAAAAAAACTCCCCTGTTATTGTTAGGGTTTGATGATGCACATTTTTTGACAGATAACAGTGACACTGCTATCCAATTTCTTCACTCTATTGGCCAATCTGCCCACTGTCTCTGTGAGGGCTGTCAAGCTCGCTTCAATGCGTGTCAAATGAGTTGTAAACGAAACCACATATGGAGGAATTTCCTACAGTTCAGGTGCTGATGTGCTGGCTGCTGTAGTTGTTGCAAAATATCTTCTTTCCTTGCGTACCAGCGAACCTGTAGGGCCAAAACAAGGCAGATTATTCTGTCGATACAACAGTCCCATATTATCCAAACACTTCAAATCAAGTAGGGCTGTCGCACAGGTAGAATGCAGTTGATGGTTATTAATATGAAGCAATCCTAGATTTATGGCTAAATGAGTCATGTATAACCCTAAAATCAAAGAACGCTTAAATGAAATGACTTTCTCAAACTGTGTGGCCAACCACATTCCTAAATTGACGCGGTGATTATTCTTCATACACCATAAAAAGAAAAGCTCCGTTTTGGAGACCACAATAGGGGAATCTTTTCTCCTTGAAAAATTAAAAGTAAAGAATCTGTGCAGGTATTTCAGAGCTCCACTCTGAAAGTGAATGTTCTTAGAGCTGCTAGGATCAAAAATCATGTTAAAATTCTGTGTAATTTCAACAAAATAAAGTATCGGCATAAAAGCATCGTTAAAATCACAATAACTGAAGTTGTATGCACGACTAGCAGCGTTTTCTCTAGAAATAAAACCTAATGCAATGGTGAATTTAGCAATCAAAAAGCTAAAATGCCTACCTAATAAACAAAATTTAAGCACATCAACAGAATAGGCAGTATATTCATTAGGTAGGTTTAGTGTGAAGGTAGCATAAAATTCTTGGCAAAGCTCAATGAAAGCAGGATACTGAACATCAAAGTACATAGAACACCCAAAATTGAAGATTAAAGAACATACCTCATCATTTATACCCAAGTCAATCATTGTTTGAATATGTAGGGACTTACAGGGTACAATGGGCAGATTTATCAAAGACTGGTACCTGGTTCGTTCAGTATCAATTTTGAACTCCAGGCTGCCGCGCAAATGATCTATAGATGGTGGCAAGACAGATTTTTCTTGTTGAGTTTAGGATCTCCTATGGGCTTTTATACTCGAGGCATTTACGGCTGCACCAGTCAAAGCACCAGGATTTATTTGTGATGGTGAGGCTTCTGTGGTGGTGGTCCTGGTGGTTTTTGTGAAAGTAAATGGGTGTTCTGAGGCTCTGTTTGTCTTTGAATGCTTGATTGGTTTTTTTATAGAGGTGGTAGGTTTCCGTTTCGCTACACTTGGTTATCTCTTTGGAGGGGTAGGACTGGTTCTTGATGGTTTTAGAGTAGCTCTGAACAGAGTTTCGATAGAAGTGGGAATGGATAGGGCAGTGGAAGGAGTTGTGGTAGTGGTAAGGATCGGTGGAGCTGAGGATGGAGTCGGGGTAACCATCGATGGTTCTCCATCAGAAGGTAACAATGGTGGGCTGTGAATCTAGTCGGCTCTGTACTTGAATCTCATGGTTGTTGAAATTAGGGATTGAGAGGATTGCGATAATTTTGGGAAAAGTAACTGTGAGGTAATTTTTGGGGAAGAAGAGGTAAAAATTAAAAAGTAACCCAAGGGTAAAAGGTAAATATATCAACAATGGAAAACTATTGACTGTCTTTTAGTTATGGTATTAGCCTTAGACACGATTAAGGCCAAGGCTGAACTTCTAGAAAACTAAAAAGCTTCTGTAACATCGGTATTTTTACCCTTAAAACCTTACGAGACCTACATAAAAAGATTACGAGACCTACATAAAAAGACAAAATATGTGACCCAGAAGGGGTAGGGGTTGAAGACGATGAACAGTAAACCTCTTTTTTTTTTTAAATTAATCAAAAGAACTTAAAGCAAATTGAAATAAGAGAACTAAAACATAATATAAAACAATTGGGTTGCCTCCCAACAAGCGCCCTTGTTTTATGTCCTAGGCTAGACAATGCTACTCTATTTAGCCATAAGTGTCACCCATCTCTAAGTATATTTCTTCCCTAATATCCTCATGGTTATGTTCATAGTAAGGCTTCAATCGCTGCCCATTGATTTTGAAAATCTTATTGGTCTTCAAACTTCTTATTTCCACTACATCATGAGAATAAATGTTAGTGTTGGGGTATTTTAATGAAGCCCAGTCCACAGGCCCAGGCCCACCTCAAAGCCCTTATCCAGGCCCGTTGGATATGTATCTGTCTCCCAGACGAACCCCTGATATGATGCCTCCCCGAGCATCTAGTAATATCATCGGGAAGACCGCCAAGACACCTCGGGTATGTTGCCCGACCTTACTGTCCAAAGAACCTCCCATGAGTTATCCTCAGTTAACTCACACTCGGACTCAGGGCCACGACAACCAGCCTTTCTGAACTAGGGAGGTCGGGTTGATACATTCTTTCCAACGAAGCAGGGACTCGCAGACACTCGGGGTATACTAGCCTCCACCATTCTACCACCTGGCGACATCAAGGCTACCACCCGCTGTGTGAAGGCCTCTCGGGAACCAAGGGATTTCATTCTCGGGAGGGCTGAAAGCTCCACTTGGGGGTGCAGACACTCGAACACTCGGGAGTGACGTGGCAGGTATAGTATCACAATTTCCCATATTCATTAACTTTTATAGCAAGTTGCTCTGGACACACCAACCACACGGTGACACGTGTCCAAAAGTACAAACTTCAAGGCTTCCAATACACAGCATCCAAAAATCGAGGATAGTGGAGATTCTCTGACTTTTCACTTATCCCAAGGGATTTTTCACAGACCTTGGACGGAAATTTTACGGGGATTTCACAAAAAGAGAAACAGAGGTTCTTTCTATATAGACTTATGACATTCTATCAT
>JAVXUL010000012.1:9892752-9921032 GCA_035590515.1 Trichilia minutiflora | reverse complement strand
ATAAATAACGAAAACGTCAAGAAAGGGTAGTAAACATCATCAAAGTATTGATATGCTCTACTATTTTTAAGACTCAACGGTTAGTCTTTAATATTAAATGCACTCATTAATGGCAGATTTAAAGAGCTATTATGCACAATAAATCAGAGTATAAAATTGATCAGTATTGTAGAAGAATAAAAGTTAAAGATAAGTGTAGTGACTGTCCTTTACCTGTGAAAAAGAAGTTGTATTGGGTTTCTCTTGATCTGGTTGAAAACAAGATATCAATAATACCTCAATGTAGATGGATTCCATCTAAGAAGAGTGGACATAGGTTGAAAAACTAAACTGTTATAAAAATAGACTCTCTCTCTCTTTAAATTATTATCACTACATTTTAATATTTATTTCTCACTCTAGTAGTTTTTAGTTAAGTCATTTTATTAGCCATTAAAACTTACATTAAACCTAATTCACCCCCCTCTTGGGTATATTTTACTGGAACTTTAATTGGTATCAGAGCCTACCTTTGTACATTTAAGAATCCCTTAAAAAAGTAGATCATTCTGCCATCTAGTAGTCTCTCATCATAAATCATTGAGGGTTAATCCACAGACAGATCACTATTCTTTGATGGCACAAATTATGTATACTAGAAGAAATGTATGCAAATCTACCTTAGCACTTTAGATTTTGATATCATTACAATCATAGAGGATGGATATTCTCAACCCATAATAATAGATGAGAACACTAGAGAGAGAAAGTGCAAACCCCAATGAAAATGAACTTAAGAAGAAAAAAATATATTCTAGCTCAATAGAAGGGCTATGAATGTCCTCTATTGTGCATTAGATTAGGGAGAATACAACAGGCTTTTTAGGTGTGATATGGCCAAAGCCATTTAAAATATATTAGAAGTTGTATATGAAGGAACCAGTAGAGTCAAAGACTCTAAGATTAGTATGCTTGTACATGATTATGAGCTGCTCTAGATGAAACTACATGAAAGCATTAAAGATATGTACACACGATTTACTAACACTGCAAATGGTTTGAAAGCTTTAGGTAGGATTTACTTCAATGCATATTTCGTTAAAAAAATTCTAAAAAGTTTACCAAGGTCATGGGAAACCAAGGTAACATCCATATGAGAGGCCAAAGAACTCAATAATCTACCCTAAAAAAATTGCTCGGATAATTAATGACTTATGAAATATAGGTAATTCGCAATGAAGAAAATGATAGAGTGCAAGGGAAAACAAATATCACGTTAAAAAGTATAAAACAGATAGAAGATGAAGAAATATTATTGATGGCAAGAAAATTCAAAAAAATTTTCAATAAAGATAGACAGAGAAACAAAGGCTAAAGAAGAAGAGAGTTTAGAAAAGATGACAAACGAAAAGATACAAGAAGAATAAAGAAAAGAAAAAAGAGATAATCTACTATGAATGCAAAAAGTCAGGACATTCTAAACCTGAATGTTCTTAAACGAAGTATAAAAAAGACAAAAGAAAGAAGAAAGCCATGAAAATCACTTGGGATGAATCAACCAGTGTTGAAAGCTCGTCCACATTATCAAGAGATGAGCAAGCAAATTTTTACTTAATGCAAAAGCTTGACAACGATGTTAACTCTCCCAAACCTTCTTCATATTATGACTTATACTCTAGTAGTGAAAATGAAGAAATGCATGATAAGTTAACTGAGTTATATGAACAACTTAAAACAAAATTTGAAAAACTTTATGTGAAATACAAGAACACTAAAAAAATGAACACACTCTTAGCAAATGAAAATGAGTCACTGAAATTGAAGATTAATGAACTTGATAAGAAGAATGAATGTGAGTGTGAAAAAGAAATAAGCATACTTAGAACTGAGAATAAAAAGTTGACTAATAAAATTTATGACATGAGAAAAATGTTAGCTAAGTTCACATCTAGAATTGAAGCATTAGACATAGTACTAGATAGTCAAATGTTAGTTTTTAATAAGGCTAGGATTGGTTATTGACCAAAAGCTAAACAAAAGACTTACTCAAATTACTTTGTGAAATCATCTAGATAAGTAAGCTCTTTTAACATATCATTACTGCTCTAGAAAAAGGCATTATTGCAAAAATTATCCTTTAAAAAAAAAAACAGAGGACAAAAATTGATATGGGTTCTCAAAGGTTCATTTTCAAAATCAAATGATGTTGCTAGAGTAATATGAGTTCCTAAGCTAAAGGATAACATTTATGGACCCAAAGTTAAATGGGTAACAAAAATAAATTGATCTCATTTTGTAGGAACCTCATACTAAATGGAACAAGAGGAGTAAGAAATGGTTCTTGGATAGTGGATGTTCTAAACACATGTTTAGAGATAAGAAAATGTTTGTGAGCTTGACAAAAAGACAAAGAAAACATGTTATCTTTGTAAATAACAGTAGAGGAAAGGTACTTAGGACTGGGTCCATTGAGGTAAACAAAATTATTATCAATAATGTACTCTATATTGATGGTTTGAAGTATAACTTACTAAGCATCTCTCAATTGTGTGACAAATGATTTTATGTTATTTTTCTGAAATATGCATGTGATGTGATTAACTCTTCTAATGAGATAATTTTGTATGCTTATAGAGTAGGTGATGTATATGCTATTCAGTTAGAAAATATTGATGTCATGAATGATGTATGTTTGCAAGTTGTGTGTGATAAATCATGGTTGTGGCATCGTAGACTAGGTCATTGTAGCATGGACCTCATTAGAAAATTAGCAAAGTATGGCATACTAGATAACCTATCCCACTTTAAGTTTAACAAGAATAAGATATGTAAACCATGTCAAATGGGTAAACAAGTGAAAAACTCTTTTAAACTTAAGAATGTAGTGTCTTCATCAAAACTCGTAAAGCTCATTCATATAGATTTATTTGAACCCAATAAGATTGTATCTTTAGGAGACAAATTCTATGCATATGTTTTAATGGAAGACTACTAAAGATTTACTTTAATTTTCTTTCTGAAAAAAAAGAGTGATGTATTTGGGGATTTTAAAAGATTTTCAAAGAGAATTCAGAATGAACTTAGGTATAGATTGGTGAAGATAACAAGTGACTGAGGGGAGAATTTGTGAATTAAGAGTTTAAGAATTTCTGCAATGAACATAGCTTCACTCATAACTTTTCTGCATCTATAAAACCTTAACAAAATGGAGTGGTTAAAAGAAAGAATAGAACCTTATAAGAGATGGGTAATATAATGTTTAATGAGTATGAATTACTATAATATTTCTAGATTGAGGCAATTAACATGGCATTTTACATTTTTGATAGGTTGTTAATTAGAAAAATCTTTGCAAAAACACCTTATAAACTCATTTATCAAAAGAAGCTTAAAATTAAATACTTTAGGGTCTTTTGTTGCATATGTTATATCTTGACACCAAATATAACCTTGGAAAGTCTGAGCCAAAGTCAGATGTTGGTATATTCACAGGTTACTCTTTCAAGAGTAAAGCATATAGAGTATACAACAAAAGGAGTCATGTAGTTAAAGAATCCATGCATGTTACTTTTGATGAGTTTGATCCAAAGCTAGCTAGAATGATAACCAAAGAGAAGGCAAGAAAGATTCAAGTAATAGATAAGTTGAATGAGTTAAAATTAGAGGATAACTCAGAAAGAAAAGACTTAAAGGATGATGAGGATTATATAGATGAGGATTGTAGGGAACTTTCAAGAGCTTGAAAGTATACATCTAATCACCCTAAAGAATTAATTATTGGTGATCTTTCTCAAGGCATAAGAGTTAGAAGAGCATCAAAAGAAGTACCTCAAAATCTTGAAGAAGTTTAAAACCTTGTATTTATATCTTAAATAGAGCTTACAAATATAAACATTGTATTAGATGATAAAGACTGAGTTCTAGTAATGTAAGAAGAGTTAAATCAATTCCAAAGGAACGAGGTATGGGCCTTAGTTCCAAGACCTAATAACCATCCTATCATAAGAACCAAGTGAGTGTTTAGAAATAAATTAGATGAGCATGGAAACATCATTAGAAATAAAGCTAGACTCATTGCTCAAGGTCATAGTTAAGAGAAAGAGATAGATTATAATGAAACTTATACTTTCATAACTAGACTATAAGCAATTCAAATTCTTTTGGCATATACTTGTTTCAAGAATTTTAAACTGTATCAAATGGATATAAAGAGTGTATTTTTAAATAAAGAAGTTTATGTTGAGCAACCTCCAGTTTTAAGCATCATAAGTTTTTAAATCATGTATACAAACTCATTAAGGCACTTTATGGTTTAAAACAAGCTCTTAGAGTTTTGTATAAAGGACTTAGTGAATTTTTGCTAAAGAATAATTTTGAAAGAGGGAGTATTGGCACAACTCTTTTTACAAAACTAAGGATGATGATATTTTGATTGTGCAAATTTTTATTGATGATATCATCTTTGAAAGCACTAATGACTAATTGTGTAATGAATTATCAACTCTTATAAGAAGTGAGTTTGAAATAAGCATGATGGGAGAATTTTTGGGTTTACAAATAAAACAAACTAATGATTGAATTTACATCTCCCAATCAAAATACACTAAAGATCTCTTGAAGAAATTTGATCTTCTAGATGAAAGACACGTAGACACACCTATAAGTTTATCTACCTCATGATAGGATCATTATTATACTTGACTGCATCTAGACATGACATTCTCTATAATATGTGTGTTTGTGCAAGATTTCAATCAAATATCAAAGAATTACATCTAGTAGAGGTGAAGAGAATCTTTAGATATCTTAAAGGAACTCCTAACTTAGAATTATTTTATCCTGAGGATGGTGTATTTAACTTCAAGGGCTAATCAGATGCTAACAATGGAGGATGTAAGGTAGATAGGAAGAGCACAGTGGCACATATTACTTTCTAAGAAATGTATTAGTCTCATGGTTCAGCAAAAAATAAAACACAATTACATTATCAACCACAAAAGCTGAATATGTTTCAGTAGGGAGTTATTGTGCATAACTTTTGTGGATTAAATACCAGTTATCAAATTATGCTATAGACGTTGACAAGATTGCTATCATGTGTGATATACGAGTTCTATAAACCTGATAAAAAATCCAATGTATCATTCATGCACAAAACATATAGAGATAAGGCATCATTTCATTAGAGATTATATGTAAAAAGGGGATGTTAGTGTTGATTACATTAACACCAATGAATAATTAATTGATATTTTTACTAAGCCTTTTGATAGAAAATTTTTTATGGTATTAGAACTCATTTGGGCATGATGAATGTTGTTTGATTTTCTATTGATGTTAAAGAAATCTAGTTGAGGATGTCGTTTGGTTAATTTCTGGTATCATTGATTATCAGTATCTATCTATCTATCTATCTATATCTATATCTATTTCTCTCTCTCTCTATATATATATATATATCGAATATATCGATATTTCATGGCATTAATTGTTATAAGTATCGATAACCTCAGGCATGTATCGATATTTTCTCTCAATTAGACTTACCCTTATATATTTCTTCCACGAGTATTGATACCCCTACTAATCCATATCGATACTATCGTCTGAAGATAGCGCACAGCTTTTCTTATAGCCTATAGTATTGATACATCAGGGCTATGTATCAATATTTTTATTGTCTCGTAGTGCGTAAATTTGAAAAGCTTAAAAATCAAAGTACCAAAAAGTGTCATGAATGTGCAACTTTTTATTTTTCTACCTTTTTGGTTCACTCAATCATGGAATGAAATGTATCATCATTTTAATAACCCATTTAATGCATGAAATTTGACGGTTTTTCTCTCTCCATAAAATCATTCAAAGTATGGATACATCTTTATTCGTATAGATACTTCTCATGTAACCGTTCCGTTTTTCTCCTACAAACTCTCTAAGTATCGATACCTTACCCATTCGTATCGATACCAAACATCGATACTTCACTCTTATATCGATATTAGAATATGATTTATCCTCTATATCTTCTCTCTTTGTGTTCTATAACTTCTCAAAACTTTCATTCAAATTTTTTTACATTGTTTATCTTGATTTTCATTTCTATATTCGACAATGGGTCTCTATATGAAAATTTCTGGTTCGAGGAGAAAGTGTGCAAGAGATGAAGGACCAAATGAGCCTCATCCTTAAGTCAGTCCTCTTGATGTCAACATTTGGGGATCACATCTCAAGAACAATAGGATCGATTTATCTAAATGTTTGCTCATTGCAAAGTATCATCAGAACGGGTAATAAACTTTGATTTTTATACTCAATCAATTTCTCGTATTTAGATACATTTGAGAACTTTGGTTGGATAGACTTTTTGAGTTTTTGGGGTCGTTATCATGAAGATTTAGTTTGATTATTTTGTTTAAATTTAGAAGTTACTGATCCACAAACAAGATAGAGATGGTACAACTAATTTCGTATAGGTATCAAAGGGTCTGACTTATTTGTAGATGAGATAAACTAGCAAACATTTTGGGACTCATACCTACTGGAGAAATTCACTATATAGGTAACTTTCGGGTTTTGGATACTTACAAAGTGGTGTTTAAGAATGTAGAGATGGCAGAGGTTGATTTTAAATATGCTTGACTAGGTCTCCATGAGAGGACTCTACATCTGATTGTCGCGAACAACTTGAATTTGAGATTTGCTAGATATTCAGAGATGACGTTGGAGGATCTTTGGAGGATCGCATGCATGGTGGAGTATAGATGTCTGAATCTAGTAACCTAGATGATTCGTGGCATTATTCGAGCATTTGCATTTAAAACTTATTAGTTATATTATAAATATAAGATTTATGTGATCATTTCTCGCTCGGATCTACAGCTATTGGAGGGTGTACACTCTACAGAGCCTCATCCCTCTATAGCGTTTAGTGAGACCACACTTAGACATATGCATTATATCAAGCTGTCAGATGGGACTTGGGTACCACATAACCAACTTCTAGCACCACGTAATGACTTTCCTCGTACTTTTGATCTTTCTGAGGATATCTCTTAGTGACAGGTTGAGCTTATGCCTTTTTTGCCTTCAGATAAACCTGTTATTCCTCTACCTTTAAAGGAGCCTGCACCTCCTTCTTCATTAGTCACTCCCTTTTCGGTTACTCAGTATGTTCCATTATTACTTCCATTTCTTACTCCTAAATTTATGCTGATGAAGATACTTGAGCGTATACCAGTCTGGAGTCCTTGGCGCACACCATTGTCTTTAACCTTAATAGGAGACTTGATTCAGCTAAGACTGCTCTTGCTACTACCATGTCTCAGATTCACAACTTGGGATTAATGGTGGATATGTTTTGAACAGAGACTTAAGAGGCTCTTTGTAGGGTTGAACAGTCTGTGTCTGTGTTTTATTTTTTTCCTCTGTCAACTACTTCATCCTCCTATCATCAATATGCTTCTCCATCGGACTATCCTCCACGTCTTTCTTCATCATTCGCCAGGATTTCTTTTAGGTAGTCTTCTTTTTTAGTTCATGTGCCTGATGATAGCTCTTCTAGTTCTTTGACATCTTGATTTGATTGTTTTAGATTGCTTAATGTTTTTTGAACTTTGATTTGTTTATTGTATTATTTTTGAACATCTTGATTCTTTTTCAGTTATTTTAGATTGATTATTGGTTTATGAACTTTGATTTGTTTACTATATTTTCTAAAACCTATTACCTTGTTAATTCACATGATTCACTTTATATGCATATCTATATGTTCCTGTGATATCCATATCCGTATGTTTGTGTTTTTGACGATCATAATTTCCCTTTTTTGATTGATGCCAAAAAGGGGGAGACAATACCTTTATTTGTGATCTGCATATATATTGTGAACAATGCTTAGATTAAGGGGGAGATTGATATGATAATGTGTTTTTGATGATGAACAAAAAGTATTTAAATGCATATTAAGTTAATTTATCAACAAATTATCGAATGATTTAATTTAATGATGATTTAATAATTTTTATTGAACAATATTGCATGTCTAAGTTGATTTATCGAGAAAGTTGTTTAAGTATAGGTTTATATGCATGGGAAGACTTAAATATTGATATATCAAACAAAAGTATTGATACAATACACAAAAATATCGATATAACGAAAGAAAAGCATTGAAAGTATCGATATAATATGTCAAAGAAATATGAATATGACAACATCTTAGCAAAGTCTAAATATGGTCAAGTATGGTCAAGTAAGTGCATCTATACATCTAAGTCGTAGACATTCAAAGTATCGATACTCTTGATAAAGTATCGATACAATCTTTTAAAATTAGCAAGTGCATCTATACATATAAGTCATAGACATTGAAAGTATCGGTACAATCTCTCGAAAGACAGATATAAGACTCAAAATACAGAAAAGTATCGATACTTCTCTAAGAAAGTATTGATCCATTCAATGAAGTTGGAAAGTATACATAGAAAAGCCAAGCAAAATATCGATACTTTTTAAGAAAGTATCGATACATATAATGTGAAACCCGTCCCTTAGTATTTGAGCATAATAGTAAATCCCTCAAGAGTGTTAGTGCATAACTTTGTGTTTAGGATATGCACGAGAGGGAATGAAACTTAAAGAGGATGTCTTGGATAAGATTGTGGTGTAGGATATAAGTTAATGAGAAAGATTTAGATTTTTGACCCCAAAATCATCTCCAATTAAGAAAAAGTTCCTTACTATTTTTGTAGAGCTCAGAGAGAACTTCGTATTGATATAATATGGGTTTCGAGAGAATATCTGAACTAAAAGTTATGGTCATTTGAAGTTATAGTCCTCGGAAGGAGGACCAGAAGCAAAGGTGTCGATACGTTTGGAAAAACGTATCGACACGTTAAAGTTGAGGCCATGGGTATCGACACCTTTGAGGAAGGTATCGATATATTTACTGTTGGGGCCAAGGTATCGATACCTTTGGTGAAAGGTATCGATACCTTGAAGGTATGTCGTATAGTGAACAGTACCCAACGTATCGATACGTTGGTAAGGGATATCGATACATAGCCAGTTCTTCCGAGAATGAAATCTTTTGGTTCTTGGGAGGCCATTATACATAGCCTTGGTGTTGCCAAAAGGCAAAGTGATGGAGATTCGTATATCCCGAGTGCCCGTGAGTCCCTATTGTTTGTGGAGAACATATCATTTCGACTCCCCAAGCTCGAAGGGCTTGTCATTGAAGGCCCCGAACCCTAGTGAGAGTCAACAATAAATAACTCGAATGAGACCTCCTGACTAGTTGCCTTGGGCAGAGTGTCCGAGGCTATTTAATTATTTTTTCGGATGATATAATTGACTTCTCGAGACAACGTCGTATCAGGGAGTCCACCTGAAAGTAATATGGACATTTGATGGGCCTGGATAAAGGCAGGGAGATGGGCCTGGACCATTGAACTGGGCCTCAACAAAATACCCCAACATATACTATGAAACATCCAAAACCATATAAATTGTAAGGTTGAATGATTATGAACAAGTGAGGGTAAATAAGCAAGTGCTAATATCATTCTCTATTGGTCAATATAAAGATGAGATTCTTTATAACATGGCAATATGATAAGCATGATACATAACGATTACAAAAATTGTTATTCATTTATAAAAGATGAAAAACCAATCACTCTTACTCTTTTGAACTGAAGATAAGTGTATAAAAATCAAATGAGTGTTCAAAAAAAGCATGAATTGAAGAAAGAAAAAGAGAGTGAGAGTAAACACTCTAGTGAGATTTTAGGCGATCTAAGTAATAGAGTACAAGAACAAATACTTTGGTAAGAAAATAAGTTGAAGTGAGAAAACAAGAGTTGAGAAAGAGAGTTTATTTATAAAAGAAAATGTTGAGAAGAGAGTTTTCTTTCTAAAATGGCTTTTGTTTAAACCTTAGTACAAAGGGGTATATTTTAATATTAGCAAGTTTAATTTTTCCTTGCCAAGTGGTGATGTTTCTTTCTTATAGAAGTTCACTAGTGTGTTTCCCAAAGAGCTATTTAAATTGCCAACAATTAGGGGAAATGAACATCAAATCGTGAAGCTTAAGAAGAGAAGATTTATGGAAGGAAGGTCGTTGACAAAGGATTTTGATGGTCACACTAAGCATGAATCCTTCAAGATTGGTGAAGATGACACTCTTCAATGCTAGCCTTAAGATGAACCATGCAACACACATAGTTAATTTATTCTTTAAGAAAGTTGTGTGTTTACATATAGTGAAGAAGAATATCCAATTCAAATGGGAGAAAGGGCGAAGGCCTAAACAATATTCTATTCAAGCTAACTTAAGGTTTAAAAGACAATTTTTTGAGCAATTGGGCGCATAGGTGGAAAGAAAGATTCTAGGCAAAAAGGTGTTTCTAGTTGTAGCCAAGCAAGAATGGTATTTTTCAAATACTTTGTTTTGACATCAACAACACTCACAAGTTTAAAATAGTTTGTGTCGATTTAAGGACAAGTTATTTTCAAGAAAAGAGGAATGACAAGAACCCTGCTAGCACAATGAGAAAACCAAGTAATCTTTAGCCTATTAGCAAAGATTCGATTACAAAAGCTAAGTCTAAAGTAATATATGAAGTGATGAACGGGTTGATTCAAGCGTCAAGCATAACAATCAATTATTGATGTAAAAGGCTTGATTAATTTGATTCAAATTCAAGAATTAAGTTCATTGGTGAGTTATATGTTTTAGTTATGTTATTTTTGGTATTAAAATTTTATTTAATTGTTATTTAGGTTGGACAATTGTAGCTTAAAATTGTTATTTAGTTAGTTGTTTTAATATTTAAGTAAATAGAATTCAATTAGGATTAGAAATCCTTATATCTTAGAAATTACAGTAATTGCCTATATAAAGGCATGTTTTGTTTTAATTAGGAGGGTTGTAAACAATAATGTGAATGGTAAATTAAGAGTTTATATATATTCTTTTGAAAACTTATTTAGAACTTATTCTTGTGACGTTCAAACTTGACTTCTCTTTCTTCAGTATGGTGTTCTCCTTTTCATCAAATTATACCTATGATTCTCTACTTAATTATTATGTAATTATTTACTTAATTACTATTCTTTAAGTCTGTAATTTAATATAACTTTGGTTTTATAATTAATCTAAGTATTGAGTTAAAGCTCTATCTTAAATATGATTTAGTTTTTCTAGAGTTGTAGAATTCTAATGTGTTCTAAGTCTCCTTGCGTTCTTTGAGGTTTGCATCACTTCATATATTCAATACTTTTTTTGAATATTTTATAACATTTAAATATTTATCAATACTTATTTATATAAAGTGCATAAAAATATTTGTGTGGTATAATTTTTTAAAATTATAATAATAATAATAATTTAATTAATATTGATTTTTTAATTATTTTATAAAGAATAAAATTTTAATTACTCAACAATTTAGTGGAGTAATTATAAAAAAAGAAAAGAAAAAATATGACTATTCTGCATTCAAGAAGAAAATAATATTTATATATTTTTTGGTATTTTATCTTTAAAAAGTTTACTAATATGATAAAAATATTTAAAAAAATATTAAATATAAACAATCATTAATAAATATTTATATATGTTTAAAATTTATATAATAAAAATGAAAAATATTATAATTTATGATAAAATTATTTTTAATATTATATAAATTAATTTATAAATATTATAAATTTAAATTTTTTATGAAAATTAATAAAATTAGTGGAGTGCAATAAAAAAAAACTGTAAAAATATCATCACCCTTTCTAAAAATTCTCCATTTAGGGAAGTTACATGAAATGGGCTACTATAGGCTGGGCCAAGGCATATTACCAGTGGAGTCCTTCAGAAATCACAGTGATAAAATTCATTCAATCCGGTCACTGAACCGAGCACAAGACAAAGACAGAGACATCAACATAGCAAAATGAGTTTCAGCACGCGATCGAGGGGCGTCACGGCTGCAATTTCGTTTCTGTTGGTTTTTTCGACGTTAGGTATTGGCCTTCTTTTTTATTCCTTCCTATTTGAACAATACGATCATTGATTTATGCTATTCCTTTTAAAAGTCAATATCTAGATCTGTTCATCCACAAATTCCAATTCCATTAATATTTTTTTTTCAGTTTCTTCTAAGAAGTCGGGGGATGTGACAGACTTGCAGATTGGTGTAAAGGTGAATTTGTTTACAGTTTTATATTTATAGTTTCTTATTATCAAAGGCTGTAATTGCATCTGATTTCTGTTTTCTATACTGATATCATGATGACATGTTAGCAATAAATATTTAAATTTACCGATGATCTCAACGATTTATTAAGGTAATAATTTAGTGGGGTGATGTGATGATGTCCTTATTTACAGCTCAGGATGTGGTTAGATATTTAGATTTATTGCTTTAGATTTTGTATTTTGGTTATCCTGATAACAGCTTCTGGCTCACTTAAACTTTTACAGTACAAGCCTACAACCTGTAATCTTCAGGCTCACAAAGGTGATAAAATCAAAGTACATTATCGGGTAAGTGATACGTGTCTTCAAATTGACTTCTGTTTGTTGGATTTGCTATTTTATCCTATATATGACGGAATGACAATTTTCGACAGTTGTAGATATTGTTAGTGTGTGTTTGTCTAAGACCTAATGGTGCGTGATTCTGATTGCTGACGAATGTACATGTATTTCAGGAATCATGTTTTGTTTATTACCTATTGGTTTTCTTGACTAATATTATTTGTTACTTATCCCTGCAGGGAAAACTCACAGATGGATCTGTTTTTGATTCCAGTTTTGAAAGAGGTGATCCTATTGAGTTTGAGCTTGGCAGTGGTCAAGTAATTAAAGGTGTGGATGACTAATAATATCTCCACTTTTATGAACTCTTTATCTGTTCCTCTCCATCACGACATTAATATATTAAAGGTAGCTTGTTGATTGTTGCATTGGCATTATTGATACTTGAAATAATTTTTTTTAGGATGGGACCAAGGACTGTTGGGAATGTGCGTAGGTGAGAAACGAAAGTTGAAAATTCCTCCAAAGTTTGGGTATGGAGCCCAGGGTTCTCCACCTACTATCCCAGGTAATATTTCCTTTCATCCTCCTGTCGTCTAAACCTCTTTGCCAGTTGTTAAATTTAACAGTGCTGAGTATCTACTGTAGGTGTGTAGTATGGATAATTTACAACTTATATATGTTCAATCAGGCGATGAAACGATGCTTTCATTGAACAGAGTGTGTTTTTGCTTTATGTAGCTGCAATTCTTAAGTTGAACTAGTTCTTCTCTGATAATAAAAAACGTTAGCCATTTTAGTTGGTGATACGTAGTACTAGTACCAATCTTATTCTACTATATGGTTGCTGCTGCGAGTTTAGGATGATAGAATTTTACTATGCTATTTTCATGGATGATCAACAATTAGCTTAATAGATGATGATATATTTGATGTTTTTTTAATATATTATAAATGTAGATATTATTATTGGTACCTTATGGATTAATATATGTGTTAGCTTTTTTTTTTTTAATTTAGCTTCCAATGTGCTTTTCATTGCCTAAGTGGTGCAGTATAACTCAAAAAATCAACAAAGATCAGAAAAAAATAAACTGAAATAGGCTTAGATTAAAAGCTAGAATAGGAAAATAGGCTTCTAAATGTGAAACTGGAGAATAAAACTAAATAATAATAAAAGCTATTGAAAATCAGTCTCAAAATCTTATTTATACTAGAGTTATAATACTCTTTAATCTTAACCTTTTATTATATTATTAATAAATTTAATCTGAACCATTTAAAATATTAAAAAGTCATATATTAGTCATGTGATTTATTAAAAGAGACTAAAACAATTTTTAAAAAATACTATAGTAACTCAAAAACAGTAATTTTGTGAATAGTAACTATACTCTTGCATTAATCTTTGCGAGTTGAAGAAATATTCAACTATACTAGAAAATATTGTGAACTTAATTGTATATTTCTCGATTTATTTTCTTTAGTTCATTCTTTGCTATCCAACCACTACACCAAAAACCATCGATATGCATTGCCCCTTATTGACTTTCCTTCCTTAACATCTAGCACATCTTCAATAACATTAGGTGATAACTTTGGTAATTCTTGGACTTGTTTAGTTTTGGTCACTTTTCCATCAACTGAAATAATAAAGCCCTAAAATACTACTTCCGAGGATAGGAATGAGCACTTCTTCAAATTAACAAAGAGTTTCTCCCTTGGAAGTACTTTCAAAACTTGGCATAAATGAATCAAATGATCTTCCTTGAATTTGTTGTACACAAGAATATCGTCAAAGTAAACAACAACAAAAGTTTTAAGGAATGGCTTAAGTACCTTTGTCATTATGCGCATAAATGTGCTTGGGACATTGGAAAGACTAAATGGCATCACTAGCCACTCATAAAGTCCATCCGGTGTTTTAAAAGCTGTCTTCCATTGGTCCCCATTACGCAATTTGATTTAATGATAACCACTCTTCAAATCTATCTTTGAGAATATCGTAGAGCCCACTAATGAATCCAGCGTGTCTTTTAGGCATGGAATTGGAATTCGGTACTTAATTGTGGTTTTATTAATTGCACGATTATCCATATACATCCTTCAATTACCATTCTTTTTTGGAGCTAGAAGTGTTGGACAAGCACGTGGACTCATGTTTTCACGCACTAACCCCTTGTCAAGCAACTCTTCAACCCGTCTTTGTATTTTTGTTCACTGTGTAGGAGACATTCTATAGGTTGGTAGATTTGGTAATGCAGCTCCAAGGATTAAATCAATAATATGTTGGATATTCTTAAGTGGTGGTAGTCCTTGAGGCAAGTCTCCCTGAATCAATTCAGTAAAATCTCTCAATAAATTCTGAATTTCAGAAGAGTATTCAAGTGATTATCTAGTCTAGTCTACTTCCACAATTTTACTAACTAGTATTTATACAATCCCAACTTCTTTACTTTTATCTTCAAAGTTTGCTGTACATAAAATCTTATTCATCTTGTTGCCCCTCGATGAAGAAAGATTTTCTGGCTTATACTCTTCCTTTGTAGGATGTAAAGTGTATCTCTTATTACTCTTATAAAAGGAGTATGTATTAGGCTTTGTACGATGTTCCATATCATGGTGATATAACTATGGTCTGCCTATTAAGATATAATCAGTGTCCATTGCTACGATGTCACATAAAGACTCATCTTCTAAATTACCATCTATAGTAAACTTAACTAAGTAATGAGAAGTAATAGGTATCTCATTGCCCTTTTTTATCCATCTAATTTTGTATGGACGAGTGTGTTTTGCTGTAGGAAAGTTTAGTTTTTCAACTGCATCTTTTGAAATAACATTCTCCTAGCTTCCACCATCAATAATAAGATCACAAACTTTGTTAACACAAAGGACACAAGTTCAAAATATACCATGCTGCTTCCAATAATCCTCCTGATCCGCCACTGTGATAGGCATCACTCCTCAAATAATTAAGGACTCTCCTTGAACTGGGTATACGTCAACATCTTCACTTTCATCACAGGTTTTATCGTAAATTTGTCCAAGATCCTCAATTTCTTTATCAAACTTTGCTAGGTTTACCTTCTTTCAGGAAAATCATAAGAGCTATGTCCTCTTTCACCACAAGTAAAATAACGAATCTAGGAGTTACTGCCCACTTTTGAAGTGCCAGTTCTAAGGTGGGTCTGCGCACTATATCAAGTCACCGCTTTTCCTTTATTGAATTTGTCAACGTAAGATATGTCTCCCCCACTTTGTTTGTTAGGTAGAGCTATCCCTTGATTATTTTGATAGGTCATTTGTCCTTTTTGTACACCTGAGTTGTAAGACCATTTTGTGGACCACTTTGAGATCTACTAAAAAGAAGTCTCCTTCTACCATAACGTAAAACTCGTTTTTCAGCCATTAGTGCATACTGGCGAGCATATTAAAGGTTAAATAAGCGAACTACTCCAATTTCATCCCTAGTAGAAAGATTGAGACCTGTTAAGTATCTAGATGTCATCTATTCAATAGTCTCATTCAAACCAATTTGTATAGATAAGTTGTTGAATTTTGATGTATACTCTCCTACCGATAAAGAATGTTGCTTGAAAAAGTGAAATTTCTCGTATAACTCCATCTCATAATCTGCCGACAAAAATTCCTTCCTCATCTTTGCCTTCATGTGTTCCTAAGTGCTGATTTTTTGCTTTTCCTGTTGAGCACGTTGCACTTCTAACTCTCTTCCACCATTGAAGTGGAGTGCCTTTCAATTTAAACTTGACAAACATCACCTTTCTAGTTTTAGCCATAGGATACCATTCAAAATAATTCTCCAAACATGCTTCCTAACCTAAGTAATCTTCAAAATGCATTTTTTTCAAAAAATTCAGCAACTTCAATCTTAATTCCACCACCATTTAAGTCAAGAGCATAAGCTAACCTCTCTTTCAAGCCACCTTGTGCCGTATGACATACAGGTCTAGCATCATGAAAATTCATTCTCCATATAAATAGTCTCCTCCTCTAAACCTCCTTCTAGTATGTCGAGGGGTTGTGATCACCTTTCGATTGTTCATGTGGGCTCCCACATGTTCCTATCACTGCATGGTGTGAATCACATGCAACAAATCTTCAATCATCCGCCACATCTCAACAAGTTCAATTTGCTGACCTTGATTTCCTGTTCTATGACCTTTACCACGTCCAACCATGATTCAAAACAAAGATCCTAACCTGGATTTTGCGGTTATTAGCTCTGATATCAATTTAACACAATGTAACTCAAGAAATTAATAAAGATAAGAGAAACAAAAATTGAAATAGACTTAAATTAAAGCTGAAATAGGAAAATAGGATTTCTGGATGTAAAACTAGAAAATAAAAATGAATTAATAATGACAGTTACTAAAAATTGGTCTCAAAACCTTATTTATACTACGGTTATAATACTCTTTAATTCTAATCCTTAATTATATTATTAACAAATCTAATCTTAACCATCTCAAATTACTAAAAGGTCACATGCTAGTCATGTGACTTGTTAAAAAAGACTAAACTTTAAAAATACTACAATAATCCATAAACAGCAATTTATGAATAGTAATTATGCTCGTGTACTTCTAATCTATGGAAGATCATTTGATTCATTTACGACAAGTTCTGGAAGTATTTTGTAGGGAGAAACTCTTTGTTAATTTAAAGAAGTGCTCATTCCTATCCCCAGAAGTAGTAATTTTGGGCTTTAATGTTTCAGTTGACGAATTAAATCCAGATCCTAGGAAGGTTAGTGCAATCATGGAATGAACTATACCAAAAACAACCAAGTATACAGCTTTCATGGGTTGGCTTCATTTCACAGGAGATTCATTAAGAATTTTTAGCTCTGTTATAAATTTAATTACTGAATGTTTAAAGAAAAACGCATTTGAGTGAACAAAATCTGCCTATATGACTTCTGAACACATCAAAGTTTTAATGGCAACATCACCACTTCTTACCCAACCAAACTTTGCAAAGTTGTTTGTTTTGAAATGTGATGTATCACATGTGGGAATTAAAGCTGTTCTTAGCCAAGATGGAAGACTAATTGAGTTTTTTCGCCAAAAATTTTCTGATTCTCAATGACGATATTCCACCTACGACTTGGAATTTTATGCTTTGGCACGAGCTGTTCAACATTGGCAACATTATTTGGCTTATCAAGAGTTTGTGGTTTACTCTGATTATCAAGCTTTGTGGTATCTAAATACGAAGAGGAAGATTAATGATCGTTATGCGAGGTGGATGTCTTTTCTTGATGAGTTCAACTTTTCATTGCAATATAGGACTGGAGAACCGAATATTGTTGCCAATGCTTAGAGTAGAAGTTCTTTATTCTTAACTGTTATAAATACTCAAGTTGCAAGGTTTAAGCAGCTAAAAAATCAATACGCTACTGATCCATATTTTATACAGATAAAGGAGGATTTGCAAGGACAAGGACATAATCAAAAGCTACCTTACCGATTGAATAATGGCTATTTATTTATAGGCAATCCACAAGGTTCTTTACATGAGCAGATTATTAAAGAACAACATGGGAATAGTTTGGGAAGACATTTTGGAAGAGATAAAACCATGGCAATGGTGGCTTACCATTATTATTGGTCATCCATGCATAAGAATGTGGGTTGACTTGTGAAAAGATGTCCAGCTTGTCAACTTGGTAAGGAAACTTCTTATAATACAGTATTATACACCTCATTACCAAAACCTATAATGCCTTGGATCCACATAAGCATGGACTTCATTTTGGGACTTTTCGAAACAACGAAGGGATATGATTCCATTTTTGTTGTGGTGGACTGATATTAAAAAATGGCACACTTCATCCTTTGTTTCAAGACCTCTGATGCTACACACATTGCTGATTTATTCTTTAAAGAAATAGTTTGCCTAAATAGAGTTCCTACTTTTATTGTCTCAGACCGCGATGTAAATTTTATGGGCATTTTTGGAGGAAATTAGGGACTAAATTGAAGTATTCAAGTACTTGCCCTCCTCAAACAGATGGTCAAACAGAAGTAATTAATCGAAGTTAGAAAAATTTATTGAGGTGTCTCATTGAGAATCATGTGAAGAATTGGGATTCTGTTTTATCACAAGTTGAATTTGCTTATAATAATTCAATCAATAAAACCACTAAGAAGACAACATTTGAAGCTGCATATGGGCTTAGACTTCAACATGTTCTTGACATGGTACCTTTGCCTATTGAGAGAAGAGTAAGTGATGATGGGAATGCTTTTGTTGAACATATTCGAAAGGTCCATAAAGAAGTGAGGGTTGCTTTGAAGGGGAGTAATGAAGCGTACGCAAGTGTTGCAAACCAACACCAATGCCTCAAGGAGTTTAAAGAAGGTGATTTAGTACTTGTACACCTAAAGCAAGATAGATTTCCTAAAGGAACTTATCACAAAATCAAGTCTAGGAAATTTGATTCTTGTAAGGTGCTTAAAAAGATCAATATAAATGCTTATTTGTTAAAGTTGCTACCTGATTTGCAAATCAGTCCTATATTTAATACTGCAAATTTATATACGTATGAAGGATTTGAAGGAATAGTGACCAAAACTACACAAGCCCGAGAATTACCGAAGTTACCACCTGATGTCATTAAAGATGTATTGGATGTTAAGGAAGTAAAGTCAAGTCTATATTGATCATTTTTCGTGAAGTAGTTGGAAAAATCAGCTAGTGAAAGCACTTGGATAGCAAAGGATAAACTACAGAAAATTGATCTAAAAATATATGAAGATGAGTATTTCTTCAACAGAAGATCATGCAAAGGCATAATTACTATTCATAAAGTTACTGTTTATGAATTATTATAGCATTTTTTAAATTGTTTTAGTCTTTTTTAATAAGTCATATAACTAGCATGTAACTTATAATAATTCTAAATGGTTCAAACTAAATTTATTAATAATATAATCAAATGTTAGAATTAAAGAGTATTATAACCCTAGTATAAATAGGGTTTTGAGACTAATTTTCAATAGCCTATTATTAATTTAATTTTATTTTTTAGTTTCATATCTAGAAACCCTATTTTTCTATTTCAACTTTAATCTAAGCCTATTTCAGTTTTTGTTTTCCTAATCTTTATTGATTTCTTGAGTTACATTGTGTGCAGATGAACATGCTATGTAGATTGGAAAGTTAAAAACTTCTCCTCCACACAGCATTGTCTAATTCAAAAAAGAAAAAGTATACTTGCAAATGAGTGTGAATTGGGCGGGAGAGAGAAAAATACAAGACAAGTTGTTCTTCATGTATGCTTCATAGTCAAAAGAAAATCCTACAGCTTCCAAAAGCAAGTCAAAGAAATATAGGTTAAATGCACACGTTTCCCCTAATTACTATTTTATATGTATAGAACCGGTTTTTGGACAGATCAGTAATGACCATTCCTGAAATGCCCTATATAGAAACAAGACTTACATAGCCAATAATTTACAGGAAATTCTGTCCTCATACAAAACACTGTATTAACCGGTAAAAACTTTTTGTAATTGAAAGCAAGTAACAACGTCAATAATAGAAAAGAAAGGCCTTGTTAAATGAGTTATTGCAAGAACACAGCACAACATTTACCAACAACTAACTATAAGATGATCTCATAAGAATGAATTCAACCAGACATACCCAAGTCTTTTAGCAAAAGGCAACACAAAGCCACCAAGACAAAGGTCAACATGTAGACATATTCCATGTCTAAAAGCCAGTTCGCCGAGCTCCTACAAAGTTGCCAATTAAAAGCTAAAACCAACAGCACACAGAATTCAAATTTAATATTGGTTTATTGTCACTGACAGAAATGTACAGGTAGCCACTCACCTCAATAGGATCGATGATCCCATGAGGAAACCCAGGGGCAGATCCAACAATCTGCAATATCATGAAATTTAGGTCAGGCCTACCAATGAGACAAAGCATATGTTGTAATTGCAGCTTTAACATGGAAATATAATCATACGAGAGGCTAATTTTTCCTTCTCAGTAAAATGGTTGAAACAAGAACGTTAATTTGAATTAAGAGGACAGTTACAGGTTAACAAGAAGAAAAAAGAAAAATGAATGAAGAATTGTTACAAAGCATGATGTAGAAGTATATACCATAATGGTGTTTCTGTTAATCCATTTCCTCATTGCTTTGACATCAGCACAGAATTCTTTATTGACAGGAACACGCCACAGTCTGATATTAAAATACTGTGCTGCTTTATCATATGCTGAATGTGCAGATTCCGGTATGATCCTGTGCTTGGACAAATAAGCATTCACATTTACATTTCCTTCATCAGAAAACACTACCAAAAAGGTGAAAGTAAAATATTGGGAATCCCATACATTTCAGGCTTCCTAATTCCCTTCTTATGCCTCATATAGTCACGAGATGACTTCACAGCTAATAAGATACTTTCGGTTCCTCCCGATGTCATGTTTCCACAGATTTGTCCTCCAGAAGCCTTTTCTTTATTGCCAAGCAGAGCAGCTGTCATTGCAACAACTTCTGCCTCAAATCGGGCTACACTCTGGAATACTTCTAAATGCAATGGATTGGTATGTGAAAACCTGAAAAGGGATTTAAAAGAATTTACTTGAGGGGTAACATGAGGATTTTGACACTGGGATGGGTAGGATTCCTGGCATCATCAAAATCATAAATATGGATCATATGGCAACCCTACCTGGCAGGATGACAAAAGAATCATATAGACACTTTGTCAGGCAATGCAAGATGGTATCAGAATATACCACAAATTTAGGTGTCAGCATAAATGTACCACAGATGGGAGATAGCATGAAATATAATAAAGAGTAAGCTATTCTACAGCTTGTAGGTGTCAACATAAATGTAGTGCAGACAGGGGATAAAACATTAATCAGTGAACTTAAGTTTGTGCTCTCACTATCCCCGGCATAAATTTGTGTTCTTTTTCACCAGTTACATGTTAAGAAGATAAGTTTAAACCCTAAATAAAAGGAAGCTCAAGAAGCTGCTCAAGGGACTGTGAATGCAAAAAATAAAAAGTACCATATCATATTTATATCTTTGTTTCTCTGTTTTTTACGACCAAACATTAAAAAAATTAAATTAAATTAAAATTTAAAAAAAAAAAAAAAGTACCACAGCTTACTAACATTGCACATGCCTCGTTGATCAAGGAAAAATGTCCTTCAGATTCACTACCTCCAATATAGCTGCAAAAAATTAAACCAGAGCTTATCAAGCAAGCATAATTGAAACAGAATCTGATGTTCATTAATTAGAGCACAAGAATACATTCCTTAGACCACAAGAACGCATATAAATAGTTACCATGCTAATAATTACAAACATACACTGTGCCAGAACATTTCCCTCGCCAGGCAACATCCTTTTTCTTTTCCTCTTTCATTTTCTCTCTGATTCCTGCTCCTAAGCCTTCCCTAGGTAGCTCAGTCCTCCAGCCCTCTCTTTTAGATTTAACACCAGACTGCATCTTATCAACAACCTGATGAACACATTTACAAATGCAAATGCTAGTTAGTTTCGGATATTTTATCTAATGGAACAAAGAGTACCAAATACTTAAATATATTTCCCATTCAAAATACTAGATTTAAACAAAAAGAACCAAAAAAAAAAAAAAAAGAAGTAAAGCTGAAAAACATTACATATCAAAAATACGTACCAAACTCCAAAGGCATAAACCAACTTTGACTTTTGCATATTTTAATTTGGAAATGTTGACATGTGCCAATATTCATAATAAAGAAATACAACCATAAAACAATAAAGAATTATTTAGATACATTTATCTATAGGTTATCACAAAACATTTGCGTTAGACCACAAAAAAATTGGACAAATTGTTAGTTAACACAAGAAAGTCCCTACTGCTCTAGAGCATAGCAAAAACTTCCTTCACCTTAGAGAAGCAAGCTAATTTCAGAATCAAGTTATGCAACCTCATCCTACCTAACACAGCATATGTGTACCCCGTTTTTTGAAGAAGTATTCACATCAATGTGAAGAATGATAAATTATCTCCAAATAGAGATGAATTAGTGCCAAAGAATTCAGGCATTTGATTTTGAATAAGAAATAAAATGAAGGTCAGCCCAGTTGAGTTTAATGAAGTTAGTTAAAAACTCCTTTCCTAAATTATACATTGACCTTGTCACCTACAGCAAGATGCAAAAGAGCATCGTGGCTCCCAGTCTTGCCAAAATGACATTCTAAAATAGCACCTATATCGTATGGGACTAATCAATTGAAAAACCGATATCAATTACCATCAAGCAAGTTCGTTAGTTACACTGAATTTGCAGATCAATCCACAAATCAGTTTGTTTACACGAATCCACTATATCTTCTCCTGGTGCAGGTTTCCCCCAATTCAAACTAATATTATATGAGAACAGATCTTTGCAATTGGTCCCAATTTAAAATCTCCAACATTGATAACAAAATCATAGACAAACAGTTTATAAACCTAACAAACAATCTAAAAAGAATAGAATTCACTTCAATTGATAAAACACCTATTAAATGCATTACAGAGTACGGACCCATTTCATTTATTACCAAACAAAACACTTGACTCGCATTTACATCAAAAACAGAATTGAAATGACACGCACAAATCAGAAATACGAGAACACAATTTAATACAT
Organism: Trichilia minutiflora; assembly: GCA_035590515.1. Classification (NCBI taxonomy): domain Eukaryota; kingdom Viridiplantae; phylum Streptophyta; class Magnoliopsida; order Sapindales; family Meliaceae; genus Trichilia; species Trichilia minutiflora. The sequence continues at coordinate 9,897,823 of JAVXUL010000012.1, read as the reverse complement.
ATATATACATAAATGATTTCACAACAATTTAAATCCAAAATAAATTAAACCTTCTGTTTCTGCACTTCAATGTAACTATTAACACCAGGAAATAACCTGTCATATACAAAATTTATCAAACCAAAAAAATCGTTTAAATCCAAACAAAATTAATATCTAATAAGAAGAAGAAAAAATTAAATTAGACGAATATGATAATGAATTACTTGATTAAGGACATGAAAAACGCAATAACCGTTCGTTTGAGTCCTTTCTCATGAACATTACGAACAATCAATTGCAGTACACTCGCGACCAGGAGTGTGAGGAGAGGAGCGATAAGCAAAGTGAGAGGTTCGTACTGTGACAAGAATGAATTCGCATAAGCTCTAGAACGAATCAATAGCCCCTTGGCACAGGAAAGATCCATTGTTATGATCAGCAAAGCTCGCAAACCCAAGCAAGAAACAAGGAAAGAAATCAAACCCAATAATTGGAGCTTTCTATTATAAATGTGAGAAATTTAAATTTATAAGATAAAGAGTCAATTTGTCATTCTCTTTTCCTTTTGTTATTATCGCGTGCAAGATACGTTCATCTGTTGGTGTGTGTGTGCGTGCTTTTGTTATGTTTTTGGGCGGGGTTGCGTTTACATCGGATTTACGAATTACGACGCAGTGTTTTTTTTTTTTTAAATTTAAATTAACGGTAGAAAATATGTTTATGCCAGGTTGATTTTCCTCCTACAGTCTTATAATGGATTTCTTTCATCCTACTACTAACGTGAACGTGTCTGAAAATTTAGGGAACTGGGGAAAAATGTGACGTTTGAGATTGCGTTGTCCCTTAGACAAGTGAAGAGAAAATGAGTTGTTATCATTTTGATTTTTTTTTTTTTAAATACACAAAATATATATTATTTTTTTGAGTTCAAATGGATATGCTCGTCAGTCGTCCTGGTGATGAATAAAGTGGCTTTTAAATTTCTAAATTTAAAATATTGCATAAAAAATGATATTAGAAAGAGTAGGTCTATTTATTTCTTAATTTAATAATTTTTACTCTAAAAATTTATATGTTAATAAAAAATATTATAAAAAATAATACAAAAATATGTAAAAAAATATTTATCAAAACGTACTCACTTATAGTTTTTTTTTTATTTTAAACTCTAAACTTTTATTTTTGTTTTCAAAATAATTCATCACAAGTTTTTACAATTAAATCATAAAAAAAATATATTAATTTTTGGAAAAATCTACATTATTTCACTCCTTAAAAATTTATTAATTTTAAAATATTATATAAAATCTTATTGTGTATTTAATATTATTAATTTTCTTAAAAATATTTAATAACACTACTAGTCTTTAAGAAAATGCAGTCATTAGTTAAACATGACTTTATATTAGCCGTTGGATGTACCTAAATCGGATAAATACAAACAAATATCATACTGGCATGGTTTTTGATGCACTTCTGGGCTGGCTATGGAGAACGTCTACTTTTTCCCCATTGGTATCTATCTATTTACACCCCAGTAGTTAATAACAAAACTTTGATTCAGAATCTGACTAGAAAATAATAGGGTTTAAATTGTAATTGGACAGAAATTAAGTTATAACGCAAGCATAAAGAAACTAAAACTGGAATAAGCCCGCAATTTCAAAACCAAAACACCCAAATATCTCCTTTTGCATTTTAAGATATTGATCCCAAAAAGGTCCTTTTGCATTTTAAGATATTGATCCCAAAAAGGTACGGAATTTCTACTTCATCATCCTGTTGTACAGCAGAATTGCTACCAGAAATACTTTATGATGTCAAGTCAATATCCTTTCATTAGGGTTAGAATTAACAACTCTTTGTGAATAATGTGGATAACTAAGAGCTCGAGGTGATCTAACTTTGACCATCGAAAACATTAAAACAGTACTTTCTCACAAATTAATAAATAAATTCGTGTTGGTTACTCGGCCGGGGAAAATGTAGTGGTGTCTAACGGGTCTGAATTGACGGATTCGGATCGGTTTAATGGTTGTATAAAATTGAAACTGGATCAAACTGGAAGCTTAAACAGTCTGGACCAATCCGATTCAACGGTTTTAGTTTTATGGAATCGGACCAGAATCAGAAATAGAACAGTAATGGATCAGGTCGGGCCAATTCGTCAGATGGTTCCGATTTTGATTTTGGTTCCGATTTCGATTTTATTAATTTTTTAATTTAAAAAAATATTTAAATTAAAAAAAATTTTAAAAAAAATTGACTTGGGTTGAACCAGCGGTCCGGGCTGGTTCAACCCGTCGGTTTGGAACCGTCGGTTCAACTCGATGCCAAACAGACGGGCCCGAAACAGTTTCGGACCCGTTACTGTCCGATTTCTCGGTTTCAGAATTTTGGAATTTCGGAACTGGACCGAACCGTTTATATTGGCCCAAAACCGACTCGAACCGTGTAAATAGTGGTCCGGACCGATTCGGGCTCAGTTTTTTATGGGCCAGACTGGATCGATTCTTGGGTCAACCCGACCCGTTAGACAGCTCTAGGAAAATGCCGTGAATCTCTCTTTTATTGGGCATCAATAAAACAGTGCAATCACTTCATAATTTTATCAAATATTAAAATATCAATTATATTAATAATTTTTTTAATAAAACAAAATTACAACTAATCACTAATTTAAAATTAAATAATAAAATATAATTTCATTTCATTTAATTTATAATAAAAGTTCATAATTTTTTAGATAATTTACATATTTTTATTTTTAATTAATAAAGCATATTAATGTTTTAGTTTTTAAAATTATTATTAATTTATAAATGTAAATATTTTTAAATTAATTGTGTAGCTAAAGATTACATAATTCTTAATCAATTATAAGAAACAATGAATATTTAATTATAAACTAGTAAAATATATTTTTTAGTTTAAAAAATTATTATTAATAATTCATAAATATAAATATTTTTAAATTAATTGTGTAGCTAAAGATTACTTCATTCTTATTTAATTATAATAAAAATTGATTAATTAACATTTAATATAATAATATATTAATATATTATTTTTAGATTTCAATATTTAAAAATATGATTATGAAATTAAAAATTAGATAATTTATATTTAATTTACGATAATTATCATAAATCAATTAATTAATTAATCATTTATACATTTAATATAAATTTTTATTTTCTAAATTAGAAATAAAATAATTAATATTTAAATATAATAATATTTTTTAAAATAAAAATAGTTGTTAATTATTAATATTTACTATTATTTTATTCATTCATCAAATAGAATTTTACATATATAAACCATACGCTACTAAAAGGATTAACATTGAAGTGTTTGGCATAAAAATTAATTGATAGTATTATATATTAGAGTGTCTAAGCTCAAATTCTTGTAGTGTTATATATACATATATATATTTTTTCAATTTATTTGTGTTATTATAGTGAATATTTGTTATCACAAGCTTGTTTATGGGATTCATCCATGATAATTATTATAAATTTTTAATATGTATTTTTTAGATTTAGAACACATATTAAAATTTTATAAAACTTAATTGATACTTGTTTTTTCATAAAACAATTAAAACACTTCCAATATTTTCTTCAAATTCTCAAATTATTTTTAAATCAAAAATAATCTCAAACACCTTAAACACACAAAGTAAAATATGTCTCAATAAATCAACTATCAGATTTGATAACATATAATACAAAATCAATTGAAATTATCTCTTAAAGACGTTTCAATCATTATTACAATAAAATTTATATATCAAAGATATATGCAAAGATTAAAATTTATTAAAATAATATAATCTCGTAATTATATAATTGAGCTTTAAAATATATAAAAGTTTTATAATTCTTGTGACAAAGAACAACTATAAATTTTATTAAAACTATTCTAGTGGATTCAAATAAAAAAAATGTAAGTCAAATATAGAAATAATGTCGACAAATACTGTTACGGACATTATTATCATCTTGTTAATATCCTGAATATGCTTAGAAGTTTATGTGAATTGAGAAAAATTATGAGCATACTATTATATATTCAATGAATAGAAGCAAATTTGAAAGTACATAAAAACATATAACAGATATAAAAGTATTAATTTAAATCATTATTTGATTAAAAACTTTGAAAACATTTATTAATACTATGAAAACTTAATAGGTATTCAAATAGAAAGTCTGGGTTTAGTCATCTTTTTCGATTATTATACTTATCAAGTGCAACCCCGAATTATCAGTGGGTTTTTTATGCAATTTGAAATATGTTGAAATTTTATAAAAATTCAATTTAGAATGGCAGAAAGAAAATAATGAATAATTTACTTTGAAAATTGGCCCATCACTGATGTTGGTCTCGAACAATCATATGGTGACATTCATGACTATCCTCGATACAACTCACAGGTGAGCATAATCATATCACTCATATCATCTCCTTATACCTGTCTCACCTAGAATCCACTCACCTAGGTGGTCTATACTCAAATATGTCATAGGCTACTATCTTATATGTTACGACCCGTACCTCATTCCGAGGGTATAATTATCATTTCTTACATGTGCCATCATGCATCTGCATTCATTTCATGTGTCATGGGACTTTGGGTATGATCTTAGGCTCGTGTGGGGCCTATCGAAGTGCGAATTCGAGTTTTTGGCAAGTTCAGTCGATCGAATGGAGGATTCGTTCGACCGAATGTGGAATCGTTCGACCAAAATTTTACGAACTCTCTGTCTGATTTCCGTTCGACCGAAGGGTTGGTTCAGTCGACCGAAAATTCGCGAGCTCTCTGAGTACTATTTACGTCAAGGGATTCGGTCGATCGAATGAACTATTCGTTCGACCGAAGGGCTGGTTCGGTCGTTCGAATCTTCGATTCGTTCGACCGAATAGGCTCAAAATGACGAAATTGCCCACTTCTAGAAGCTTCCTCCTTAAGGGAACTTGAGGGCAAAATGGTAATTTCATCTTTTTTCTATAAAAAGGGGTCTGAGGGTCGAATTTTTCAGTTTTTCTCCCTATTTTCCTTCTTCTCTTCCTCCCTCCC
>JAVXUL010000012.1:9878173-9892652 GCA_035590515.1 Trichilia minutiflora | reverse complement strand
ATAATAAATTTATTTTTATATTATATTTAATAATAATTAATATTTTTATTTTATATATTTTTAATTTTTAAATTGGTCTGCGGGCTGGCCCGTTTAAGCCCGTTAGCCCGCGGACCAGGTTAGGGTTGGTAAAATACCAATCCGCATAATAAACGAGCCAACCCGACCTGGTCCGTTTAAGATTGGCCCGTAGTGGGCCGAGTTGGCCCGTTTGACAGCCCTATTCGTAACTACTAACTATTGTATAGAGTTATAAGACTCAACACATTAATAAATTAAGATTTTAATAAATATTTTTAAAATTATTATAATTAATTAATTTATCTATCTGTAGGTAGTCCAGTTGGTAGGGACGAATTTAAAATTATATGGTTAGACGCACGGTCTCAAATTCGATTCTTTTGAATGTATTCGTGATTTAAGTGAGGGGTTGTGATTGTGGGATACTGTACTAGCTCCTCGAGGATTAATTAAGGTGCTTATAAACTGGTTTAGATATCTTAGTTACAAAAAAAAAAAAAAATTAATTTAGAGATTTACATGTCCTTTTTTCTTCAAATATATAATATAATTAATTGAGTTAAAGCCAAACATATGTCTAGGTATTTTTGTTGTCATACAATATTATATTCGATAATATTACACTGTATTTATATTTGTTTATTTATTATAATTATTAACTTGTTCGGCAATTTTAAAATAAATATATGCATAATATTATGCTGTTAAATTAATATATAATTAACATTATATAACAAAAATATTAAAACATACCAGCTCTCGGTGTCATTGACAGCTTGTGATTATGATATTATAAGCATTTTTTTAAAATTTATAGCACATTTTTAAGTCAGGATTGTCTGAAATAAATTGAATATAAACATAGCACAAAATTATTAAATTATCATATAATTAAATTGAAATGATAAAATATTAACAAAATTCAATTTATTTATTATACAATTAACATGACAGAATGAAAATGTTTAGGTCAAATCACTAACAAAGAGGCATTTATTCCACAATATTTGAAGAGATTTAAATATGTTATCTTATATTTTTCAAATTAATGATAAAAATATCATCATAGGATGATTCTTAATTATCATAACATGACAAAAACGTAATGTCAAAAAAAAAATTTAATCCACGATAGAAAAAATTATATACAATATATGATCCTATTTATAGAAATGAATATTAATAAAGAGGTATTATATATGGTTATCATATACTTCCTGAAATTTAATAAATTTTCAGTTAGATGCTGAAAATTGTAAATTAAATACCTATCTTTTCTTTTAGTACTCTTTTCAATGAACTTATAAATATTAGCATTTTTTATGTTAAACCTTTAAAAAGATATATAATTATAATTTTTTCTATGTTTAATGATCGCCATAAACTTATATTTATTCAGTATAATTAATACTATATATATATATATAAAAGAAAAATATTGTTGTTGGAAGAAAGATCATTTTTTTCTGATAGTGCCAGCTACAAAAAAATATCTTACTTTTATTTCGAAGGCTAAAATATCACTTCTTTAATTTTTATTAAATTAGACTGGTAAAGGTGTTTTAAAATGAGATATTTTTATAATATATTTTCTTCATTTAATTAAAAAAAAATTATCAAAGAGGTATTTATTTAATAATACCTTTTGCTAGAAATAACATGTACAGATTTTAACAACTATTTATTTTTTTTAAATCATCACATAACTGTTTTTAGTAGAATTTATACATTTTAAAAAAGAAATAAAAAAAATTATCAATTATAATATTTCAAAAAAAATATTTTTTTTAAAATATCCATTATTATTTATAATAATATATTTTTTGTTATATATATTTTTATCACTCCTCCATCAACATTTTTCTATTTATCTCTATAAAAACTCCTATCATAACAAAACCATGATTTTATTTATCAGCACCAAGTGAATTTAATTAATTGATTTATTTATTTAGTAATTAATTAATTGGGCTGTACTTCATGCCAATCCTTGTCCTTGCTTGCTGGCATAATTTGGATCCATATATGATAAAGGTTAGAAAGAAATTCTACGTTCCAAATATATAAATTAAAAATTATAACCAATATATTCTGAATATTTTTCTATTGTTGCTATGTTACAGACAGATTTACAGTATAAACGAATATAAATATGATTTAGCCCATCTATCCACCAACATGGTAAGGGAACCAACCTATTTAGCTATTAGCTATTGCTATTTCTATATCTATCAATGTTAAGATTAGGAAGAATTAATGGAATTGACATTGTACTTGATTTAATTTGGATGGGTTGTAGTTTGCAATGATCGTATACTTTTAGCATAAAATATCAATTAATAGTTCATTTAATATTGTGATAAAATTTTAAATATTAATATATAAATTTTATTAAAAATTAATATTATTAAATACTTTTTTAATTTAATTCGTTTTAAGTTGAGATCGCTATGCTGCCTGCTTGTTGTGAAGCGAACCATATAATATAATAGCAAAATATAATAATTCAATTTCAAATTAAATACAACTTTCAAACCCTTGCGCATTTTTCTTTAACCTGTTAAATTGCATGGACTAACAATAGTTTATAAATATCACATCTTCTTTTATTGTGAGATTTACGCATGATAACTGTTGTATTTTTTAATAAATATTTATTAAATTCAAAATGTATATTAAAAATCTACAAGATTACGAAGGTATTTATTTTCATAAAATATATATAAAAATTTTTAATATTTCTCTTGAACTTTTAAATGATTTTTTTTTGTATATAAGGAAAACTCATACTCAGTTATTACTGTAGCGTTCAGTCGAACACGGGATCAAGTACTTACCTCTGAAAGGTATGTGTCGATAGATCACACAGCACTCATCCTTAATAGTTAACACGTATATAGATATCACTTTACAGCGGTACCAAATATGAGAAAAAAACCCTTACCTCCATTTTGGTGCGTCAATCGAAATGAATCCATGGTAATTCGAACCCAGGATCGTAGTGAAAGGACACCGATCATCACCTAAGCCCAAACTACCAGGCCACCCTACTCGGCTGTTGAACTCCTAAATGATATTTAAACAAAATCAATCAAACATTTCTAAAATATACATTCAAATCATCATAATTGAAATCAAATATCATCATGTAAAAATAAAATAAAATAATATGATCATTCTATTACAAAGAATAAATACTAAAATTTACATCAAAATTAAGTAATTCCTGAAAATAAAGAAAACCAAAATCATTATACAATTTTCTAGTGGACTAAAAAAATAAATAAATGTGAGTCGAATATAGAAATTATATCTATATCTATAACTACAAAGGCTATCACCACCCTCCTAATGTCTCAACTATTTTTGGAATTTTAAATGAGTAATGGAAAAATGATGAGCATACTATTGTATACTCAACGAGTAAAAATAAAATGGAAAAACGTATAAATACATGTATCAAATAAAAAATATTGAAAAAAAACTTTATTTAATTTACAAGATTGAAAACATTTATTAATATTATGAAAATATTGCTTGTATTCAAAATAAAATCATTAGGCCTAATCATCTTCTTGATAATCATACTGATCAGATATAATTCCGAGCCATCAATAAATTTTATATGGATTTAAAACTTATGAATATAAAATAAGTATTCATTAATTTTACAAACAAAAATATGCATATAAGTTTCAAAAACAGTACCTACTACTTATGTTTGGTTTTAAATAATCTGTAAATTCTTACAAGACTGTCCTCTACAATTCTGACTGACGAGCCACTCCACTATAAATAAGTCCATCGCCTCTTTTATACCTATCCCATCAAGTGCACACTCAACTAATATAGCCTCTATCACATCTCATACCTAGGTTACTTCCTTTTGTAGCTACAATATTGGCCTACCTAGTCATATAATCATAAAACAAAATGCATAATCTTTTCAATTGCCTTATCATCTCAACAAGCCATAAGAAATCTAATCTAGAATCAAATAAAACCACATTTTTATATATTTAAATGTATATCAATAGTATAATTTCTCAAAACAATACTCAAAACCACAATGAAATATAAATAAATCAATTTACATCATGGGTATATTGGCCTCCTAATTTCATATATCAAATAAAATTCACTGTAAATTAATCATGCACATAAACTTATAAACATAAAAAATAAGGAAAAGTTTAAAGTTCGAAAATTTTTAAAGTACTTAGAATTAAAACATCATAAAAGAATTTAAAGAAAATGAGGAAGTTCCACTTATACTATGAGAGGTAAACACTCCTCAAATCATACCTCGATTGTTGGTATCTCTCGGGCATCTCTCCCATAAACGTCATCACCTAAAACATTTATATATCAATAATCTTATTAGTACTCCAATTTAAGAGTATAATACAACCTATATGCACATGAATGAATCCTAATTCGGGTATCTTATAATCAATTTATATGGTATTAGTTACTTAAAAACTCGAGTTAAACTCTAAACCCTAATTTTCTCTTTACTATTTTCTTGTTTCAAATGATGAAATAAAGATTGTAAGGTGTAAAGGAAGTCATGGGGAGTTGATTTAGAGTGAGATATCAAAGATAAATTGATTAGAAATCAAGAAATCAAAAGGAAGCAAATTACAGAGGAGGGGGAGGAGGAGAATGTGAGGAAAGAGAAGAAAGAGGAAAATTGAAATGAATTTGGTTATTATTGATCCATATTTATAATATATGATATGAAATTACTAAGATACTCTTGAGTTATAAAGAAAGAAAAATTTTAAAAGGAGCAAAAATAATCATTTTACCCAAATTTTAAGCGATTCCATTAAATGAATAGATCAATTTGTTCGACCGAATCATAATTCGATTGAACAATCGAGCTCTTCAATTGATCAAAGGTTTCACGAGTTTCTGAAAAATTTTTGGTCACTTATTCATTTGAATAAATCGGGCTATTCGTTCGACTAAATGTTGATTTGTTCGAATAAATAAATGAATTTGTTTGACTAAAGTCTTTATGGCACTCTGAAAAATTTTGGATCATTAATTCGGTCAAACAAGTCACACCTTTCATTCATTCGAATGAATCTCAGGATTTGTTCGACTGAATGCATTCTGCCTTTCAATTTCGTCATGGTTGAATTTTTTTTTAGTTTTTGATGTTTATTTCTATTCTTTTCTTTTTCTAACACTTCCAAACTTTTATGTTGAACCTTATAATATTATTGATTTTAAAAATATCCAAATATGTATGTTATGAAAATATCAAAAGTGCCCTTAACTATAGATGTGGGATATTACAACCTAACTCTTTAAAAAAAATCCTATTATAAGATTTGACTTAATACTGTTAATGATATTATTTGCTTTGATCCAATCTTTGAGACCTCACGATTTTATTTGTAATAATTAATCTAAATCCATCTCAAAAGATCTCGTTGATAACTTGATTCTAATTCCATATATATAACCTAATAATTTTTTCTCTCATTTTAATGTGAGATTCATTCCTATACCCAAAATCATCATGAAACTTGTTAGAAATCTCTCTTTACTCGTATCTTCTTATCACAATATCACTCTCTATTCTTAAATATCATAATGTTACATTAAATTTTTTCAATTTTTACATCCATTGAATCTTTCCATTTGTGATAAAAAATTTTGCCCCAAATTACGAGGAATCCATGATTAAAGCAAATTGGAAAGATTTTGTCTACATCACCACCCATCTATAGGAACAAGCAATTCCTACCTGGATTACTTAATTGTATAGACTTTAAATTTCTAGAAAATTATGCATTTAAATAGTAACAAATCTCATAATTTTTAAAATAATAATAAAATAAAAAATGTTAAAGATATGTATTTTTATATAAATTATTGTGTTACAAAATTAAGATAGCGTGATAGTATTAATTGTCATATGGTCCACATTATTTAATTTTCTTAATTACATTAATTTTATACTTTTATTAACTAATATTATCGTGTTAGTTTGTGCATAATAATTTATATAAAAAATTATATTTTTAATATTATTTAATAATATAAATTTATTTGGTATTCAATAATGTTGTTATTTTTGTGGGTATATTAATCTCAAACGTACATAAATATTTATCTATTTATTTTTTTATCTTTTAAATCAACCAATATTCTGAAGTTGACATGAAAGGAGATGAGATATTGTTTGAAACTTGATGGATCGTAATGGATTTCTATCTGTCTATCTATCTATCTATCTATGAATATTTGAGTATCAATGAAAAATTTTTAAGGCTGTCAAGTAAGAAGAATAAGATCAGGGGCGGAGCCGGCTTACAAAATTTTTGAGTACCAAAATTTTATATTAATAAAAAAATATTTTTTTAAATTTTTTTTTAAAATAAATAAAATTTTATTTTGATTCTCACTAATTTAAATTTCTGACTCCGCTACCGAATACCATTGATAATTAATTAGTTTATAGAAGCATATGGTTCTCAATGAAATGGAATATATAATGTGTTAAAAAAATAAAAAACTATATTGTATTCTTTTGATCTCGTTGTCTCAGGAAAATATATATTAAAGTACAGCAATACTTTTGAGAACGCAGGTTCTGACCAAGAAAAATAACTACATTCAAATAAAATTGACCATACTCCTACTCTGTAACCAGGGGCTGCTTTAATTAAATGTACCCAGAATTTTTTTTTTTTTTTTTGTAAATATGGCTCATTAAAAAAAAATATGACCATGTTTCCATTAAAAAGGAAAAAATAAATATGATTTATATTTCAAATACAATTAACAGTGTCTATTATTAAATAAAAATTTGTTCACAACCAACCATACCTACTTAAAATTTTAAAATAACATATTGTAAATTTATCTTAAACCATTGATATTTCTTGCAATGCTTTTCATTTTTTTTTAAATGAAATAACTGAAATATAATTTAATTTATGTTCTCTTTTGGCTTTTAGCAGTCCGACCCATCCATTTTACGTGCCGTTTACGACACCAAATAAAAGATAAAGAAACCGGTAGCCCCGTCCTAGCCATCAAGAAGCCGCCTTCATACTGTTTAAATTTCGATCTTCCGTTTATAACCCACTTCAGTTTTGTTCACGTTCTCTTTATTTAATCTGCTCTCATTTTCTCTCTCTCTCTCTCTCTCTCTCTCTCTTTCTAATGGAGAACTACCAAACATATTTTCCAGCTGTAGCACCTGGTAATAATTCATCTTCTACATCATCAGCTTCATTAGATATGGTGAATTCTCAAGCTTATAATGAATTTCAAGTTAGTAAGTCAAGTGGGTTCCTGGGATTGATGACAGATATGGAAGCTCCAGGTAGTTTAACTGTGAACAACAACAGCATCTCTCCGAACAAAAACTTTCTAGGTTCCGGAAATGGAGAGAAATTAGGTAAGAAAAAGGGAGAGAAGAAGATAAGAAAGCCGAGATATGCTTTTCAAACAAGAAGCCAAGTTGATATACTCGATGATGGGTATAGATGGAGAAAGTATGGACAAAAAGCAGTGAAAAACAACAAATTTCCAAGGTCAGAAAATTCCTTTGCTTGCCTTTTTTCTATTGATATAATTGCTTTTCCTCTTTATTTAGTTTTCCTGCTTTTTGATATCTGATAAAATTTTCAGCAAACAGTATATTCGAAGATCGATCATTAGTTTAGAAAGTGATTAAGAATATTGAAAAGTATATATATTAAATTTGCTTATAATTGCAGAATTAATCGGTTCTATTTTCAGAATTGTCATATTTATACTTATATATATATATCAATGAACTTCTACTGTTATATATTCTGTACAAGGGAGACGAAACGACTTCTGTACGTAGAAAAGAGAAACATGAACATGGGAATAATAGTTCATATATACAAAAAGAAACAAAAACATGAACAACGTTAAGCAGTAATACTTGAAGCAACACATATAACTGCAATGACTGTAATGCAATTCTGCTAATGCATCTTCTGTATTTGAAGCCTCTTTGAAAAACAAAAAACCAAGAAAAGAGGAACGATCGATGATGGGACAATGCAAGTTAATTTGCAGATTCCCCGTGTGTGTACATACACACACAAACACACACACACAGAGTGATACTCTCTTGTCAATTGCAATTTGGCTCTCCTTTTGATTCCCAGTTAAAAGATTGCTTAACGGTTGAAGCCATAGAAGTAAAACAAATATTCTCTGTAACTTTAGCAATTGTGTTGTAGGTATATAGAGAGAAGGAAATTACGGGTCTCTGATGTATTATTAACGCAGGAGAATTAATAGTGCTGTCTCATGGGGTTATTCACATGCATCAATTGTCATTTCTAGAAAGATAATGAATCTGCGTTTTTAAGCTACCCTTCTTCCCATAGGCAAGGGCCTCCAGAAATGGCAGCGGAAACCTATGGGTCGCCGCTGACATATCAAAAGATTAAGTTGGTGTTCTGTGAGCTCGAGATAGCTGCCTGATGAGAGGAAGTCCCTTAGCTTCGTGGTACTATATCTTGCTTGTCTATGCCTAAGAGGGACTTCTCAAATGATTATTCATAGGCGAACTAGGAGATCCAGCTTAGCACTAATAAACAATATTCCTTCATACATTCTACTAAAGTTGAAGCAGCCAACGCATGAATTGAGAATGCTTTACTGTGAATAATTTCTAATTGGGTGAGAGAGACAGCTGATATTATATATATGTGTGTGTGTGTATATTGTTTGTTGAAGCAAACGCAATGTCTAGTTGAAATTGTTGATGTCAAAAATGAAAAAAGGAATAGACTAAGTTACATGTTATTGACATCTTAAGAATTTACTTATTAGATCGAACTTGGACCCAGCTCATACCCCTTTTCTTCTAGAATCTAGATTATGTATAGTATTTTAATTTGATTTTCTATAACAACCAAATTGACTGGTCATATTGGGTTAATTATATAACATTAATTATTTCTTTAATTACTCTATGCAGAAGCTACTATCGGTGTACATATCAAGGCTGCAATGTGAAGAAGCAAGTTCAACGATTAACTAAAGATGAAGGAGTGGTGGTGACAACCTATGAAGGAATGCATTCACATCCAATCGAGAAATCAACTGATAACTTTGAACAAATCTTGAGCCAGATGCAACTCTACACTTCCAATTAATTGAGGCTATAAATGGTTATATAGCTGACAAAAAGGTTATATATAAACTGGGATTCATATTTCATACATTGTAAATTAATTAAATATTGTCTGCTATCGAAGAATTTGATGAAACCACAAATAAAGTTTCCTGTCAAGAATAATGTTATTGCTCTTAGTTAGATTCCCTTAATTGTTGCAGAAAAGAAAATGGATATATGCCATACTTCTGAATGTAAAAAAAACATGGATGTGTTATATATACTGGTAATGACAATGTGTATTGGCTCTACAGGAGTAGAGAGATAAAGTATATATGAATGTATGCATCTTTCAATAGAAATATATATAATTTGATCAATTGAATTGAGTTTTAATCACAGTCATAGAATATTGTATATCTACTTACATATGCTTAGAACTTCTATGTGATTGTGTAGCTATATATCTATATCTGATTGTAATATATTAATTTTAAAAAAAAAGATATATATAGCTTGATTTTTTTTTTTGAATACCTATTAATTTATTATATATTAAATAATCTAATAATGAGTTAAATGTTTGCATTGACACTCACAAATATCTTTTATAAAGTATATAAGATTTTAATCTTTTACAAATTAAAATAAGGCTTAATCTATCCTGTTGAGAATGATTCAACAATCCGAGGAAGAAGAAGATTGACAGAAGCTGGAAATGAAACAAAGGAAGGAGAAGCACAATTCAGATTACCGTTATTTTCTATTATGGGGGGTCAAATTACTGGGATGCCCTTGCTGAAAAATTGGATGGTAGTTCTTTATTAATGGCAAATGAGTAATTTCGCCATTAATGAATATAACAAATTCTTGTTTTTGGAATTCCCGAGAAAGGCTGATGGTTGGCTTATATATACAGCTTGATTTCTCGAATTAGATATGATGATTCTGTAAAATACTTCTTTGTAAACATTCCTTGACAATTAATAAAGAGCTGGGGCTTGAGAGGTCTATCCGTGGATGTAGCTTCTGATTGAACCGAACCACGTAATCTCGGTGTTGTGTGTAGTTTTTCTTTCTTTTTCATTCTGTTTTTCTTTGAGAGAGGAATCAATTTAATTCAATAGGGATTCATCTTCGTTTTTCTTCTTAGTTCTTTGTTCTTGATCTTGAGGATTGAGTCATAACAAGTGGTATCAAAGCCTGTGTTCTATCCAAGAATGGCTCAAACCAGATTAGATTTAGAGAAATTTGATGGTGACAATGACTTCAACATTTGGAAGATGAAGATGAGGGCTTTGCTGGTTCACCAGGGAATCGAGCAGGCTTTGGGAGGAGAACAATCTTTACCAGCTTCTTGGAATCAAGAATATAAAGAGGAGGTGCTGAGGAAGGCTCACAGTGCAATCATTCTAAGTTTGAGTGATGGAGTACTTAGGGAGATCCAAGCCTTGAATGTCACTTCAGTATATGGTTTATGGGAAACTCTTGAATCCAGATATATGTCAAAGTCTATTGATAATAGATTATATCACAAAAGGAAGCTTTATACACTGTCTATGGAGGAAGGTGGATCTTTGAAGGATCTTTGGGATGAATTCAATAAAATCACCATGGATCTTGAGAACTTAGATACTAAACTACCTGATGAGGATCTAGCTATGATCCTGTTAAGCTCATTGCCAAGTTCATATGAGTATTTCATAGATACTATGACTCTCGGGAAGGAAACTATTTCATTAAGGGATGTTAAGAATGCCCTTAATACTAAAGATAAAAGAAAGAATGGTCATGACAGTTCAACTGGAGGTGAGGGACTCACTGCAAGGGAAGACCAGAAAAGAAGAAACCAAGAAAGGAGCAGGGTAGATCAAAGTCAAGAAATAAGAAGAAAAAGTGTTTCTTCTATCACAAGGAAGGTCATTTCATAAAAGACTACCCTGATAGAAAGAATAAGAAGTTGTTGAAGTAAAAACAGAAGGGAGATGCAGCTGTGGCTTCAGATGCATCAAGTGAAGGGTATGAGAGTGCTGATTTGCTCATTGCTTCAAAAGAGAGTTTTGACAATGAGTGGGTAATGGATTCTGGCTGTTTTTTTCATATGAGTTGTAGAATTGCTGGTATAGGCTCTATCAAACTCAGAATGTATGATGGGGTGATCTGGGAGCTAGAGGATGTGAGGTATGTACCTAGTTTGAGAAAGAATTTAATTTCTTTAGGTGTCTTAGATCAATTAGGATACCATGTAAAATTGGGAGATAAAAGTTTGAATGTAATGAGAGGATCTTTAGTAGTGATGAGAGGGGAACTTAGAAATGGCTTGTATGTCTTGAAAACTTCTAAAACCAGTGCACACCTGACAGCTTCTGAAATGGACTCCAATAACAGAACCATGATGTGGCATCTTAGATTAGCTTACATCAGTGAGAAGGGGCTGAAAGAATTGGCTAAACAGGGGCTGTTGGGAGACAAATCATTAGGAGTGCTAGGGTTTTGTGGCAACTGTGTGTTGGGTAAGGCAACCAAGTTAAGTTTCAAACCAGCAACTCATTCAACCAAAGGTCCACTTGAGTATGTCCATGCTGATCTGTGGGGACCTTCACAAATTCAAACTCCCAAAGGTGTAAAATACTTCCTGTCCATTATTGATGATTGGTCAAGAAAAGTTTGGGTGGTTATCTTAAAGTCCAAAGACCAAGTGTTTGAAAAGTTCAAAAAATGGAAGCTCCTTGTGGAAAATCAGACTGGTTTAAAGTTGAAAAGTTTAAGGACAGATAATGGATTAGAATTCTGCAATGAGAGATTCAATCAATCGTGCAAAAGTCAAGGAATTAAGAGACACAGAACAGCTACATATACACCTCAACAGAATGGCTTAGCAGAAAGGATGAATAGAATCATTATGGACCATGTGAGATGTATGCTGATCCAAGCCAATTTGCCAAAGTTTTTTGGGCAAAAGCTGTCTGTACAGCTGCATACATCATCAACAGAAGTCCTTCAACAGCCATAAAGTTACAAACACCAGAAGAGAGGTGGACTGGAAAGCCTCAAAATCTGGAAAACCTCAGAATTTTTGGGTGTGAAGCTTATGCTCACGTGAGACAGAATAAGTTGGATCCAAGGGCCATTAAGGGAAAGTTTGTGGGGTATCCAGAAGGTGTCAAAGGCTATAAGTTGTGGTGTAATGACAAAAATAACTCTAAGTGCATCATAAATAGGGATGTTGTATTCAATAAGAATTCTGTGTTAGGAGGAGACTTGAAAGCACCTGAGAAAGAATCAGATGACACCCTGAAAAGAGAAAGAATTGAGTTTGAGGTGGAGCAATTGTAGAAGAATAAGTGCATTGAATCAGAAGGAGAAACAGATAAAGCAAAAACTGATTTGCAGAATTACCAACTGGTGAGAGACAGACAGAAGAGACAGATAAAGCCTCCAGCCAGGTTTGCCTATGCTGATTTGATGTCATATGCTCTAGTCACAGCTGAGGGTCTGAATGATCAAGAACCAAGGAGCTACAGAGGAGCAATTGACAGTGAGCAAAGAAGCAAATGGCAGTAGGCTATGAAGGAAGAAATGTCTTCATTATGGAACAATGAAACCTGGATTCTTGTCAACAGGCCAGAGAAGAGAAGGATTGTAGGCTGTAAATGGATTTTCAAGCTTAAAGAAGGTATGGAAGCAACAGAACCACCAAGGTATAAAGCAAGACTAGTTGCAAGAGGTTTCACACAAAAAGAGGGAGTAGATTATCATGAAATCTTCTCACCTGTAGTGAAACACACTTTTATAAGGCTCATTTTAGCTTTGGTTGCTGTTTTAAATTTGGAATTAGACCAAATGGATGTGAGGACAACATTCCTACATGGAGACCTAGAAGAAGAAGTGTTTATGGAGCAACCAGAAGGTTTTGTTACAGAAGGGACAGAAGATAAAGTTTGTCTCTTGAAGAAATCCTTGTATGACCTGAAATAATCCACAAGGCAGTGGTACAAGAGGTTTAACTCCTTCATGATCAAGTCTGAGTTTCAAAGAAGCATTCATGACAATTGTGTGTATATGAAGAATACACAGGACAAAGGTATGATCATTCTACTATTGTATGTAGATGATATCTTGATTGCTTGTTCAGAAAAGAGTGAAATCATAAAGTTGAAAGAGCTCTTGAATTCTGAGTTTGAAATGAAAGACTTGGGTTCAACAGAGAAGATTTTGGGCATGAATATAATCAGGAGAAGAGAAGCAGGGTTGCTGATGGTATCTCAGTCAGATTATATGTCCAAATTGCTGAAAAAATTTCAAATGCAGAATGCTAAACCTGTATTAACACCATATGCCCTACACTTCAAGTTGTCAAAGTTAGATGAGCCACAGAACAGTGATGAAAGTGCAGAAATGAAAGCTATGCCTTACTCAAATGCAGTGGGGTGTTTAATGCATGCAATGGTCTGTACAAGACCAAATTTAGTCGATGCTGTTAGTGTAGTAAGTAGGTATATGAGTAATCCTGGAAGGGTCCATTGAAAGGCACTAAAATGGATATTTCGATATCTTAAAGGAACTCAAGACCTTGGCCTGATATATGGGATGAACTCTGAGAAGAAAGAGTGGATATAAGGTTATGTAGATTCAGATTATGCCTCAGATATGGATAGAAGGAGATCATTGTCTGGATATGTGTTTACTGTCAAAGGTTGTTTAGTCAGCTGAAAATCAACCTTGCAGCATATAGTGGCATTGTCAACAACTGAAGCAGAGTATATTGCAGCAACAGAAACAGTGAAAGAAGCAATATGGTTGAAGGGTTTGTTAAATGAACTGACTGTGACACAACAGAAAGTAAGAGTTTATTGTGACAACCAAAGTGCACTGCATTTGATAAAAAATCAAGTTTACCATGAACGAACAAAGCACATTGATGTTAGATTTTCATATGGGATGTGGTAGAGACTGGTGCTATTGAAATGGTAAAAGTCAGGTTAGAAGTTAACCCTGCAGACATGCTAACTAAGGCTCTCATCTCCAGCAAGTTTGAATTATGTTTAAACTTACTGGATATTGGGAGAGTGAGCTGAGGTTAGAGTGCATTTGATGGACAGAGCCTGAAGGTTGTTCAAATTGTTGAATCAAGGTGGAGAATTTTTGAGAATGATTCAACAAATTCGAAGAAAGAGAAGATTAACAGAAGCTGAAATGCAATCAAGGAAGAAGAAGAACAGTTCCAGATTGCCGTTATTTTCTGTTATTGGAGATGGACTGATTGTAATGCCTTTGTTAGAAAATTGATGGTAGTTTATCATTAATGGCAATTTGGGACTTTCGCCAGCT
>JAVXUL010000012.1:9862312-9878073 GCA_035590515.1 Trichilia minutiflora | reverse complement strand
TTTTCTGGGAGTGTTTTATATTTGTTTATGATTTCAGCCTTACAGGTTCTTAGTAAGCGTTCTGGATCTAAGGAATGCTTATTAGGAATCTGTGGCGTCTGTCACAGGTGGGTCCCACGGGTTGGGGTGTGACAAAAACTCTGATGTCTAAGTCAAAAAATAATGAAGGAAGGTAATATCGATTTCGACGAATCAGAAAGAAATGAAGAAGAAAATAGAAATTGGATTTGGTTAAAGTTAAGAGTAAAAGTTATCGAAAATGTGTTGTTAGAGAAGAAAGTGTTTAGCTCCGAAAATATGGTGTTTGCCAAATCTCTCAATTAGAAAAAGATTCAATCCTCCCTCCGTTGGAAAATACTGTCTTTATATAGTGCCTCCATGACAATGACTAGGCATCTGAGAATGGGAATAATAAAACATCTGTCATAGAACAGACTACAGCCACTTTTCATAAATATCCCTGTTGACACATCTGAAAGTTGCAGGCCTAACACCGTCCCATCCTCTGATCATATCATCTGAAAATAATTAGAGGATGGGACAGATGTCTTTATAGTGGGACAGCTACTTTGATAGTAGTCCTGCTGTCAGCGTTCATTCTCATTTTTGAATAGTAGGGACACGTGTCTGGTAGTTCCCAGGTAAGATGTTGTCGGGGAAGCTGAATACAGAAGAAAATCCTACCTATAATCGTGACTGGTACCTATGGGTGGAGATACCCTGAAGCCTATAGCTATTGGACATCTGAAGACTAGGGTGCATCTTTGATGACTGAATGGGCGATACTCGAAAACAGAGTTTAGGACCTGGGATGGTGAAACTCCTGAGGTGATAGACTACCTAGGGCGAGGGCTACCTGGGACGATAGAATTTCTGAGTCGAGTGACGCCTAGGACGGTGAGATTCCTGGGATGCAGGGCATCCGAATAAGGGAACACCTGAGGCGTGGAACACCTGGGATGATGGTCGCCACGTACCCTGCTAATGGAAGATCCACGTGTCAACTCCGCATTTTTCCCTAAACAATTATCTTATAAAATTTTTATAATTATTCATTTATCATCACAAATTATACATAATTTACCTTCACATCTTCTATACAATATCAATTAATAAAGAAAAATTATTCATAAATAGGTTAAAAAAATTTTCACAAAACTTACTCTTAAATGTTAATGAGAAATTATAGAATTAATAATAATCAATTATTATATCTTTAATTTTATAATATAGTCTAAATCACGAATCCAAATCGTTTTAAATCGTACTTTGCGGTTTGGTTTGTATTGGTTTGTAACATATTAATGAATTAAATTGGATTAATTTATTTTTAAATCACAATATACGATGCGGTTTAAAATTTTATCTCAAACCGATCCAAATCGCATATACCCACCCCTACGTCTCTCACACGAACATCATCACCTAAAACACACACACACACACACACACACACCTAAATACACATGAATGAATACTAATCTAAGTATTCTATGGTCATTTATAAGCGTTTTTGTTATGTTTCGTTTTTTTTTCCTTTTCATCGATTCTTAACACTTGCAAGTTAATTTAAACGTATAACTCATTTGATTAATGATCTAACCAATACCATTTGACTTCGTTCATCAAAATCGTTTCGTAGATAACAATTTCGAACGAAATAGTAGTTATACACTATTTACTATGAGGCACATTCTTTCAAACTCAAGTCTTCTAATTATTTAATCATTTACCCATCTATTCTACCTCCTAAATAATACATTACAACTTAAAGTTTTATGATAAGGAAGTCGAATTATTCGCGGGAAAACAATACCCCCTAATAATAAATTCGTTTTAAATGAAAATCGAACGTATTAAAGAATTTAATGGGCTTACCAGAAAATTGATAAAAGCCTATAATCGTCATATATGAAGTTGATTGCTTGAAAAATCTAATTAGTCTTCAAACCCTAATTTCTTCCTTTGTTGTTGATTGGCTGAAATTGACGAAATGAAGTTTTTAGAGTGTAAAGATGATAGTGAAATGATGAATTTTGAAATGGAGTTGTGATTAAACCGATTGGCATTATTAAAGGGAAAAAATTTGTGGAGAAGGAGAACAAAGAAACAGGAAGGAGAGGAGAAAAGTGAAGAAAAACAAATGATTTTTTACTATTAACCTATATTTATAGTATAAAAGATGAAATTAATTAAATACATTTGAATTATAAAGAAAGGAATTTTTTAAAAAGAACAAAAATGATCATATCACACAATCTTTTCACAATTCGATGGAATAAATCGATCAATTCATTCAAACAAATTATAGTTCATTTGAATGAATCAACCCTTTGTTTAACATAATTCTTTAATGACTCTCTCAAAAAATTTTACCTCAAATTCATTTGAACGAATTGAATTAATTATTCGATCGAATTTCTCTTACCCTTTTAGATTTATTAGTACTCTCAATTTTTTTTACCGAATTTTGAATTCGTTCAATCAAATTATTCATTGAATATTCTTATTCATTTGATAGAATTTATGAAATCAAGATTTTTTAAATTCAAATTCCTATTTTTTATATATTTTTTTTCTAATTATCGTATTAAATTTTAATTTAATAGTATTAGTTAACGATATCTAAATATACATATTATAAAAATATTAAAAGCATCATTTAACTATATACAGGATATTACACCTGTTTTATAATAATTAAGGTCTATTGGACTATTAAAAAGTGGTACTTTCCATTGCATTTTTCGTTTATTTGTTGATAGAAATCAGATATATCAACATAATTACCTATATTAATTTTTTTTTTTTTTTGTGTGGGTGGGTCGGGGGGGGGGGGGGATTTGCGGGAAATACTAAATAAAAGGATCAAAAGGTGCACAATCCTCTCTAGTCTCTGCAATCAATAATGCTCAGTTAATTCGCTGAAAACATATGTTTATCCTTAGCCAACTTCATATGGAAGCTCGTGATAAAAATGAGTTCAATTTCTACATTGACATCGGAAAATTATTTTGAGTTTATCTCCCATGATCAGCTTTAATTCATGTTTCTTCCACATGAGCAGATTATGCTGAAATTAATTAATTTTGTGACTAATTTCTTGCCCAAAATCATAATCGATGACAGTTTTAGCACTCCAATTAATTAAAAGCATGGAAAGACTTAACAGTTAACACACCGGTGTATTCAAAGGAACCTTAATTCTCCATCGAAAAATTTTCTAAGCCTTTGAAACATTGGACATGGTCAAGGTTACACCTAACAATTATAACTATGTTAATGACTCGGTCCCGGGTTAGAATTGTATCTCTTTCTTATCTCCCTGTTATTGTCAATCTGGGAATGAGTTTCTATTTTGTTTTTATGTGTAAGTAATCTCAATTATAATGAAAAAAAAAAAAAAATCATTTATCTTGATTTCATCTCTTCCTTAGGACGGCAGCATACCAGAAGACGAAAAGATAAATAGAAGATATTTGTGGAAGGACCCCAAATCCCACCTACACTCTTCTAGAGTTAAATAAAATTCAAAATTAATATAAAGGAAAAATCGTCGCAAACACAACACAAGTTTTATAGGTCCCCTCACGTGCCATGGACTTAATTCAATTCTGATTAAATTAAAAAGTTTAAACTAATTAAGAAATAATGATTTAGTAACAGACAGATTACAGATTTTCTTTTTTTCTTCTGGTTTAATGTTGTATTATTTTTTGTTTTTTGAAAATTATTCGATATTCTTTTAGTCTTTTAATTGTGTTCTCATAAATTAAAAGATTTTAATTGTATTTAATTTTAATTTTTAAAAATAAATTAGAAAATAGGAGAGAATTGAATAATTTTCAATATATATATAGTTAACCGAGAAAATGGGAAATGACTCAAATGAGAGTTTAGCCTCAACAATCAAAACCTATCCACATGTCATTTAAATTTTTTGTTGGAAAGTTTGACTGGAATCGTGTAATAATTACAGATAAACATCCTTTAATGCAGAAGTACAAGCAGAAGTTTCCAGGAATTTGAAGAAGAGGTGGGTGGATTGGAAAATAAACAACAATTCTTTTTCAAATTGTTGACCAACAAAACAATTAAAGATTATGAATTTCTATAATCTGACGCGTCTTATTTGGATTATTCAATTTGACTGGCCTAGGATATTAGACTTATTCTAAATAGATTTGATATTTACGACTTTGAAGAAACAGATTTTCTTCGGGATTATTTAATGACACTTGTAAGTTGTAATAGTGAACTTATGGTATTTTATTATTCTTTACCATTAGCTCGGCACGGCAATTGCTAATTAGTGCAAATGTCATTATCAGCCAAATAAACCCAAAGAAATATAGAGAATAATGCAAGATCAAAATATTCAAATTTGCTTCATCTCACAATCAATACTTCTGTTTTGTACTAATTAGCAGTTTGATTTCTGTGTACACATTAACAGAAGCATTAAAATACGTTAATGAAATAAAATGACGATAGTTTAGCCAATAAAAGAGAGAGAGACAGAGCGTTAATGAAATGAAATGACGATAGTTCAGCCAAGAAAAGAGAGAGAGAGAGAGATTATCCACACACAGTTTATAAAAAAAATATTTTTTTAAAAGATAAATTAATTGAAAGAAAAAGGGGGAGAGATGTAATGCAGAAAAGAAAAAGAAGAGATATGGACTTTGTATCTTGATTCAATCAATAAGATGAAGAGATATGGACTTTGTATCTTGGTTCAACCAATAAGATTCGTTTCAACGTGATTGGACGAATTAAAAGATCCATCCATGCATGCTAAGCGATAGATATTAGAAATTCAGATTTTTTATAAAAAAGAAATTAATTAATAATAAATAGAGAAAAATTATTGTACTTATGCTATTACTCTTATTTAGGGAATTTCAAGCTATTTAAAACCAAACCCTAGTGAACCCTAAGATCCAAAATCTAATTATCAACAGCCTAAATTATAATGAGCTTTTAATAAGATCATGTAGTGATTAAAGCTAAGATCATTTCTAATAACAACAAAAACTAAAAACTTATTCCTTATAAAAGTTTTGAAAACAATAAAAATATTTGAGATCTCATTTTTATTAAAGACAGTGTATTATATTTAAAGAATTAATTATATTTTATTCAATAAGATAAATGTTTCATTGTAGATCTTCAAAACCTTTATCTAAATAAAACATTTAAACAACTTTAGTAATGAATGGAGATTTGAGGCAACCACTCAACAATTGTTCTAACCCAAAAAAGTAATTTAAATGTGATATTTAATATACAAACAAATGAAAATAATAATTATAATAATTATAACCCATAATCTAAATAACGGATTTTATAATTTAGGAAAAGAAATAATAATCATAAAATACGTATTTAATATTTATGAGATTTAATTATAAAAAAATAAAAAATAAATAACAAATTTTTATTAAATTGAATTACTATTAAAATACTTTCTTTTTTTTTTAATTTTTAAAAAATAATAATATAAAAAGATTTTTATCAAAAAAATTTCTAATCATGTTCTTTCATATCTTCTCTTTAATAATGGATGATTTTAATACATCAATGTCTGTGTTTACAGCATAAAATATATAAACCTTAGCATAAAAAAAAACAATTCTATGATCATTTCAATTATTTAATATTCTTATTTATGCATTTTTTTAAAATATATGAGATGGCTTTTTTACTTTTTATTAAATTGATGTTTATCAATAGATTGAAAGGATTGGAAAGGGAACCAACGTCCAATTGGCATGTGTTTGTATGTTATCTTATCTTTTATTTCTAAAAATTCCATAATAGATAAATTTATATAATAATAATAATAATAATAATTTAATGCTGAACTGAAAATGGCCCTCCCTATATTTTTTGTGGGCATAACCCAAATTAACCCGAGCTAGATTCTAAAACATGCTTCAACCAAAAAAAAAAAAAGTTTTATAAATGTTATTTAAAACTTTTTCATCTCAAATAAAATAAAATTATATAATAAATAGTTATAATTTATTACGTCATATTACTATTAATGAATAATAAATATTTTTAAAAAGACATCTAAATTTTTAAGAATAAGTTTATTAGACTAATTAATTTCAGTAATTTTAAAAATATTTATTAAAGTCTCAATTTATATGGATAATGACCCTTATATATTATAATGATGTAGTCCTACAATTTTGTTAAAATATATATTATAATTATTTTAAATATGTTAATAAAATAATTATAATAGTATTTATTTTTAGTATATTAATAATACAATATTTATTAATATATTATAACAAAAATATGCAGTAGATTTACAATACATTGTTTAATTACATATTAAAAAGTAAATAATACATGTAAATTAATAGAATATAACATATTTGTTTTACAATATATTTAATATACAAATTAATATATTATAAATTAATAAGATATAAATATAAATAATATACTCATTCTAAAAGATATTTTAATAAATATGATCACAATATGCTATAAAATAAATAAATGTTATTATTACCATATTTATTTTTTAATGTACTTTAAATAAATTATGCTCATTTTTATCAAATTTTAGAAGCTTAACAGTATTTTTTGTAAATACTAACTATTGTACAGATTTATAAGAATCATCAAATTAGCAACTTAAGATTTTAATGAGTATTTTTTAAAATTATTATAATTAATTATTTTAATTTAGAGATTTATATTTTTTTTAATATATAATATTATTAATCGATTTAAAGCAAATGTATGTCACGATCACGAGAAATCTAAAGTATTTTTGTTGTCATGAACTATTATATTATATTAGATAATGTTATATTGTATCTATATTTATTTATTATAATTATTAACTTATTCGGCAATTTTAAAATAAATATATACATAATATTATACTATATATTAAATCAATATGTACTTAATATGATATAACAAAAATATTAATAAATGCTACTTCATTGACACCCGTTGTCACTAATAGTCTATGATTATAATATTTGGTGTATTTTTTTTTTGACACATTCTTAGGTTAAGAATTCTGAAATTAACTGAATATAAACATAACATAATTTTCTTAAATTATCATACAATTAATTTGAAATAATAAAATATTAATAAAATTCAAGTTAATTATCATGCAATTGACATGATACAATGAAAATGTCACCAAAAGTTAGCTCAAGAACACTAATAAAAAGGCATTTATTTTCACAATATTTTGAGAGACTTAAATTTTTTATCTCTTAATTTCGAACAAAAGATAAAGTAATGTTATAAGATAATTTTAATTATCTTATTATGACAAAAGTGTAATGTGATGATTAAAAAGAAATTGTAATTCACAAATATATGAAATATATTATATACCTTTTTTTCTAATCAAGTAATTCAATCTCATCCACTCAATTTACGACGTTCAATTAAATATGTTATTTTAAGTAATGTTTAGTTTGTTTAGGGATCACTTAGAGGTATGAAAATAGAACTGATAAAATCTGAACTTTTCATTCTTAACGCTTTAATAAAGTGTATATATTAAGAATCAAATTCGGAACCAACAAACATGAGATCATCCATCTAATATATCTTATCACTAAATTACACCAAAGATGATCAAATATTATATATGATGTTAAAGTATTGTCATATACTTATTTTTTGAAATTTACCAAATTTAATTAGATATCGAAAATTATAAATTAAACAGTTATCTCTCTTTAAACACTCTTTTCAATGAACTTGTTTAATACGGATGTTTTATTAAGATTAACATAAGTGTATTTTAGTATTATTATGATTATACCCTTTTAAAAAAAAAAGGTATGATTACAATCTTTTGTTTATGTACAACGATGGCTATAAACTTATATTTATTTTGTATAATAATTTATATAATATATTAATATAATAATTTATATTAACATATTTTCATTTTAAGGCAAATGTGAGCATATATGTTGTTGTTGGGAGAAAATTAATTTTTATTATAGTACTTCGTTAATTTTTATTATATTAAACAATAAATATGTATTAGAGGGAGACAGCTGCTTATTTTGTAATTCTCATCATCTAATTAAAAAAAATTATCAAATTATATGGGAGGTATTTATTTAATAATACTTCTTGCCAAAAATTGTACAGATATTAACTAGTATTTTTTTTTAAAATCATCACATTACTGTCTTTAGTAGAATTTATAGATTTAAAAAAAAAGTTACCAATTATAATATTTCAAAAAAAATATTTTATTTTAAATGTCCATTATTAGTTGTAATAATATAATTATTGTTCTATATATTTTTATTACTGTAACTCGATCAGACTCCTACAATAACAGACCCATGGTTTTATTTATCAATACCAAGTGAATTTAATTAATTAATTAGACCAATCCTTGCTAGCTGTCATAATTTTGGATCCACATGTGAGAAACAGACAATTTTATATTAATATAAAAATATATAAATTTTATTACAAATTAAAATTGTTACTTTTTTTTTATATAGGAGAATTTTAATAGTTAACCAATTATCACGGGATTTTATCATCGGAACCTAAATTCTTTATTATTTTTAGATGGCGTTACGAAAACGAGACCTAAATTCTAAGCCTAAAGACTTCAATAACTCATCCAAATTCGATTAACTCAGATCGAATAAAATTTAATATCTCTATTTTAACACATCAATCATACAGTTAATATAATTCAAACCCTTAATCTATTTGTCACAAATCTATATTCTTATCATACCGGCCACCCAATTGGATGTTATAATTGGTACATAGTTTTTAATTTCATTTGTTTTAGTCTAGGCTGCGTCGACCACTATGCTACTTGTCCAATAGTTAACCATATTATATAATAGCCATATAAAATAATTCAATTTCAAATTCCACTTTTCAAACCCACGTGTATTTTTCTTTCCCACTGACACTGTCAAATATAAATGCAGTCAAATTATATGGACTAACAATAGGTTGTAAACTTTTCCAATTTCCACATTCATTGAATCTCTAAAATTTTTTTGCCCAAAATTACGTGGAATCCATAATTAATGGAAATAAATAAGTAAATTGGAAAGATTTATCAATATCACCACCTACTTCTAAAAGCAATACCTACCAAAGATTAATTAATTGTATACGCTTTTAATTTCCAGAAAACCATACATTTATATACTAGAAAATCTCATAATTTTGAAAATAACAATAACATAAATAATATTAAAAATATATATTTCATATAAATTATTATGTTATAAATTGATGTAATAATAATAATAATTATTATTATTATATAATTTACATTACTCCTTTTTATTAATTATATTAATTTTTACTTTTATTAACGAATATTATTTTATTAAGCCAGTTTGTGCACAATAATTTATAAAAAAAAAATTTATATCTTTAACAATTTTTAATGATATAAAATTATTTTTGAATATTCTAAAAGTATTATTCAAGGATGTTGTTATGTTTTTGTGGGTATATTAATCACAAATGTACCTTAATATTTATCTATTTATTTTATTTCATTTATCTTTTAAATCAACGTATTTTTCTGAAGTTGACATGAAAGTAGAAGGAATATTGTTTCGAATTTGATGGATCATAATTGATTTTTACATATATCCCTATATATCAAAAAAAAATTTAAGCTGTCCAGTAAAAATACAATTGATAAAAAAATTGTAGGTGATCAGATTGGTTACGTAGATTTTAAGGTTTTAAGTTCAATTTTTATTCAAGATTTTTTTTATTGAAATATCAAAAGATTAGGCCAAAATTTTTATCCTATATTTAATATTATTATGTGTGATTCCTGTATATATATTTTATAGTTTAGGATAATTACTAGATAATCCGTATATCCTATAATTTAAGATAACTGTTAGATAATCGATGAGATCTTTCTTAAAGGAGTGCATCGGTCTCATATTTAATTGAATATATCGATAAAAATTGGATATAAATTTTTTTTTGTATAAAAAAAATAAGATTGATAATTAATTTAATTAGTTTATAGAATATTAGATAGATATGGGCGTCGGTGAAATGGAAAAAATAAAAATTATATCGTATTTATTTGATCTCTTCATCTCAGCAAAAATATATATTAAAGTACAGCAATAATTTTGAGAACACATGTTCTGACCAAGAAAAAAAACTACGTTCAAATTAAATTGACCACGCTCCAACTCTGGGGAGCGAGGGGCTGCTTTAATTAAACGTACCCCAAAAAATTGTAAATATAGCTCATAACAAAAAATTAAAAAAAGCTATGACCATTTTTCTGTTAAAAAAAAATTAGAAATATGATTCTTATTTGAAACACAAGTGCTACTGTATATTAGTAATTAAAACTTTTTTCAAAACCAACCAAAATTAATTAAAATTTTAAAATCACATATTTTTAAATTTATCTTAAACCTCTTTCAAATTTTTTAAAAGAAATGAAATACTTAAAATATAATTTATTTATTTCCTCTTTTGCTTTTACCAATTTGAGCCATCAATTTTACGTGCCGTTTACGACACCAAATAAAAGATAAAGAAACTGGCAGCCATCGAGCCGCCTTATTGTTTTAAATTTCAATTGAATCTTCGCCTTTATAACCCACTTCAATCTTCTTGTTCACATTCTGTCTTTGTTTAAGCTGCTCTCATTTTCTCCCCCCTGCCCCCCCGCTCTCTCTCTCTCTTTCTAATGGAGAACTGCCAAGCATATTTTCGAGCTGCATCACCAGGTACTAAATCATCGTCAACATCGTCAGCTTCATTAGATATGGTGAATTCTCAAACTTATACTGAATTTCAAGGTAGTAAGTCAAGTGGGTTCCTGGGATTAATGACAGATATGGAAGTACCAGGTAGTTTAAATGTGAACAACAACAATATCATCCGGAATCAAAACTTTCTGGGTTCTGCAAATGGACAGAAATTAGGTAAGATAAAGGGAGAGAAGAAGATAAGAAAGCCAAAATATGCTTTTCAAACAAGAAGCCAAGTTGATATACTCGATGATGGGTATAGATGGAGAAAGTATGGACAAAAAGCAGTGAAAAACAACAGATTTCCAAGGTCAGAAAGTTCCTTGCTTGAATTCTTTCTATCTATATGATTTTTTTTTCCTCTTTATTTTCTTTTCCTGCTTTTTGATATCTATCACTGGATAAGAAAGTGACCAAGAGTATTCAAAACTTATATTATATTTGTATATAGTTACAGAATTAATCTGTTTTGTTTTCAGAATTGTTATATATATATATATATGTATGTATGTATATATGTTCCGTACGTGTTTAAGGCATTCATAGGGAGATGAAAGGTCTCCTGTATGGAGAAAAGGAAACATGAACATGGGAATAATAGTTCATATATGCAAGAAGAGACAAAAATATGAACAAAGCTAAGCAGTAATACTTGAAGTAACATATGTAACTCTGATGGCAATAATGCACTAATGCTAATGCATATTCTGTATTGGAAGCCACTTTAAAGGCAAAAAAACAAAAAGTGGAACGACGATGATGGGACAGTGCAAATTAATTTTCAGATTCCACCCATATATTTATACTGATACTGTGTTGCAACTTTCCATATGTCTCTTCTTTTGGTTCCCAACTGAAAGGATTGCCCAACAGTTGAAGCCGTAGAGTAAAACAAATATTGTCTATAACATTTAGCAAGGTATATTGTAGGTATATAGGGAAGAAAATTAAGGATTTCTGATATTAAATTACTTAAACTATCTTACTATTAATGCAGGAGAAAATTATTAGTGCTGTCTCATAGGGGTTATTCACATGCATCAATAGTCATTTCTAGAAAGATAAATAATCATATTAACATTAATAAACAATATACCTTCAATATTCTACGAAAGTTGAAGCAGCCAACACATGAATTGAGAATGCTTTACTGTGAATAATTTCTAATTGGATAAGAGGGACATTTGACATTATTTATTTATTGTTTGTTTGAAGCAAAAGCCCAGAGTTGAAATGGTTGAAGTTAAAAAAAAAAATGAATAGACTAAGTTACATGTTATTGACATCTTAGTAATTTACTTATAAGATCGAACAACTTGGACCCAGTTCATGCCCCTCTGCTAGAATCTAGATTGTGTATATTATTTTTATTTGTGTATCTTTAACAACCAAATTGACTGGTCATATTAAGTTAATTATATGACATTAATTATTTCTTTAATTATTCTATGCAGAAGCTACTATCGGTGTACACATCAAGGGTGCAATGTGAAGAAGCAAGTTCAACGATTAACTAAAGATGCAGGAGTTGTGGTGACAACCTATGAAGGAATGCATTCACATACGATCGAGAAATCGACCGATAACTTTGAACACATCTTGAGCCAGATGCAAATCTACACTTCCTATTAATGGAGGCTACAAAGGTTATATATAGCCGAGAAAAAAGGTTATATATGTACTGAGATTCGTATTTCATACATGTAAATTAAATATTTGTCTAATGCTGAAGAATGTGATGAAACCACAAATAAAGTTTCCTGCCAAGAATAATGTAATTGCTCTTAGTTTGATTCCTTTAATTGTTGCAGAAAAAAAAAAGGATATATACCACACTTCTGAATGTAAAAACACATGCATGTGTTATATATACTGATGATGACAATGTCTATTGGCATTACATCAGTATAAGTATATATGTATGTATGCGTGTATCTTTCGGTAGAAATGGAACTTGATCGATTGTCTTAATTTTGATTACATATATTTACAACCAGTTTACGGCCGAGTTGATTGTCAAATTACAATAGGGCATTTACATATAAGCACTTATCTATATCGTGGACTCCCATCGGGGGAATGACAGATTCCCTCTATGGTTTGCAGAAAAGCCACATACCCCCCTATGGGGTACGTGACAAAATCACAGCCATTCATTTTGTGTAATGGATGGTTATGATTTTGTTACATACCCCATAGGGGGGTATGTGGCTTTTTCAAAAGTTATAGGGGGGCATTTGCCATTCCCCTCCTCCCATCTGATACATTTGGTCCCAACTTTTATCTAATTATATATCTAATAGCGTATGGTTGTAATATAATAAAATTACAAAAAGATGCATATATCTTAATTTTTAATACAAAAATGTGTTTGTTGTTAACACTATTAATTTATTAGTATTGTAGAAAAAAAATCAATTGTGATACCATTTGTCTGGATCAAAAACTAAATTCTAATTAAATATCAATTTCTCGATTTGGATTGAAAACAATTTTAAAAAAGAATTAAAAAAGAATCACAAGACAAATGAATCCAAAATAATTAAAAAAGAATCACAAGACAAACCAATCCAAAATAATTTGAGCAAACGATCAAACCACACAAAAACATTGAAAATTTAAAGAAAAAAATTGTGTATTAATTTAGAGATTTCAAAGAATACAAGACTAAATATGATTTCTCATAATAACCATACTTTCTCTTCTTATTTTGAATTTACATGTCCTTCTGCCGGTTCTAGGTTGTCTCTAGGAACCTTTCACTCAATCTTAGAGAATGTTTTTCTCATTTTTTGCCTCTTTAAAATTTAGGAAAATATCTTATATTTATAAACATATTTTTCTTAAAATCTTTAGGAAATAATCATTTCTAAAATTCTTAAGAAATTAAAAGTACTCAATTATCCTAAAACTCTTAGAAAACCTTTATTTAATTTAAAAGATGACTCATTTAAATAGAGTACAAATCTAATTCAAATACATTCAGGTTTTTTAAAGTTATCATGATTCGTAAAACTTGAATCATTCTTTAACAATCTCCACCTTAATTTAAGTTTTGAAACTTTGAATCTTCTTCTTCTTTTTATATCAATATCCTAATCATACCATACTATAGAAACTTATTATCAGAACCTTTGATCTTCCATCTAACAACCTTCTTCAACAATTCTTCATACATCAGTTGAAATACTAATCAATTCATAATAGTGGATAAATTTCTTGATCAACACTTTTTTGGTCAAGATATTGTTGCAATCTTCTTAGTAACTACTTCCCTTAACATGTCATCTCTGATTTTTACTTCAGTCATGCACTCTTGTAGCTATACCAACTCTTTAATTGATCTAATTGTCTCCTTATACTTAATCTTTCTTTTTACCAAAGTTACTACATATTGTAACTGTAAGAAACTAGCATGCTATATTTCCTAAAACATGAAAATAAATTTGTATGCCATAGATTTAGGAATTCAATTGCATATGGATGAATAAAAGTTTACCTTTGATGTCAAGCAACTTTGTTATCTTTAGTTCAACTTTTGAAGGTCGAGAGTACCAAATTAGGTCCTCTTACATCTTGTGATGCCCTTTGCTAGTTGTTTCCCTCTTTGGCTTTCTTGGATTCACTCAAACAATTTGATTGAATTAGGTTTTTCAACCAAAAACTCTAATTTCCAAAACTTGGATATTAACCTTTCTCACTTAAAATTTACTATTTAAATATTTAGATCACTTCCCAAGTAATCTTAATTCATTTTGAATGAATCAAAATGACAAAAAATGATCACCATAAATGGAGATGGAACTCACAGACAGTAAAGGGAGGAAACTTTCCCCTTCTGTTTTTTATTTTTCTTTTCTTAAAACCATGAAAAATAAATATAATTACATATATATATTTATTTTATTTAATTAACATTTAATCAAATTAAATACTTGGATATAAAGTGGCCAAATCAAGGGACTAAATTCATACACATCTAATGTGTATCCACCATCCATGTGTAAACTAAATGCAAGGCCAAAATTTTGCCACTTATCAATATTTCATTTGTTAGGATAAAAATATTAACATACATCACTTATTTCATTACCAAGTTTAGGTTAACCAATCAAATTGCCTTAACTTAATAAATTAAAGTAAAGTATAAAATAATTAAGAAAAAACTGAGCTAATTATGAGCAAGACTCAATAGGTTCACTGTAAAATCGGTGATAGACGATATAATCGAATTAAACTTATTTAACACTTTTTATATCCTAAATCAAACTCTTTAATTTTTTTATTCAATTAATCTTTAACAAGATTAATTAAATATATCCACAGACCAATATTAATACCTAGCCACTTAATACGACTCCCGGATTATAATGAAGTACAAAACTTTAACTATGAACCTTTCCATAATCAGTTACCATATAATTCAATACTTCTGTCACACAATGCTTCGATTGGATCAGGGGTAAACTATAATCGTCAAACCATTTTAGATCCATTACTATATATAATAAATAACAAATAACGACTCTATTATGTGTATCCATTGAGAATATACTTCTCAATCGCACACAATATAAAATTTCGACCAATGATTTTATGAGTCAAATCTGAATTATTCACATAGAGAATTCTACCTCAAACATTAAGGCTGACGACTCTTTCTTGAACATTTACATACCTCTATAAATGTCTCATCACACCCAATAACTGCCAATCATAAGCCTATAGACAGACTTTGTCACATCCTGACCCGTGGGTCCCACCTGTGACAACGCCACATACCTTCAGGATATACCCAATCACACAGGATACAACCTGTAGGCCTGTAAGACTTTCTCAAAATTTCAGTTTTCACAAACATTTTTTAAATACTTCTAAATTAATCAGGCCTGACACCCAAACTCCAAAGAATAAAAACAAGGCCACAAACACTTCAAGTATTTGCAAGTACATAAAGATCAACAAAAATAT
>JAVXUL010000012.1:9840769-9862212 GCA_035590515.1 Trichilia minutiflora | reverse complement strand
CGAGCCTCGAATTACACCCACAACTACACGGGATATAAAATAAACACCGACGTCCGAACTGGGTGACTAGAAAATGATAAATATACCCTTGGGGTGAGATACGGGTCGTTACATTTTCTTTGCGAAGTAATAAGGAAGTCAAATCAAAGATTTTATCATTTACTTGATATCATCGCATATAATCCCTGAGTACTCATCCTATGATCTAGGATAACTATGAGATGATTCATAAGATTCTGTCTTTAAAGAATGCGTCGATCCTATATTTAATTGAACATCTTAATAATAATTAGGTATAAAAGTTTTTATTGTATCAAAAAAAAATTCTTCATATTCAAAAATTAAGTATAAATATTATATCAATTCCATTACTAGTACTAAACATCCTCCCTTTAATAAAATAAAGGTGTGTTATTTACTTTATTAAAGTAAGATTGTACTCGTTAAAAAAAATTATCCGTCTATTTATCTATCTAATATATGTACAAATTGATAATTTTAATTTTAAATTATAATTTTTTTCTTTGTAAATTTATATTTATAAATTGATATAAAGAAACTACTTCTGAAAATTTTATTGACCCATCAATTAATATTGAAGTATAAGCTCTAGGAAACTAAATACAAAATTAGTGAGCACTTTAAAAACATGTTTATCATTTTTAAATCAATATTAAAAATGATATTTTCACTTTAATATTCTTAGAGTTTAACCCCAGTCTATCAATATTGTCAATAAAATGAGTTTGAGTTTGGTATAAATATTTTAAAATTTTTTAATTTGATTCCTTTTAAATTTACTAAATAATGTATAACAGTTAGTATTTTGAGGATATAAATTAATTTGAGTAATTTAAATTGTTAAAAAATAAATATAGTTGCGTTCATTTGAAAAAAATTCTAAAAAAAAGTCTTAATTTAATATTATCAAATTAAAAATATTTTAATAAATTTTATATAATATTTTGCAGATTTTATTTCTTAAAAATATAAAAAAAATAATTTATAAAGAAATAGGCCCACTGTTTGAGTGGACCAGTATCCTGGGCTGGTGAAGCCCATTAATTATTGTGTACCGTCTTCCGCTCAGATACACTATTACAAATAATATATTACATTATATCTTTGTCAGAGGTGGGAATTTTTTACGTGTCAAGGTGTAAATCAATCAAGCTATTCTTGAATAGAAATGATAGTAAAGCCGGTTTAGGTTAGACCGTTAGAGATTGTCATCCCCAAACCCACCCCTCCTCATTTTAAAAGAAACGGGGTCAGGGTGAACCTCTCCCCATTTCTAACCTCTTAAGCCCTTTCCCAACCCACCCTTGTTTAACCGACCCCATTTAACTAATTTTTTAAACAATATTAATTTAATTTTCTCAATTTTAATTCAAACTCTATAATTTTAAAAACCTTAATTATTTATTTATCAATAAATTCATTATTTTAAATCCTATTGGATCTTCTTTTAAAAAATAAAAAATAAATTAAAAATATTAAATATATATAATATATAAATTCTTCTTAAATCATACACATAAAAAAATAATTTATATTTCTAATATTTCAATTCAGTCACATTTTGATTTCTTTCCTTTTAATTTAATTAACTATAAACAAGTAAATCAAAACAATACAAAAATAGCTAATTTTCACATTAATAATATTCAAATGTATAACATTAAATTAATAAAAAAAATCAACTAATCAAGGACAATAACATCAAGAAACACAAAATATTACTTAATTTTATATAGCCGTTATTTATTAATTTGTTTCAAATAAAATAAAATTTAAGAAAATTTTTTATTGTAATTTTTAATTTCTTATTTTTAGAATTTTTCATCATTATTTTTTACTTTTTATTATACTTTTATAAATTAAAATTTATAATAAAAATAATTGCAAATTATAAATAAATAATTATAAATTCATCAATGTTGGAGGATAAGTACAAAGTAGTAATGTCATATTTTTTTGTATTCGTTCTCCTTTTACAAAATATTAATAATTGATATATCAACTAGTATAAATATTTATCTTTTCTTTTACTTTTTTAATTTCAAATAAAATAGTTTTTAATTTTCAAAACCAAATCATAAAAATAAAAAAGTTTCTTAAAGCGTTAAAATCTATAAAATAACATGAAAATTAAAATTATAAAATATTATTGTTATAGTTAATTTCATTTATATTTTCTTTAAAAAACAATATTTTACTTTTTTGATTGATTAATTATAATGAATAATTCAACTAAAATTTAGTATTATCTTATTAAAATAAGGAAACATATAATATTATTTAATAAAATAAGATAATAGAAGTTATTAAACCATTTAAAATGTATAATAATTCTCCTCTCGTCCCAATGACGCTGTCCTAAGATAGTCAAGAGCCTGAGTTTCCCGTGACAAATCTCAGGATAAGCAAATTTCGGGGCGTTAGTTTTCCAGTTGGAGTTTCTGGATTTAAAAAAAAAGTATAATAATTCTCTTGCGTATATTATTAATAGATATTTTTATTTTCTAATTTTATAAAATATAATATCACAAATTTGTATTGTATGCATTTTAATTATCTTCTAATATTAATTGTTTATTCTAATATATATATATATATATATATATATATAATTGAGACAACGACTGTGTAAATAGGATGGGTGGGGCATGAAAAAATTCATAGTTCTTGAACTCACCTTAATGTTTAATCGGGTTGAGTTTATAGACCTTAAACCTAAACCCGAACTCTTTTTAAGTATATTATTAAGCTTTATGTTTGCCTCAAATGAGATGGGTTGGGACGTATATTTATAGGTTCAAAGATTTTTGATATTTTTACTGTAAACTACTTATTTTGATTCGATAAAAATTTAAATTCAATTTGTTGATAGGTGATTCAGTATCGAGCTTGAGTTTGAGTAATTTTTTAAATCAAATTTAAACACAATAATACTTAAATCGTTAGATTTATAAATTTAATTAAGTATCTATTATTTTTTATAATTTAAAAAATAATTATTAAAATTTTTAAAATTTATAATAATAATTAAAAAGATAGGTATTTAAATTTAATTAAATTAAGTTTAATTATATTGAATATCTCAATAATTTAAGTTCAAATATTAAAAATATAGAATCAATCGAGTTACAATTTTAATTTTTTAAATTAAATCAAATTCAAGATATCTGCTGTATCATCTCAACTTAATTGAAATACATCTTTTTTTTTTTGCTTAAAAATAAATAAATAAAATTTAAAATTCAATACAGATTCACTATTTTTATAGTCTTCCATTTTTACGAGAACATTTGTTTTGTGTTATTAAATGCGTAAATTTAATAAAAAAAATGAAAAGTACAAAAGAGTTGAAAGCAGTGAGTCTCTAAATAATTAACCATTCAAATATCTTATGCAATAAATTAGTAATAACCACATCCTGAAACTTTTGTACAACCTAAAGAATTATTTCACGGGGTGAAGAGAGAAACAAATCAAATCTACATTAAGCAATCAATTATAATATTTTATTTTTTATGGATGAATTCAAGAACAATAAAATTGTATATTTTGAATCCTATCTAAATAATTCAGACATTTTCATATAAATATTTTATATATAATTGAAAGAAGATCTTGTAATAATAATAAAATGATAGTCACTTAATCACTTACAACTTTAGAAACATATTTCATCTAAACTTTAGAATTAAGAAATATAAATCACTTGATTTAATTTTCATTTTTTAAAAAAATTAATATCTCTCGTCATTTTCCAAAAGAAAAAGCGCCGTTGAATTTTAACGGAAGAAAAATATCTCCAAAGCCCAAGCCCCAGTGAAACAAAAATCAAAATGAAAGGGAGAAAAATATATATATAGAAAAAGAATATTCGTTTTTGTCTACAATGGTTTTTCTAGTAATTATATACAAAATTGAGGGCCTTTATCCAACTCAACTCAAATATTGGATGTTGCGTCCCTTCCACCCGAATCTCAGCTATATACCAAGGCGCCGTCCTTCACTTCAGTCAGCGAGAGCGAACGCGGCAGACAACCGGAGAGACAGAGACGTACACCAGTCATTCATTGTTAGCTCATCGAACTCGTCGATTTTCATCGGCTCTCTTATGTCGTATCGAGGCTTATAGTACGCTCTTCACACAAGCTATACACGCATATTCATAAATAAATAGTGCCGGGCATGGCTCTTCCTTTCGGCAAGTTAACCTTCCTCGTCGGTGCAGGTCCGTGAAATTTCTCCGATTTTCTTTTTTTGCCCCCTTGATTGCTCAGCGCTATACTTGTTTTGTCTTTTTTTATCTCGTGGATTAGCTATTTCTTGTCTTGATCATAGTGGAATTTGAAGTTAGGGTTTATGATAAATCATCATTCCTGACTTGAATTAGATATTGGTAACGATCAAATACATGGCTCAGCGTTATGAGCTTTGTGATTGACGCGATATCTGGTTTCGTTTGTTTTAGATATCAGGAAATTGGAACTATTTTTGGGGGTTTATATACCGTACTTCTTCGAGATAGTAATCAGCTGTAATGTGGGATTGAAGATATGTTTTTAACGTAAAAGGAATAAACTAAATGCTATTTTTGGTGGAATAGAACTTAATTACGAGAACTGATAGTTACAAAGGGATTAATCTATGTTGTACGGGCTGTTATTTTGCAGTAATCGTGTGCTGTTTAGGAATGTAAGTGGAATGTCATTAGTGTGCATTGTTGTTAACTTGTTACAATATTGTGGATTTGGACATAGAGCGGCAAAAAGAATGGAGGTTAAAAAGGATATATTGGAGTAAATGTGTATAACAGTTGAGGCAAACTATTTACAGTAAAGACTAATAGAAACATGTAAGGTTTGTGGACGCCAGATATTGGGTTGCTGTAGTTAAACTGGATGAAATACTTAATGTACTGGGTGAGAACTGGTGACTTGAGTTATGTTGCAATAATAATTGTTTTGATATAACAGTGGCATGTTGATGATTAGGAACTATGAGTCCTCTATTTGGATGTGTGTTTAGGAATACGAATTATCTTGTCTGAGCATACTGTTACTTTGTCTTCATGTCATCTTTTATCATTCTACTTCCCTTCCCATTGCTTCTTCCTTCCCTAATCCAAAGGCTTCTCATGGATTATGTGTTGATGACTTATCCTGAATCGTATGTTCTATGCACTTGAGTTTATAGTTTGAATGTTGAACTAGTGTGTGGTTCAGATATTAATTACTTTAAGAGGTAATATACATTTTAGCTCCCATCTTTTCTTTCATTTTTTCCCTGTTCTATCGAAGTCGGTTCCATTTTTGGTGGGATATGTGTGAGCAAAAGGAACATTCTTTGTTACTAAATTAGTTATTTTGTGTTTAGGTATTGTAACCTCAGTACTTGCAAAGGAAGGGCGGCTGTCAACTGTTTCTGATGTTGTTGGAGGTGCTTGGAAGGTACTTTTTGACTAAAAGCAAATCCTAGTTATTGTTCCAAAAAATACCTATAGCCTGTATTTATTCTTGCATTGATTTGGATCTTCATTTAAAGATCTTTTATCTGCGAGTCACTTGAACGTTCATCTGTCAAATATGTTTCTTCCATAATTTGTGTTCCATTTGGGCCAGAGGATCACACATACTTTGAGATGAATGGCTTTAAAAGCTCAATTGCTTGTCATAAGAATAATTGTTATGATGTGTTGCAATATATTCTGTTCTCGTTGTGGTTGCAATTTATTCATTGAATAAAACATCAAAATTTTAGACTTGTTATCTTTATTGCCAATTTTCTTGTTATCTAGGAATATTAAGATTTGATCATTATCACCCTTTTCTGGTATTTTGTGTGATAATAGAAGATAACTATACATATTTTTTATGCTCATTTCTGCTATTTTTAAAATTGATTTTCTTCTACTACAGATTGTCTCGAAGATGATTAAACAAGATGATCCTGGTCCGCCGGACAGAAAACCCCGGGATGACAACTTGTTGGCTCAGGTTTTCATTTGACCTTTCATTTTTTTTGTGCTCATGCCCTGATATTTTTCTAGTGAGGGCTAAGGGGCATGACTGTCTCTGACTTTCCTGGTTGCTTATGGTTATGATCTGCTGTGAACTTAGCAGATGATGAAATTGAAAGTACATTTCCTACACTTATCTTTTTTTTAGGGAAGAGGGGGTAAATTTTTTACTCCATAATTTATGATTTTTTTATATATTTGGGAATTTTAGAAGGTCCCTTGTTCTTGAAAATGAATATTAATTTTTAATTTATCATGTTTCTCATTTGTAACTTAGAAATCGGGCTTATCAAGTGGACTTGGCTACATTCCCAAAATGGTGTAGTTTCCATTTCACAGTTTTGTTACGATAGGGAGGCATCGATTACCCATGTAGACAATCTTGTATACTTAAGAGGTTCTTTGAGTTGAATGACAAGGGGTATAATTGACATTGTAGGTTGAAGTTTTCCTTCTTCTTTTGCTCTTTAATTCCAATTTCCTTCATTTCCTTGTGCATTCTATTATTATGTCTTCTGAATTCAATGTTTGTAAACACTTATTGAACCCTAAACTATCTTAACTTGAAACTCACATTTTTCACTAAGCATCAATCCTTAGCCCACAAATTGATCTAAAAAGTCATTTTTTCATGTGCATTTCTCCATGGACTGATGTTATAGCCCCCACACCCAAGTACCATCTCTGAAACTCTTGCCTGTCTACTTTTGAA
Organism: Trichilia minutiflora; assembly: GCA_035590515.1. NCBI lineage: Eukaryota > Viridiplantae > Streptophyta > Magnoliopsida > Sapindales > Meliaceae > Trichilia > Trichilia minutiflora. Next base: position 9,855,466 of record JAVXUL010000012.1, on the reverse strand, counting down.
CACTATATCTCCTACACGATTGCATCCTTTCCACGACACTAGAGATTTCACCATGTTTGTGTAAACTTGTCCACTTCTGGGTCTCTTGCTGTAAGTTTTGTGTTTAGTTATTAAAGTGTTTATAACGTCACTGCTTTCTATTTGTTTGTTTGTTTGTTTGGCAGATGAACTTATCCTTTTAAGCAAGCTGAATATGTGAATTAAGTTTGTCATCAACCCTTTCTCTTTTGCAGGTTAACAGTATACGACAGGAACTGCTACTGTTATCATCAAGCAGACCGGTTACAATCATGACTGCAAGTGGAACAGGTTCTACTTCTACACCCTCTCTTATGTAGGAAGGAGAAATTTGCAATTACCATCTTATTCTACAATTTACACTGCATACGTGCCACCTATATTTTTGAAGTTGCACTTTTGCTGAGTAACATTTTTTTATCATATTTTGCCTTGCCATGTGCAACACTGATTAGAGACCAGGATGAATGAACATGGGGAAGAGCATTGATGTGATGCGTTTCCGTGTTTGCTGAATTATCTTCACCTTATTACTTTTTAGCATGACTGTTGTTATTACTTCTCTTAATCATCAACCTGTCTCCCTTTTTTGTGGAATTTTCACGTTTTAGCTATTTCTTCAGGTTATGACATCTCAGAAAATTTGTTAACCAAGAATTTCTTGTTTTATGCATGACATTTGGTGGCACTCTTTCTTTAACCTAATTTAGCTTTTTAAAGTTTTTGTAATACATCACTTCTTAGCATTTTGTAATATTTCTGTAATACATCACTCTATAGCATTCATTAATGTTTTTGAAATACAGCACTTTATTGCACTCTCTGACGTGTGTTGACATTTCCAGGTGCTCGAAAATATGGTATGATTATTGTTATCGTGGTAGTTGGATATGGCTACGTTTGGTGGAAGGTAAGGATATGGGAAGATGGTCTTATTTATTCACAATTTTCCTGTATAGATATAAAAATGTTGTCTTACTCTTTTATACATCTCAAGCACCGAAATCCATATACATACACACAATATCTTATTGAATATAATCTGGCATCTAGATTTATTTGTGTGGTCTAGGCCATGGTGAAACTGTTTAGAGTGGCATATAACTGTAATAAGTTATTTAAGAGAACAGGTTCCAGATTGACTATTAAACTGTAGATTTTTAGTTTAATTTACTTGTAGTAATAATAATAATAATCTCCTTAATGTTCTTTTCGGATTATTATAATTTAGTGAAGAAAGTTGAAGGACAACATGTCAAGTGCAATTGAAAAATGTCCTTCAGGGACAATAGAAAGATAACAGAATAAAAAAACAATATAATGCTGAAAATTAATGGGATGCAGCTGTTGATAAATAGAAGCAAAACAGACATTGCCCTGAGGCAGGCGACCAACTGAAAAATGATATTAAAGACAGAATATTTAGTCCTTTGCTAAGAAACTTTGTAGCTCTCTAAGATATGCCTTTATCTCTCATCATGTGCTCTGCATTAGACGGATGAAATTCTATCCAAACTGTCACATCCCTCAGCCTCCTATTTTTTTCCTTTCCAGCTAGCAAGCATTTAGAAGTAGTTCTTAGCATGGCCTTAACCCAAGCAGCTAACAGACAGATAACCACAAATTCCTAGTGCCATGACGAAGAAGTATCAATGGATCTACCTGTCATTGTATGTACATGAACAAACTTGTGGTCCACCAATCAAAAGAAAGAAAGAAATACCCACCAGCCAAATACTCCTGGAAAAGAATGCTCTGGATTTGAATCGCCTAACTATTTTTGTAAAAAATTTATCTTCAAACTTCTTTGGTTTGCAGACCATTAAAATGATTTTATCAACTCTCAATCATTTTAGTTAGTTTAATGAATGAATGCATCAATGGATCCCTATTCCCATTTCTGTATTGGGCTCGTAATTTATAGAATTCTGTGAAACATTGGTTCCTATCCCTCCCAGTTCTGAAGGTCTGCATTTTTCTTTTCTTTATTAAATTATGGTAGATGTCTACCTCTGCTAGCTCGTATAATATATACTGATATATACTGCTATTTCTTATGAATTTGTTGTGTTTTGTAACCTTTATTTTTTTGGCATCAGCTTAATTTATACTTTTCTTGATTGTTCTCAGGGTTGGAATCTTCCTGATATGATGTTTGCAACGAAACGTGGTTTGTCTGATGCTTGCAATTCAGTAGCCAGACAGCTTGAGGATGTTTATTCGTCAATCTCGGCAAGTTCTTAATTTACTATGTCATGATTGTCATTACACTAGTGTAAACTTGGGTTAATTTGGATGTTTTTGTAATAGTTGATAATATAGTTCTCCATACAATTTAGCTACCCTCCACTGACTAAAGTTTGGTTATACTTGATTTTTGTAGATTGGATTTAAATGTGGTTTCTATGTTCTTTCTGTTCATTATTTAGATTTCATTTCATATTTTATTTTATTTTATTTGTTTAACTATTTTACGATAACTTTTGTTGAAGTTGAGTCATTATGATACTACTTATTGAAGACTATCCAAAATAGATACTGTTATCATTCTGGCTTAGTCAGCATCTTCTACACTTGGTTACAAAATACTTGCTATTTGTGATAAGCATTTTTATGAGTGTAAATGTGATTTTTTTCTCTTTTTATTTCTTTATACCAGGCTGCTCAGCGGCAATTATCTTCCAAGATTACGAGTGTGGATCGTGATGTGAATAAGATTGTAGAAACCTCTCAAGCTACAAAGGAAGAGGTTGGTCCAATATGGATATTATCTTTCGTGTGTGTGTGTTTAGGGGTTGGTGGGAGCTTGATATAACAGATTTATCCTTCAGGTTCATCTATTACGAGGAAGATCAAAGATCATTGGCGAGGAATTTGAATCTGTTCGCGATGTGGTTCAAACTCTGGTGAGCAATAGTTTGTGTTCTACTTCATTATTTGAAATATTTTTTAGCTGGATATGAAGCTAAGCCTATTGCCCCTTTTTTTTTCAGGAAAATAAACTTAGTGTAATTGAAGGCAAGCAGGTAATTTTTATTTTAACAACATGATTATCTGAGTCTGACATGTATTCGATTCATTTACATTGCTTTATACTAATGGGTATTGTTTGTGGTTGTCTACTTAGGATCTCACAACCCGAGGAGTAATGAAATTATGTGAATATATCCCGAGAGAGAACGGTGGAGCTGCAGAGCGCATTCAGGCACAAACTTAACTTATTATTTTTCAGATCCACGATGAATGAAGCAATTTTATTCATCAAATCAGTTTTCATTGTTGAAGCAATATCTTCTGTGAAATCAGCTTATGGTGTCTAGTGGGGTTGTAATTATATTTTTGAAAATTAACTACATAATCCATTAAGATTTTCAAGTGGGCGGTGTATGATTATAGTCTCCATACTTAGCTTTTTCCAGGAGTATTTTTTTCCAGATTTTCTTTTCATGTTCTTCGTTCAATTATTATTTTTATGTAACTATGCTCTCTCGTTCCTGTAGGCTTCACATTACAGTTTATTGAGGTCATCTCTTGAATTGCCAGGAATTACACCATCATCAAGGGTAATTTTTAGTTCTATTTCTTGAATATCTGGGCATGCATCTTTTGCTGTTGCAATTGTGTAGGATATTCGTGCTTTCTGCAGATAAGATTTTAAGAGTGTTCTTTTTTGTAATATTAAAATTTTCAATTGAATTCTATTTCTTCTTAATTTATCTCACAACAGGTCTGTCCAAGAAATTGAAGTGTGAATTATTCATGTTTAATTCTTCGTTCACTTGATGTGCCTAATCTGCATGATGTTTGCATTCAATTCAAGCATTCGAATATTAATAAGCAAAACTTCCATAAATGGAACTGCATGTTGTAATCTTTGCATGGCTTAGCTATGCTCTGATTTTGCTAACTAGTTTTTACTTGTGATTTAACAGACTGGGTCTTTACCTCCAGCTTTGCCACTTGAACCACTGTCCCCATCTGATTCCAATAGATCTCAGAAGGTTTGTTGACTTTCCACTAACATGAACATGGTTGAGGATAGAAATTTTGTATTGGTCAAAAGGGGAGAAACAGTTCTGGTTTCTGCTTCACATATTGACAACCAGCGTGGGCAGTTTCACCTTAGACCATGGCATTTGCTGAGTTTAGCCATGATCTGCTATACACTGTTGATTGACATATATGTTGGGATTTTTCTTAATTCTTTTTTGTTTTTTGCATATATGACAAAAATTAAATATTTACATGTTTTAAGAGTTGAGGAAAATGTTATTTTTTTAATTATTTATGTAGATTACAAATTGGATTTGTACAAATTCTCAAGTTTTATAATTTCTTCACATAGACATTGAGGAAAAATACCCTATGATAGCCCAGCATGCTGGACTATGTTGTGCTGGCGAATTATGCACCATGATCACATTGATCAGGATATGCATGCCAACCAGCTTGTCTCCACCATCTTGGCATGCCTGGGATGCAAGAGAAAGTGTTCCAGATGTGCCCTTTGCTGGGGCTGTACAGCACAGTTTACATCACTGATCTACATTAGTATTCTAACAATTAGAAAATACCCTATGAACTATTGCAAGATACTTGTAACTTATTTTCCAATGATTCTTTGGTGCATTGGAAACATGATTGACCTGGACAAGGGTGAATATAATTTACCCAATGACATTTATTTTTTATTACTTCATATCCCTAGGACTTTTTAACTCATGGTGAGATTTTTCTCTTGAGGACTCTTCTCTCTTAAAACAGAATAAAATAGAGAAATATCTTCTCCTCCCTGCATTTTCATATGAAGCTAACTTATTCATTTTGATCCATTACAGGTTCACTGGTCCCGCCAATCTTCTATCTCAGCCTCTGGCCTAAAGGTAAACCTTTAATATTTTCTTTTCTTTTCTATTTTTCCTTTTATTCATGTTTATCGAGTTTTAGTTGTTTCCGATTTGTTTCAGGAGTTTAGTGGCGATCTGCCGATGGGTGAGTCATCAAGGAGTCCAAAGGTTTCTAATGGGATAGGAGCTTCCGAGGACTTGAGCAATTGGTCTTCAAGTAGTGGTTTGGTTGGTATAGGTTTTAGTGGTTCAGTCTTGACAAGACAGCGGAGTGCAACAAATGCAGTAGGACAACAAGTATTTTCAAGTGGACAACCGTGCTGAGGTTATTATGCATTGCTGACCTGATATACGATAAATAGTTGTAGTACTCCGCTTTGAGGAGAAGGCCATCAAAAGTTAGCTGTGGCTGCCTTAGACCCTCCCTTAAATAGTGGTAGTGCCCAATCCAAATGATGGAAATTGGACTGGGTCCCAAGTTTTTGTAGAGATACTTTCTAACATTATGAAGAGTTATGATTGATATCATTGTATAACAGATTAACAGTGGAGGGGAGCTTTTTCTTTTCTTTATTTTTCAAAACTTCTTTTGTCAATATGAATATAGAAGTTTGGCAGGTCAATAGGGAAAAGTGTACTATGAGGGACTTGAAATGTATGTCTATTAAATTTCATGTGTACCAGATTATTGCCTCATGAGAAAAAAAAGGAAATTATTTATTGTGACCATTGGTTTTGTTTTTGGGAATGATTCTCGGCTTTCTTACAAGTTAACCCAGTCGGATGGGAGCAATTTTGCTCTCCTACGGTTCTATGTACTCGGTACAATTGGGTGTTTTGGGAGGTTTTAAATTGAATTTGTATTATTACATGATAAATTAAGTATTTGTAAGATGAAAGACTGCTTTGCCTGATTTCTTTTCTATTTTCATTCGTGCAGATTCATTAGACCTACGATAACAACACAATTAAAGTGGGGAACAAAGATTTCTATATGCATAGAATGTGAACATTGCTTGAATTGAATCCTGTTTTGGGCTCAAGAAGAAACTAGAAAGGTTTGTTTTAGGTGCGGTAAAAAATTCGAATTCGATTTCGATATTATTAAAATTGTATTTGTATTTAGATAAAAAAATTTATTATCATATTTAGATAAATATTTAATTATATTTAATTTTTATGCAAAGCAAATATAGTACAAATATTTTAATTCAAGTTATCTGAATTTTCGAACATACATAACAAACTCGTATTTATAAATTTTATATGTAAGTTATAATAAATGTATGTGTATCATTGTATACTTTTTAATAATAAAATAAATATATTAAATATCAATATTTTAATAAATAATTCACTAAATTACAGTTATAGAAAACAACAAATTTTTTTTAACAAAAGAGCACCAAATTTTGTGATTTTCGAAATTATAAGTTTTAAATTAATTTATTTATTATTCATATAATAAATTTATTTATTAATTTAGTTGATTAAGCTATTTGATTTTTAATTTACAAACTTAAGTTTGATTCTTATTAATAGTCATTTATATTTTTTATATTTTACTAATCTTTTATAATGCATATTCCTAACTTATATATACTCTCTATTTACATTCAATCTTTTTAAATCTTATCACATTTGCATTTTAATTAAGTATAATATAAATATTTTTTAATCTAAATCATTTGAATTTTTTTTAATAAAATCTGAATCTGAATAATTTTATTTTGTTCTATAAGCTTCATCATACAAACCAAAGAAAATGAAATTTTGAATGATGGTTTGGCATTAAAGTATTGGAGACCTCGTATTATCTGTATACAATGGACAATAGAGACTAATACAAGTGGAATCTCATCCAAGTGCACATCCCTAATCTATATATACCAATATCATCAGTTTCTTTTATATGTTAAAATTCTCAACTATTTTTATTTATTTGATTTTTTAAAATATAAAGCATGATAGTTATTTTCATTGTAATCTTGAATTTTTTTTTTTCATTTAAACAAATTTAATATTTTAAAAATAAAAAGGGGTATAAATTTCAATATTTATTCATTAAGCTCATGGTTTTTCACACCACCACCACCTCTATTCCCATACAATAGAGCTTGGCACGTGAGGTGGGACGGAGATGACTAGCCTTTACATTCTTCCCTTTATTTTCAAATGGAATGGACACGCGATCTTAGACGATGATATTTTTTTTGTTTTTTTTGAAAAAATTGCGAAAATACTTATATTTTTTAATCAATTTTTTAAAATAACCATGTTAGAAAAATATTAATTAAAATATTTAAAAATAGTTTTTTTTTGGATGATTTTACCCCTGTACGAAAGTTAGTGTTTTTTATTATATGCGAAAATGTAAGGTATATTTATGTGCGAAAATGAGTGTTTTTTTATCATATGTGAAAGTGTTTGTGTTTAAAAGTATATTTTTGAACATGGATAAAACCGTCTAAAAAATAAATTTTTGAATATTTTAATTAATATTTTTTTAATATGATTATTTTTATAAATTAATTAAAAATATGGGTATTTTGGTGCATTCCCTTAATTTTTTAAAGCCGGTCAGAGAGACCAACTCTAACCAAACTTCCACTCTTGCATGGAAACTACCAAAAGTAGTGGATCACCGTTAAATGAAAAGATAAAGATAGCCTCCGACAAAGTTATTCTCAATTTCTCATAAGATGGCCCGACTCTCGAAAAATTATTACCATAAAACCAAATAAGAGCAAGCTGAGTAGGGTGGGTTGCATTGCATCACATTTCTCTGTTTCTACTTCTCTGGTTTTGTTAGGAAAAAACAAAGAGAGAAAGAAGATTATTTGAATTTGTATTTGCATTTGCATTGATCTATGCAACCGATAACAAACTCTTCCATTTCCAGTCGATTCTTCTTCTTCTTGGTTGTTTTTCATCATTTGAAAGATTTCTTGATAATAAAATTTTCACCATATGAGCTGGTTTGGTAAGCTGGATAGTTCCTCCAATCTCAGCCGCTTCATTGCCGGCATTCTCATTTTCATTTGGTATCATTCGTTTCAGTTAATTTCTAATTTCTTGATTCCTATACAACCGTAATTGTTGCATTATTTATATTCTCTCTTAATGGAGGATTCTAATCAATCATTCGACAACAACTTTATGGACGGTTAGTATATTCGAATTCTATTCTTATCCTCCAGTGTTCTTTTGATTTTCAATAAAGGAATAATGGTATTATTTCTTATCATAATTCATCTGGGATCTGTATAATCGATTGCATTCCATGTATTTATTGTTAAATGCATGCGAGAAAAGCATATTAGCGAGTGATTGTGAGGTCCCAATTCTTGAATGTAAGGGACACCAAAGGCCTCCACCCTTCCCTCCCTTGGATAGATAGAGAGGGAGGGCAGAGGATTTGGGTTTTTCACGTTGTCAAAGAGTTCAACAATGTTTTATTTTGTTTTGTCAAAGAGTTTAAGAATGAATATCGATGCGAGTGCCTGATCGATTTGATTGGTCACCAATTAGGAATCAGGACGAATATGAATTATCATGAGGCAATGAGAATGGGATGGGAGAGAACCATAAATTTGGACTTTACCTTTTTCAAACAAAAACAAATTTTACTGTTGTTACATTGTTTTTGATCTTGTAGGAATTATAATTTAGCCATGTAGCTTTGCACTTCTTGTGGTATTCATGAACTTTGTAAATTGTAATGCAGGAAACTATATTCGACTCTCTAGATTGCTTTAAATGGCAAGTACTCATTTTTTATTTTTATTTTATAGATATAACACTACTTATTAAATTACCCTAAAGTCGTTCTAATAACTATATGTGAGCATTACCAATTCAATGCCTACAATATCCTACAACACATTTAAGTTAATGGACAAGTCTAGTTTGATTATAACTGCTAAAGATTTAGTAATCTGGGATGTTTTATATTTGTCGTGTTGTTGATGTCTTTTAAATAGCAGAAAAAGTGGTCTACATCAGCTGTGTAGTTTCATTATTCTGTTAGGAAACCAGAGAATATAATTACTGGGATATTTACTCAGTTCCTATCAAAACTAATCACTTCAATGATTTTTACCATGCTACTGTGCATTGTACTCTTATGATCTTTAATAATCTTTGTAAGTATTGTGAACAAATTGCTAGTAAAAATTTTCCATATTCTCGAAGTTTTTTCTGTTCTGCATTTTGTTCATCGGAAGTTTCACGCTTAGAAGCAGGAAGGAAGCTAAATATATTTTCTCTACTTTTGATATATTTCACTTTGGAAATAATGTGTACCCTCTGATTTTTGTCCATCTAATAACTAGGCACCATTGCCTCGCTTATTGAGAGACAAAACAGTTCACACCCTTCTGTCATTGTGATTGGTGGTGGTATTTCGGGCCTTGCTGCTTCACGGGTTCTGTGTGATGCATCTTTCAAGGTGATTATATTATGAGTATTGTATATTGTTTATTGATGATGGTCGATAGGCATTTTCTCCCTTTTATTTTCCTCCACTCCGACAATAGCTTATTATCATTATTTTGATTAGGTAATCCTACTGGAATCACGGGACCGTTTTGGTGGTCGTATTCATACAGACTATTCATTTGGTTGTCCGGTGGATATGGGAGCTTCATGGCAAGTTAAATTTTTAAATATCTTTACAGTTGTTTCTTTAGGATGTGATAGTGTGGTTGTCTATATGAATAGAACAGATTGCTAATAAACTATGTCTAATTTTGGTAGAATAGTTTCCCATTCATGGATGAGAATGATTCTTGCATCTACCACAATTTCTTATTTCAATCTCTCTCTAACTCTTTTTTAACCGTAATGGCCCATCAGTGGTCCTGTTTTGCCACATCTTTCTATCTTGCTTCAACCTGCCGCCTTCAATAGTTTAATGGGAAAGGGAAAAAGGTGTATCAACCATTTTCTGACAATAATATAAAACAACAAATTAACTTTTGTTGTGAGGGACGGATGATAATTTCTGCTGATTCAAATTTGGCACCGTCGAAATATGAAGTATTGTGTGGATGTTTTATTTATTCATTACATGTTTTCTTTCCTACACTAATTGGCTTTGGCAGTGGGTGTAAATAGATTGTATGGACAGCTTTGATTGTGCTCATACATGCATGTGCATAGTCATCAACATACTCACTCAGCCAACTCATATCCTGACAATAGATTTTGGGACATGATTATAGAAGTGACTGTTTTACCGAAGTTTATGCATTTGTTCGTTTATATAGCACAGTAAATAGTTATACTGTACTTGACATATAATTATATCTAGGTGCTGCTTGTTTATGTTTATTTAATGAAAGAAAATGATAACTTAGGATCACTGCTAACCTGATTGTCATGAATGAAAGAAAGGAGCATAGACTTATTAACCTATTTTTCAGTGACAATCTTTTTCTTTTCTTCTGCTACTAAGAAAAATGAAGGATGCTAATACTTACAAAACAGGCTTTGAGAGCACAGTTAATATTTCGTAGCTCTTAAACAGACGTTATCTTTTGTAATGATTGTGCAGCATGCCTTCTATCTGGTTTTCTTAAGCCAATTTCTTTGATCCCTGCAAATGATCAAAGGTTTCTCTAGATCTCAAGGTGTTATGAACATTTTGTTCTTAGGTCTCTTTATTTAGAGTAATACAAACAAGGTAACTTTGTATCACTGGATTCCTCATTCTTATTTTTTGACTTGAAAAATTGTTCAGGCTACATGGTGTCTGCAATGAGAATCCCTTGGCCCCACTGATACGTTGTCTGGGGCTTACTTTGTACCGTACCAGTGGTGATAACTCTGTATTGTATGACCATGATTTAGAGAGGTAATATTATAATGTCTTTTCTTTCGTATTTTCATAGAATGCACATAATCTTGCATGCAAGGAGTAGTTTATTCCTTGAGAACTCTGTATTTTCTTTTTCACTTCTTGCATGCAGTAATATAGAACCTGAGCCAGTATCATTTACTGGTAAATAATTTTTTACGTGTTTATTCTGAACTTTTGTCTTGAGGGTTTGGAGTTTGATCCTTCCAGTTATGCACTTTATGATATCGATGGCAATAAAGTTCAGCAACAGATGGTGATTGAAATTGGAGATATATTCAAGAGAATTCTCAAAGAGGTAGGCTCTTTAGTAAATTCTGTTGTGGAATTTCTTTTTACCTCTCAAATATAAATTATCCTCTGTCATTAATTATTGAACCACTTCTCTTTCTGGGTACACTCTCAGACAGAGAAGGTGAGAGATGAACATGCCAATGACATGTCTGTTCTTCAAGCAATATCTATTGTATTGGATAGGCATCCTGAATTACGGTATGGAATAAAAGAATTTGGATTATATGCAAATTACTCTGTCTTGTTTTGAGCTTGGGGTTTATGTGTCTGCTGACATAATTTCATCCTCTGCAGACAACAAGGACTTGCCTATGAAGTGCTGCAATGGTACATATGTAGAATGGAAGCTTGGTTTGCAGTTGATGCTGATATGATATCATTGAAATGTTGGGATCAGGCAAGTGAAATGCACTTGTTAATTATGTGATTTAAAGTTCTCACTCCATCCCACTTTTATTTTTCTAGCATACTTGGTCTTATTATGTGTCCTCTACTTGAAGCTCTCTAGTTTTCTAGACAAGTTTTGTTTAAAGGCCTAATGCTCTCATTCTACCAAGCCAACTTGAATGATAAGGTCGATTCTTGTTACCCAACATCACCATATGGGGTTCTGAGAGTACTGCTTCCAATCTTGGTCTTTTTAGAGTCTTATAAGAGAGTCTAAGGTAACATATTTATTGATTGAATTAGGACTTCCTGGTGGCTGTCTGTGGAGAGGTAGACTTCAAAATATTTCTGTTTATTATTGTGTTTGATTTGGCTCTCTTCCTTTGACTTTGACAATCTTGTTGAAATGTTTTAATGTTTGTTAAATGGGATTGTTAATTTATTACTTTCATCATTTATGCGCGCTGATTTCTTCAGTCTGTAGCACTTGATTCTCAAGCAAAAGCATTATTTTTGCTACAATCATAGTAGGACTATATGATTTTCTGGACCTTAAACGTCCTCTTCAAGTTTATCCAGAATATTCATAATACTTTTAAGCTTATTGTCTGTTTGCCGAAGTAACTTGGTATTTCACTTCCTGGAGATCACCTAAATTATCTGCCACACTCTTAGACAAGTGTCAAAGATGCTCCGGTTATCTTTTTAAAATTTTAAAGATCATTATCACGACAAGAAGTTTTTTTATTTTTATTCCCTCACGTAATTTACATACTAAGTGTGAATTTTATATTTTCGTTAGTGTTGGAATGCATGAAATGAGATATTCATATACTCTATCTAGGTTTTGTGTATGTCTGAAGAGCAGTTGTTTCAGTTTTTATACTTGTTTAGAAGAAATCATTTGATGCATTATCTTTAGGAAGAGTATTTTAATTCATCTATTAGTTCTGCAGCTGTTTCGAATAAACTGTGACCAAGTATAATTTATGTTCTTTTGTTCTTGTTATTTAATTTCAACATGTAATTTTAATTTCTTTATAAAAAAACAATTCAAAGCAACTGCAAAAAAATAATTGGATATTTTTAAATTCCTATGCTTTCCAAATGATGTTCTTTCACTATATGTGACACCTTGATGAGGTTTTATTCTCAGAAATAAATATTGGGTGCATGTGTATTCCTTGAAACTAGTGTTGTAAACTGAATTGTAATAGATAAACATGAAATTATGAAGTGTAAAGTCTTCCAAGGAATTCTTACATGTTTGACGTTTGTTCTTGATGTATAGGAGCATGTTCTTTCTGGTGGTCATGGCCTTATGGTGCAAGGTTATGCCCCTGTCATAAAAGCGCTTGCAAAAGATATCGATGTACGCCTAAATCACAGGTATGTTATAATAGTTCATTATTGACCCTATGGTGTTCACACCGTTAACATTTCAATCAATCTACTATAACTTCAGGAACTTTTACATGCTTGGATCCTTTTTCATAATTGGCATATACACTAATACTCCTATAAGAGTGGGGGAGGGAGGAAGTGCTGGTGGGATAATATAAATTATTGTGTTTTCATCTATTAAAAACTTCAGGAACTTATTACTTGCTTGTTTCCTTTTTTCAGTTCCATACTGTATTTTACCATTAAATTTGAATCCTCTTGCAACTTGCTCTTTTTGTACTCTTTTTGTATTCCTTTTTATGAAATTTCATTTTTTGTTGGGCCCATGCTGGAGCATTAGGTCTGTAGATTCCCCCTTCCTTAAACCACTTTTTCATGATGTCAGCAGGATTTGATCATAGTTTTTAGTGCAACAAGAAATTCTGCCTACTGATCTAGTTTAACTGGGTGCTTGAAAGGGATGATGTTCTGTCTGGTTGCTGTTATTGAAAAAAAAAAAAAAAGATCAAAGGCTAATTATTTTGTTAGAAAGAGGGGGGAGAGAGAGAGAGGAAGAAATGATTCTGTGAGCAAGGATGGACTTTTTTTTGGTGATATTCATGCAAACAGGTGGCTAGGTTTGCAATGAAAGATGTTCATCAATTTATTTTTCTTATCATAACAGGAATAGAAGATTAAGGTTTTGGCTCACTACTAAGGACCCGTAATACATTGCAGAATTTATTTGTATAACCCTCCAAGTTGATAGGACCAAACGCTCAATGTTAGCTCCTATTGGGACGTGGAACTTTTCCAGAATTTTGAAGTTTCTAATTTCTTCTTCAGTATTCCAAAGAAAATGCGAATGCATCAAAACACATGTTCAAATGTTCATACACAGAAACATATATTTAGAAAATTTAAGATAATCATAGGGTAACTGCCTTCTCCGCAAAAGCCTCAACTGAATAGCTAAGGTTGTCTTTTAATTTTCCTTGATTACTATGAACATTCATGCTCAATTATTGATTATATTGAATTTAGGTTCAAAAATGATGGTATACCTATATTTCTTTATTTAAAAATATTATTGCCATAATTTTAATTATTTTTTTATTAAAAGGTTTTATTGAAATTAATCAAATATTGAATGTCTTGATGAAAGCATTTCACATCATATATGTGTAAGATACCATTTAAGAATTAAGACTATAGTTTGGCTACGAATCAAACAGATTGCAGCTTTGATGCAAGAGCCTTCACCATGAAGGAACAACATGTTATTTTGACTATTATGAATTAGTGATAATCAATGACTAAATGAGGAAATTAAATTTCATAATTAGTTTTGATTAGTGTTTTTCTTTTGCAAGACTTTTGATTTTATTGGTTCACGATAATTAGGGTCACAAAAATATCTAATGGATGTAATAAGGTGATGGTCACAGTTGAGGATGGGAGGAACTTCATTGCAGATGCTGCTATTGTGACAGTACCAGTTGGAGTTCTTAAAAAGAATTTAATCCAGTTCGAACCAAAATTGCCCGACTGGAAGCTTGCTGCAATATCAGAAATTGGTGTGGGCAATGAAAACAAGATTGCCTTGCGATTTGATCGAGTTTTTTGGCCAAATGTGGAACTCTTAGGCACTGTTGCCCCCACTTCATATGCTTGTGGATATTTTCTTAATCTTCACAAAGCAACAGGCCATCCAGTCCTCGTCTATATGGCTGCTGGAAGGTTTGCTTATGATCTTGAGAAGCTGTCAGTAGAGGTGTCTAACGGGCCGGGTCGGCCCGCGAACCGGCCCGACCCGGCCCGTTACAACCCGGGCCCGAATCGGCCCGGAACACTGTTCACACGGTTCCGGGCCGGTTCGGGCCAATATAAACGGGCCGGGCCGGTTCC
>JAVXUL010000012.1:9830293-9840669 GCA_035590515.1 Trichilia minutiflora | reverse complement strand
TTTTTATTTATTAGACTATTAATTGACTATTAAAAATATTAAAATATTTAAAATAAATTTATTTTTATATTATATTTGATAATAATTAATATATTTTATTTATCATTTATTTTATATATTTTTAATTTTAAAATTTTTAAATTAATTTATAAATTAAATTATTTAAATTCGTTAATTCGCGGATCCAATTAAAATTGATAAAATATTAATCCATAATAAATGTAACATTCTGATCCGTTTAAAATTGATCAGTGGGCCGGGTTTGCATAGTAGTCATTCGAATTTATCGAGAATGGTCCTCCTAGTAATTATATTCAAACTCGAGGCTCTTTGTGCAACTAAGCTCAAATAGGGTTGTTGCGTACCTTCGACCAGAAGCTCAACCATAGCAAACCAATGCCCCTTTCACTTTAGCTAGGGAGCGAGCGATAGCGAACGAGGCAGACAACTTGATAGACAGGGACGTAAACCATTCATTGCTTGTTAGCTCATCGAACTCGTAGATTTTCATCGGCTCTCGCATGTCGTATCGAGGCTTATAGTACACTCTTCTCAGAAGCTATATGCTCATATTCATAAATAAATATTACCGGTTATGGCTCTTCCTTTCGGCAAGTTAACCTTCCTCATCGGTGCAGGTCAGTGAAATTTCTCCTATTCACTTTATTGGTTCCCCTAATTGCTTAGCTCTGTACTTGTTTTCTCTTTGTTTATCTCGTGGATTAGCTATTTCTTGTCTTGATCATAGTGGAATTTAAAGTTGGGGTTTATGATAAATCCTCCTTCATGACTTGAATTAGATGTTGGCAATTATCAAATACATTGGCTCAGCGTTATAAGCTTTGCGATTGACGCGATATCTGGTTTAGCTCGTTTTAGATATTAGGAAATTGGAACTATTTTTGGGCGGTTATATACCTTACATCTTTGGGATAGTAATAAGCTGTAATGTGGGATTGAAGATAGTGATTATGGTTTTTACATAAAAGCACTAAAGTAAATACTATTTTGGTGGAAGAGAACTTAATTACGAGAATTGATAGAATCAAAGGGATTAATCCATGTTGTACGGGCCGCTATTTTGCAGTAACTTTGTGCTGTTTAGGAATGAAAGTGGAATGTTAATAGTTTGCATTTATGGTAACTTGGTACAATATTGTGGATTTAGACATGGCAAAAAGAATGGAGGTTAAAATGGATATATTAGAGTAAATGTGTATAACAGTTGAGGTCAAACTATTTACTGTAAAGACCAAAAGAAGCATGCAAGGTTTTTGGACACCAGATATTGGGTTGCTGTGGTTAAAATGGATGAAAAATTTAATGTACTGGGTGAGGACGAGTGATTAATTTTGCAGTGATAATTGTTTTGATATAATAGTGACATGTTGATGATTAGGAACTATAATTTATTCCTCTATTTGGATGTGTGTTTAGGAAATGAATTATCTTGTGTGAGCGTAGTGTTGTTTTTGTTTTCATGTCATCATTCCTTATTCTACTTATCTCCCATTGCTGCTTCCTGCCCTTATTCTACGTATCTCCCATTGCTGCTTCCTGCCCTAATCTAAAGTCTTCTCGGGGATTATATGTTGATGGCACATCCCAAGTCCTATGTTCTATGCACTTGGGTTTACATATTTAAATGTCGAACTAATGCATGGTTCATATATTAATTATTTTAAGAGGCAATATACATTTTAGCTCCTATCTTTTCTTTCTACTGTTTCTTTCATTTTTTTTCACTCTTCTATAGAAGTTAGTTCCATTTTTTATGGGATTTGTGTGGGCAAAAGTAACATTCTTCCTTACTAAATTAGTTATTTTGTGTTTCTTAGGTATTGTAACCTCTGTACTTGCAAAGGAAGGTCGACTGTCACCTGTTTCTGATGTTGTTGGAGGTGCTTGGAAGGTACTTTTTAACTAAAAGCTAAACCTAGTTATTGTTCCTAAAAATACCTATAGTCTGTATTTATTCTTGCATTCATTTGGATCTTCACTTGCAGATCTTTTTTTTGCAAGTCACTTGAATGTTCATCTGTCGGATATGTTTTCTTTCATAATTTTTATTCCATTTGGGTAAGAGGACCATACATACATTGAGATGAATGACTTTAAAATCTCAATTGCCTATCGTAAAAGTAATTGTTATGATGTGTTGCATTATATTCTGTTCTGGTTGTGGTTCCAGTTTGTTCATTGAATGAAACATCAAAATTTCAGACTTATAAATTTCTTGTCAATTTTCTTGTTATCTAGAAATATTGATATTTGATCACCATTATCACCTTTTTCTGGTATTTTTTGTGCTAATAGAAAATAAGTATACATATTTCTCAAGCTTATTTATGCTATTTTTAAAATTGATTTTCTTCTAATGCAGATTGTCTCAAAGATGATTAAACAAGATGAGCCGGGTCCACTGGACAGAAAGCCGCGCGATGACAACTTGTTGGCTCAGGTTTTCATTTGACCTTTCATTTTATTTGCTCATGCCCTCATATTTTTCTAGTGAGGGCTAAACAGCATGATTGTCTTTGAATTGTCTAGTTGCTTATGCTTACGATCTGCCACGAACTTAGCAGATGACGAAATTGAAAGTACATTTCCTTCCTTTATCTGTTTTCTTTTTCAGGGAAGAGGGGTAAATTTGGGAATTTTAGAAAGTCCCTTGTTCTTGAAAATAATTATTAATTTTAGTTTAATATCAGGTTTCTCATTTGTAACTTAGAAATACGGCCTATCAAGTAGACCTGGCCACATCTCCAAAATGGTATAGTTTCTGTTTTCTTAGTTTTATTCGGATACGGAGGTATCAGTGACCTATGAAGTCAATCTTGTATACTTAAGAGGCTCTTTGAGTTGAATGATAAGGGGTATGATTGGCATTGAACGGTTAAAATTTTCCTTCTTCTTTTGCTCTTTAATTCCAATTTCTTTTGTTTCCTTTGCATTCTATTATTATGTCTTCTGGTTTCAATGTTTTTGTAAATGCCTATTGAACCCTAAACTATCTTGTCTTGAAACTCACATTTTTCATTAAACATCAATTCCTTAGCCCACAAATTGATCAAAAAATTCATTTTTTCATTTGCATTTGCCCACAAAATGATGTTATAGCCCAAGCACCCAAGTATCCTCTCTGAAAATCTTGCCTATCTACTTTTGAACACTAGAACTCTTAAACAATTGTAATGTTTCCACAAAAATAGTGGATTTCACCATGCTTGTGTAAACCTGTCCGTTTCTGGGTCTCTTGCCGTAAGTTTTGTGTTTGATTATTTAAGTGTTTACAGTGCTCACTGCTTTCTATTTGATTGTTTCTTTGGCAAATGAACTTATCTTTTTAAGAAAGCTGAATATGTTAATTAAGTTTGTCACCAACCTTTTCACTTTTGCAGGTTAACAGTATACGACAGGAGCTGCTACTGTTATCGTCAAGCAGACCAGTTACAATCGTAACTGCAAGTGGAACAGGTTCTAACCGTACACCCTCTCTTACATGAAGGAGAAATTTGTAATTTGCCATCTTATTCTACAATCTACACTGCATGCATGCCATCTATATTTTCAGGTTCTATTTTTGCTGATTAACAGTTTTTTATCATATTTTGCCTTGCTTTGTGCAACACTGATCAGAGACCCGAATGAATGAACATGGAGAAGAGCATTGATGTGATGCGTTTCCATGGTTGCTGAATTCTCTTATCCTTAGTACATTTTAGCATATAATTGATGTTGATTGCTTCTGTTAATCCTCAACAGCAGTTCTTTTGTTTGTGTAATTTTCATGTTTCAGCTATATCTTTAGGTTATGACATCTTAGAAAATCTATTACCACTGAATTTCTTGTTTTATGCATGACGTGTGGTGGCACTCTTTCTTTAACCTAATCTACCTTTTTAAAGTTGTCATTCATCACTTTCTAGTATTCTATAATATTTCTGAAGTACATCACTCTATAGCATTCATTAATTTTTTTGAAATGCATCAGTTTATGGAACTCTCTGACTTGTGTTGACATGTCCAGGTTCTCGAAAATATGGTATGATTATTGTTATGGTAGTAGTTGGATATGGCTACGTTTGGTGGAAGGTAAGGATTTGGGAAGATGATCTTCTTTATGCACAGTTTTCCTGTATAGATATAAAAATATTGTTTACAATCATTTATATGTCTCAATCACCTAAATTCATATACATACACAAATTGTCTTATTGAATGTAATCTGAAATCTAGATTTATTTGTTGTCTATGCCATGGTGAAACTGTTTAGAGTGGCATGTAACTGTAATCAGTCATTTAAGAGGACAGGTTGCTGAATGACTATTAAACTGTAGATTTTTAGTTTAATTTACTTATAATAATATCCTTAATGTTCTTTTGGGATTATCGTAATTTAGTGAAGAAAGTGGAGGACAATATGTCAAGTTCAATAGAAGAATAAGCCAGATGTCGTCCAGGGACAATATAAAGAGAATAGAATAAGAAACAATATAATGCTCAAAATCAGTGGGATGCTGCTATTGATATATAGAAGGAACGGGGACATTGCCCTGAGGCACGCAACCAACTGAAAAATGATATCAAAGACAGAATATTTAGTCCTTTGCAAAGAAAGTTTGTAGCTTTCTGAGATATGCCTATTTAGTCCTTTGCAAAGAAAGTTTGTAGCTCTCTAAGATATGTTTTTATCTCTCATTAATTTGCTCTGCATTAGTTGGATGAAATTCTATCCCAACTGAACTGTTGCATTCCTCAGCCTCCTATTTTTTCCTTTCCAACTAGCAAGCATTTAGCTGTAGTTCTTAGCATGGCCTTTTTAATCAAAGTGGGGAGCAGACAGGTAACCACTAATTCCTGGTGCCATGACAGTGAGGTAACAATGAATCTACCTGTCGTTGTATGTACAAGAACAAAATTGTGGTCCACCAATCAAAAGAAAGAAAGAAAGAAATGCCTACCTGCCAAGCACACCTCAAAAAGAATACTCTGAATTTAAATAGCCTAATTATTTTTGTAAACAATTTATCTTCAAACTTCTTTGGTTTGCAGACCATTGAAATGATTCTATCAACTCTCAATAATTGTAGTTAATTTATTCAATGAATGCCTCAACAGATTCCCATTCTCAGTTCTGTTCTGAGCTCATAATTTATAGAAGTCTGTTGAGTATTGATTCCTCTTCCTCCCAGCTCTGAAGTTCTGCCTTTTGCTTTTTCTGTATTCTAATTATGGTAGATGTCTACCTCTGCTGGCTCATTATAATATATACTTCTATTTCTTATCAATTTGTTATGTGTTTTGTAACCGTTTTTATTGGCATCAGCTTAATTTGTATGTTTCTTGAATGTTGTCAGGGCTGGAAGCTTCCTGATATGATGTTTGCAACGAAACGTAGTTTATCTGATGCTTGCAATTCGGTAGCCAGACAGCTTGAGGATGTTTATTCATCAATCTCGGCAAGTTTTTAATTTATTATGTCATGATTGTTATTACAGTAGTGTAAACTTAGATTAATTTGGATGTTTTTGTAATAATTGATAATATAGTCGTACACGCAATTTAGCAAAGCCTCCACTAACTAAAGTTTAATGATACTTAATTTTTATATATTGGATTTAAATGTGGTTTCTATGTTCTTTCTTTTTATTATTTAGATTTCATTTCACATTTTATTTTATTTTATTTGTTTATTTATTTTACAAAAACTTTTGTTGAAGTTGAGTCACTACGATACTACTTGTTGAAGACTATCCAAATAGATATTGTTATACTGGCTTTGTCATCATCTTCTACACTGGGTTGCAAGATACTTCCTATTAGTGATAAGTGTTTTTATGAGTGTAAATGTGATTTTTCCCTCTTTCTTTTTTTTTTTTTTTCTTTTATACCAGGCTGCTCAGCGGCAGTTATCTTCCAAGATTACAAATGTGGATTGTGATGTGAATAAGATTGTAGAAATCTCTCAAGCTACACAAGAAGAGGTTGGTCCAATATGGATATTATCTTTTGTGAGTGTTTCGGGGTGGGTGGGAGCATGATAGACATTTCAAGATTTTTAATGGATTTATCCTTCAGGTTCATCTAATACGAGGAAGATCAAAGATCATTGGCAAGGAATTTGAATCTGTTCGTGACGTGGTCCAAACTCTTGTGAGCAATAGTTTCTTTTCTGCTCTATTATTTGAAATATTTTTTAGGCTGGATATGAAGCTTTGCCTATTGCCCCCTTTTTTTCAGGAAAATAAACTTAGTGTAATTGAAGGCAAGCAGGTAATTTTTATATTGACAACATGATTCTGTGACATGTTATTCGGTTCATTTACATTAATTTATATTAATGGTTGGTGTTTCTGATTATCTGCTTAGGATCTCACAACCCTAGGAGTAATGAAATTATGTGATTATGTCCCAAGAGAGAATGGTGGAACCGCAGAGCGCATTCAGGCATGAACTAAACTTATTATTTTTCAGATCCACAATGAATGAAGCAATTTTATTCTTCAAATCAGTTTTCATTGTTGAAGCAATATTTTCTGTTAAATCGACTTGCATTGTCAAGTGGTGTTGTAATTATATTGTTGAAAATTAAACTGCATAATCCATTAAAATTTTCAAGTAGTCTGTGTACCGTTATAGTCTTCATACTTAGCTTTTTCCTAGATTGATTTTTCTTTTCAGATTTTCTTTTCATCTTCTTCGTTCAATTATTATTTTTATTTAACTATGCTCTCTCATTCCTGTAGACTTCACGTTACAGTTTATTGAGGTCATCTCTTGATTTGCCAGGGATTACATCATCATCAAGGGTAATTTTTAGTTCTATTTCTTGAATATCTGGGCATGCATCTTAAGATTTTAAGAGTGTTCTTTTATTTTTTTCAAATACTAAAGTTTTCAATTGAATACTTTTTCTTCTTAATTTATGTCATGACAGTTCTGTCCAAGAAATTAAAGTGTAAATTATTAATGTTTGATTGTCTGTTCACTTGACCCGCCTTACCTACATGATGTTCACATTCAATTTAACATTCCAATATTAATAAGCAAAACTTTGTAAATGAAACTGCTTGTTTTAATCTTTATATCGCTTAGCTTTGGATCTTATCCTGCTACTTGTGATTCAGCAGACTGGGTCTTTGCCTCCTGCTTTACCACTTGAACCACCGTCTCCATCTGATTCCGATGGATCTTTGAAGGTTTGTTGACTTTCCACTCGCATGAACATGATTGAGGATAAAAGTTTTGGATGGGTGAAAATGGGGAAAAACAGTTCTGGTTTCTGCTTCGCATATTGACAATAATAGGGCTGTAACCGGCATGGGCGGTTTCACCTTGGCCCATGGCATTTGCTGGGTTTAGGCCAAACATGATTTACTAGGCACTGTTCATTGTGGCATGTTTTGTTTTTTTCTTCAGTTTTTTGTTTTTGCATATATATTAGACATAAATTAAATATTTACATGTTTTAAGGGTTGAGGAAAATGTTAATTTTTATATTATTTGTGTATTAGAAATTGGATTTGTACAAATTTCAAGTTTTATAATTTCTTTACATAAACAATCACAAAAATTACCCTTCGGCACTCCACTGGACAATTGATCGGGATATGCATGCCACCTAGATTGTTTCCACCATCTTGGCTTAGCCTGGCACACTAGCCATCTTGTTTGTGGTTTGGGTCGTATGGGAAACTGTTCCTGATTGTATCCTTGCGTGGGGCTGTCCAGCACAGTTACACCACTGATCTACAGTACTATTCTAACTATTAGAAAATATCCTATGAACTATTGCAAGATACTTGTAACTTCTTTTCCAACCATTATTTGGTGTATTGGAGACATTATTGATCTGGACTGGGTTGAATATAGTCTACCCAATGGGATATTTATTTTTTATTACTTTTTAATTATTGGAATTCCCTATGACTTTTTAGGTCTCGGTGAGATCTTTCTCTCAAGGAGTCTTCTCTTTTAAAACAGAATAAAACAGAGAAATGTCTTCTCCTTCCTACATTTTCATTTGAAGCTAACTTGTATATTTTGACCCATTACAGGATGACCGGTCCCTCCAATCTTCTATGTCAGTCTCTGGCCTGAAGGTAAACCTTTAATATTTTCTTAACTATTTTTCCTTGCATTCCTGTTTATTGAGTCTCAGTTATTTCCAATTTGTTTTAGGAATTTAATGGAGTTCTGCAGATAGGTGAGTCATCAAGGAGTCCAAAGGTTTCTAATGGGATAGGAGCTTCAAGTAATGGTTTGGTTGTTAGACGCTTCAGTGGTTCAGTCTTGACAAGACAGTGGAGTGCAACAAATGCAGGAGCGCAACCAGTGTTTTCAAGCGGACAAAAATGCTGAGGTTATCAAGCATAGCTGATCGTTGAGATTTCGAGACGAGAAATAGTTGTAGTCTGTTTTGAGAAAAAGGCCAAGTTAGCTGTGGCTGCTTTAGTCGCTCTCTTAAATAGCGGTAGTGGCCAATCCAAATGATAGAAATTGGACTGGGTACCAAGTTTTTGTAGAGATGCAATTAAATATTGTAAGAGTTATAATTGATATCATTGTTGTTATGTATAACAACGGTGGAGATATTCATCTTTTCGTTCTTTTCGAAAACTTCTTGTCAATATGAATATCGGAGTTTGGCAGGTCAATAGGGAAAATTGAACTATAGGAGACAGGAAATGTATGCCTATCAAATTTTATCTGTACCAGATTATTGTCTCATGAGAATAAAAGGAAATTATTTACTGTCACCATTGATTTTGTTTTAATGGGAGTGAAACACAGTTTTCTTACAAGTTAACGTAGCCGTATAGAAGTGATTTTGCTCTCGTATAAATAAGTATTTATGCATCACTTGCTTGTTCTTTTTTATTTTTTTTGGATAAATTGAATTTGTATCATTACATCATAAAATTTATACACCTTGAGGTGTCATCGGAGGTCTATAATCAATGGAAATAGAATAGAGGTTTGATAAACCAGTCTCTGATCTTATTTTTACATCATTTTGAATTGTATTTTAATTTAAACATAAATTAATTATTTTAAAAATAAAAAGTTGTATAAATTTTAACATGTATTCACTAAGCACATGATACACTAACACAATACAATAATAATAAAATTTATCAAGTAAATATATTCTACTTTTAAAATTTATAACGTATTAATAATATAATTTATCAATCACCATTATTTTTTCACAAGAAAAGCATATCAACTTATAGCAATTCGAAACTGACCCTTTTTAACTTTCTTTAGGTAAGCCCAGTGGCCACCTGGACATAGGGGTGTCTAACAGGTCAGGTTGGCCTTTGAATTGGACCGGCCTGATTCGTTAAAAATCGGGTTCGAACTGGCCCGGACCCCTATTGACACGGTCCGGGCCGGTTCTGGCCCATATAAACGGTCCGATCCGGTTTCAGAATTCTGATTGCAGTGAAAGGGATTATAATACTGGTTCCGAAATTCCTGCACAAATTCACTCCACGCCAACTGGACAGGAGCCCTTGGCTTGCACATTAGCCCATCATGTAGCTTCGTTACCCTCCAACAAACGATACCCGTTTTCCAACTCCTTATCATCAAAATATCTTTCCACTTTTCGAAACCATCGGTTAGCTTCAGCTGCATCAGTAGTACTTTCTAACCGAACACTTCCCAACTGTCGAACCTCTCTAATCAACTTGGACAAATTCGGAGCCGATCCAGATGCTTCAGCAGCCTGGGTATATTCAATATGCCATAAATGCAGTCCATTATTCAGAATTCATATGCGGAGACATTCCCACTCCTAATCGCCGGTAATGAGACGGAGGAGACTCACACTGCTCCTCGGGTTTTCAACTTCCTTGCCCAAAACTTTCCGTACTAAGTTTTCAAACCAGCTCGTAGCAACTCATTCCTTCTAAGCCTATCAATAGCCATCCCACACAAACCAATCACATTACTATAAACCCTCAACCCATAAAAATCCTCACGCTTAACCACATCGCTGTGCATTCCAACACCCACAAGCGAATAGTTCTCGTTAGATAAAAAGTCTACAAGAGACTGAGGGATGGTTTCCGCATGAATCAGTTGGGAGATAAAATATCTCCGACTGACGCAAAGCTGGAGAGTAGCAACTGAGTTCAGAGTTCTTTCTGAAATTCGGACGCCATACACGGTCGAGTCCGACGACGAAACGGTGAAGTTTAACAAACGCATTTAACATGGTGGTGATGCTGCCTATGACTCGACTCACCTAGTCCACTGGATTTTCGAAAATAAAATAAAAATCAAATTTAACGTTTTCAAATCACAGTTCAAAATCAAGTTTGGGTGTTTTCAAAACCATTTCGAACCAAAAGCTCTGATACCAC
>JAVXUL010000012.1:9806128-9822719 GCA_035590515.1 Trichilia minutiflora | reverse complement strand
TATTTTTAAAATTATTTTGATTGTTTTAAATTTTTTGAATTAAAATATAAAATTTTTAAATTTTATTTAAAAAATATGAACTAAATTATAAGAATTATAAATTTTTTATTTTTATTTTAAAATTTTAATTATAAAATCCATACCTAATTTGAATCGGATATTGATTTAGTTTGAAAGGGATTAATTTTCGGATCGAATTGGATTTGAATAAAAAAATCCAAATCCGATTTTAACTAAATCAAGTATAGATTTGATTAAAAAAAAAAGATTTTAGCCCTTAATCAAATAGGAATTTTCCAATAAGAATTAAATTAATTTTCATTCAAAGCTTCGCTTCTGTATTAATATTGTTCACGTGCCTAGGGCAAATTTAATTTACATTTTCTTTTTCGTGAGTTTTGTTGTTGATTGAGTTATGGTGAGGAAATGTTCGAGAAGAAGTGAAAATAAAAATAAGAGAGAAAACTGAGAAAATAGTTCTCAGCTGTATCAACTTCCGTCGAATGTATTGTCGGACTTCTAAATGTTTGATATTTAGGGTTTTAACCGTTTATCAATTGCATATGAGATTATTACTACAAACTAAATTCGATGCTCAATTTAATTATTGTAAAAAAGAATTCACTTTTTACTTCCTCCTTTAAAAAGACAAGATATTGGAATTTTAAGTTTTGGGACATAAGAATATACTGAAATGTCAATTTTAGAAGGATCAAAATTGAGTTAGGTTCTCATATTTTGTTACCTAATTAATAACATAAAGCATCCCAATCGAACTTTTAACTTTCCTTTCATTCTGTTTGCTTGACAATCCAATATATTCATTAATGTTTATCAGTTCCCTTGGGTGAAACTTTGTTGCTTGAGATTGATGCAGTTCTTAAAGGAATCTTGGGCGGTTTGTCCCACGAAAGAAAACTGAGGAAATGGAAAAATTGGTAAAAGAGTTATAGATTTATTTTTAACTTTTGTCGTAGTCTCATATCAAAATGGCCTTTCTCAAGTTTACGTGTTGATTTTTCCACGGGTAAGTGATTTGTGGAAGGCTAATATGAGGCGTCTGATGCATCTAAAATTGTCAACAACGACGTCTTGTGTATTGTAGAATGTAAGCTTTTAAATTTTTTTAATATATACAATGCATGTTGCTTTTCCTGAATTTCTGGCATATAGTTATTCTCCTATGTGTTTAGGGAAGACTTGAGATTTCTTTCCATGGAGACTGCTCTATTTCACTATCGTTTTCGGCTTGAAAGCTCTGAAGGCCAGGTAGGGTTTTTGTTCCTCTTAGTTCTTTGTTTCAGTTTCAGTTCGAGCAGAATGTTTGTACATTATACTTCTGAATTGGCAGAGGGTATTGATGGCGGAATTTGACCTTCCATGCATGGCTGTCAGCAGTTCAGAGTTTGAGGTAATCAACTTCCATTAGTTTATTGTAAACATGTGTCCACAGATGTTACCGCAAACACTTATAGTTCCATGAAATTGATGAATACACATCTTCATCTTCATAAGACAGCCTTAACCTCTTCTGTCTTCTGGTACATACAGTAAATGGGCTCTTCAAACGTTCTAAGTTTTAATAAGTTTTGTTACATGTTTTTCCCCATAGAATGAAAAGAACAAATTGGGACAAGTTGCACATTCCATTGGTTAGGCTTTACCCACCGGTGAGCAGATTTTCGTTGACTTTGTTTGCTGCTTTTCTCTTAATAGGGTTCATATTTATCTGTTTGTTTCTGATTGGCAAGTTTCACATATCATGCTCGAGTAATTGCTTATGTGCAAAATTTACATGTCTGTGAATCATGTCAATTACCACCCAGTTCGGCTAAAATAATTCAAGGGCATGCCCATTAAAGCTTGCTTCAATATTTCTTTCTAAGCGATGCAAACATTGGCTTTGCTTTCCTAAACCGAAGAACGCGGTTTATTCTAAAAAAAAAATATATTGTCCCTATTATTATGTCTGTTTGTTTAACTATAGCATAGCATTGATAAGTATATATTATATTTTGTACATAATGTCTTGTTTATACTCTAATGCAATTCATTTTCCTCTTTTCCTTTTTTTTTCTCTTGCTTTTGCAGTTGGTGCTATATTCCACAAGGTATGCTTACCTTTGCTTGACTAACTATTGTCTGTGTGATAAATGCAAATTAATATGTACTGAAGAGAGTTGCATCACATTAAAGGATCAAGGGTATAAGTTTTGCATAACGATTTATGTAATGTGGACTGAAGTACTCTGTGCAAAGATCCCTTTGGTTTGTGTAATTTTTTTCTGTAGTATTAATATAAGTAAATTGCTCTGATTGCTGCATTGCTCTTGAATGGATGGTACAAACATTTAGCTTCGTAGCGTTCAATCTTTCAGTCACAAGTAGGCGTCAGTCTTGTTAATTTGAGAGTTTGGTTTGTTTGAGACTGAGGATCTTCCCTATTTCTTAATCCTAGAAAGAAGAACTCATCTGATGTTTTCTAGTTCTATGTTGCTGGTATCTGTTTACTTCTCCTGCCGAAATGAAGGTAACTTTTGAATGTCTCCGCAAAGGGTATGCTTATGTTGCGACACATCAGGTGAGTGTTGTTCTTGCTTATTAAAACTTGCAAATATGAAGTGTTGAATGTTCTTTGTTCCACTGTTTTGTAAGTTGTTGCACTTGTAGTCACAAAGTTTTGCAGTAATCTATCCAAGGCACT
This sequence comes from Trichilia minutiflora, assembly GCA_035590515.1. Classification (NCBI taxonomy): domain Eukaryota; kingdom Viridiplantae; phylum Streptophyta; class Magnoliopsida; order Sapindales; family Meliaceae; genus Trichilia; species Trichilia minutiflora. The sequence goes on along the minus strand of JAVXUL010000012.1, from coordinate 9,820,015 downwards.
CATTTTAGCAAAGAGGTGATTAGTTTCAAAAGCTTTTTATTTATGATGTTTGGAATATCTGTGTTGGTCTTTTTCATCTGCAGTGCTGTAAGAAAAGTTGGGCAATCACGAAGGCATACTTCTTAGTAGGTTGTTTACATTGGCTTGAACAACTCGCATTATAGAAAGACAGTTATATTTTTCTAGAAGTATTAAACGATTTTATCCTGGTGGCTGTCACCACCAGTTGGTAAAAGCTGTGTATGGAATGATAAGAATGGAAGTTCATGTACTTGTTATTGGAGTATAATTCATTTTGCTACCATCATCATCATTTTGTCATTAGCTGCAGCATTGTTGCTACTGCCGTTACCATTATATGTTTATGCATGTGTGCCATTCTTCCATATTGTGAACTCAATGTTTGCATCTCGAAGTTATTCAAACTCTCAGAAGTTAAGGCTTTTGCATGCAGGAAGTGGACATCTACCATCAGAGAGCAAGAGAGGGATTGGTTGACTCCTGTGAGTATTAGATTGTGACTCTTGTATAAAAGGGGTTATTTTATAATGAAAATTTTTATTTCCTGCTTTTTAGATTGTGGAAGCCATGTACACGAGCTACTTGGGTCCAGACTATTCTTAGGTAATTTACTAAATATCACCACTTGGGTCACAGATGTTCAAGTTGATTCTTACAAAATTTAACTATCTCTGCAGCCAAAGGAATTTAGTGAGATATCAATCAAAGACCTTGATCAATTAGCTTAGAGTGCATTTCCTCTATGCATGCTCCAGGTATATGACAAGGTAAGATGCTTGAATTTAAACTCAGCCTGACTTTCTGTTCTCCAAGTTATTTCCCCTTTTTATTACCTTTTCACTTTTCTCTTCTCTGAACTTTGCTTTCCAATATTGCCTCAATCTTTCTTCTAATAAATTGTTTTGTGTCGCTTGCATGCAGCTGACAGAAGATCATCATTTAAAGCACGGAGGAAGAATGCAATTACGACTCTTCCTGAAGGTTGTATTTCACTTTGTACATGTATATATATTATATTACGGTCAGCTTAGGACATTTAGATGCATGTGCCCTGCATATGCATAGGGACTAATTCTTATGTTGCAGTTTATTTTGTTTGAATCTACTCCATCAGTCACAAGCACTTTGTATTTGCATTTGTCTTCTATAAGCAAACAACTTACATGCTTACACAGAAGTGCACAAATGTTTGTTCAACATACAAGTTGATGACTAATAAAAGTCTTGAAATGACATTCTTAAGGGTCTGCACCTATCCCATGCGAAGCGCAAAAAACAAGAAAAAGAAAATAATCAGGGGGAGAAGAGAGAAGAATCACTTATAACCATGATTGAGAAAACTTCAATTATATTTGCTAATAAAGAAATATATTTTCCCAAAAGCTCTTCATTTTCTGGCCCTCAATCTGAAGGTCGAATCTCCTCAAGATCGAAATAATTACGGATGTATAAATTTACGCTTTTGTTTCCTCCCTGCATATTTTGTGAAACTAGACCTATTAAAGAATCTCTCTCCCCTTTGGGTTTGGGTCAAAATTAAGTGTGGAAAAATTCAGATTTCTTCACTTAATCTGAATGCATTTGAATGATTTGCTTCTGGGACATACCAGGCAAGCTGAGGTTTTATTGGATTAGGAATCCTTAGCCTGAGTTTGTCCCATTCCAATTGTAAATATTGTTCGTAGTGCGCAGTTTCTTCAGCTAAAATGGATTTCAAGGGAATTTAAATCCTGTCTAAGACCTCTAATACAATTCTTATGCCCTTGGCCATTTGTTTTTGTCGAAAATGTTAAAACACTTATTGAGCTGACCATCTGTGTTGAATTCAATTTTAACTATGTAAGCACGAATAGATTACTACGTCATCATTATTGGTCAACCACATTTAGGCTTTAGTTTGGTACTGTCGTGCTTCTACCTTACTTTCAAAGCACGAATAAGGTGTTTGGTAAATACGTACTTTGTTTGGTAATTTATTTCACAGCACAACAGTACTAAATGAAGCCTCAATCTGCCTGAAACGGCCAAGTTCTCAGATACTCAAGTCTGCAGACCTTGAAACTTTAATTCGAGAATGATTACATTGTGTGCCTTATGTGTTCGCTTTCTTTTCATTTTTTCGTTTTTTATTTCAGAACAATGCTGTGGCGTAAAGAAGCCAAAGTCTTGGGCATCTTTAGGGACTCTTAAATGATTTGGCCCTCTTACGGTTTGTATATTTATTTTTGTGGACCAAGTCCCCTTAATAGCCTTTATCCTTTTTTCAAAGTTTTTTATTTGTTCAAGTAAATGTGTTAGGCAAGTTGAAGACTAAATGTATTCTAATCCAATGAGTATGAATTGAACTGACCTGAACTAATATTTTATCCCAAAGAACCCACTCCATCCCGCAAAGTTGTTTTGATAGCCTAAAGATGGAAAATGGCATGCATATTCATTGCTGGAACTAATAAAAGCTGTTGTCCCTACCACTACTTAAAATAGGTACCCCATTTGCAACTTATATTTATAATCGAAACCACTGGCTTCTGTTTCGGTTTGAGAACTCCAATGAGATTAAAACAGGGCATTGGTGGTTGAACATCTTTGCCCCAGGTATTCGGTTGGTTAATGGTAAATGTTTTCTCCTCCTATCTATCAATCCTTTAGTTGTAGACTTGTAGTTAGTGAACATCTGATAAAGACTTATATTTTCTGTGGCCTATTGGAAGTGGTTCTGCCAACAATAGTTATCATTCGGGACAAGCTTCTTAAATTTACCAGTACCTTTGACAGGTGTTCGGCTGGTTTATTTTTTTATTTTTTTTCTTTTCTTTTTAAGATTTAATTTATTTATTGGAATAGTTGAATTCACTGTGGATTAGTTGGCAGTAGGCCAAACTGAATATTCTGAAAAACATTCCAAACAACCAAACTATACATTCTCACTGGCACTATTATTTTGAATTTGCAGTAATATTTTGAAATAAACTAAGACTGATATAACATAGGCATGCTTGAATAGTTGAATGTTAGGTTGGCTCTCCATGCCATGAATGATGAATACAGCCATCTATCAGATTCTCCTTGAATTTTCTTCCATTGATGTTTTAGATAAGCAGTTAAGAATGATGATTTGTACCATAATGTGTTCCATTATATTCTGCTATATATATAAAGCAGCATCAACTACCTAACCTGGATGGGTAAAAACAACATAATTGCAGTAAAATTATGATCTATTCAACTTTTAAAATGATTTATTGAACTGGTTTTCAGGTGAGAACTTTGGAGTATGCAATCATTGGCATTCACATGGCCCTCATAAAAGTATGCTGTGTTGTAATTGATTTGTTTATTTAGCAACATATTTTGTTGCGCGGCTCTCCTTTAAACTTTATCGAGGAAACATAAAAAAATGGTTTTATCCAATTTCAAATTTAACAAATAAAGAAAAAAGAAGAAGCATATCTTTTAAATTTTATAAACTGCATGTTTCTATTCGACGTTGTTGACATTTTTGACCCTCGCTCGAATTGGGAAATATAACGAGATTCTTGTTAGCTATTTTTTATGGAGATGGGTGAGGTTTGAAGATTTGATTTTAAGTTTTTTTTTTTTTTTTGGTACCATTTTAAAAAATTTTGAATATAAATAAAAATAAAATAAATAATTGTGAGTTAGAGAACCCATTCCATTACTGCGTCTGACTTAAAAAATTAAAAAAATTTCCTGTGAGAAAATACTTTTATTATTATTCCTTGACTTGAGCGAAAGAAGAGCTCCAGAGTTTGATCACTTTTTGTTTATTGGTTGGACTTTCGTTCGATTTCTGTTCTCTTTTGTCCTGTAAATAGAAAAGAAAAACAAGTGCAAATCAAGTTTGCTTTGAAGTGGACAGATATGGAAAAAAAAGAAAAAGCAGCAGCAGTAGAAGAGAATTCCTTTTGAATTTAAAATGAAATATAGGTTTTGTTTGTCGCCATAATCATTTCCACAGCTATTAATAACTGCATGAAAGGCATGGCTGTCATGGAACTTAAAGCCACTTTGTTTGGGACCTAGTATATTAATTATTAAATTCAATTAGAATAGAGGTGGGTCATTCCCTTTTTAAAAAAAAAATTATTTTATTCCTTATAGAATAAGTGCAAATGCCATGGCATAAACTCGTTCAATTCCAATGTGGGGTTTTGGTATATTATTGAACTCTAAAGAAATTTTGCAATTTCAAATATCTATCTCCCAAGTTAATGAGTTGTACTTGTATATATCTATCTTCCAAGTTATTTATTCGGGGATTTTACACAGTAGATTGCAAAAATCCTCTCCTCGTGCCAATCTCCCTCTCTCTTGTCTATGTTAGGTAGCCTCCACTTGCCTGCTTGCGATGGATAGCCTAAGAAAGAGGGTATATGTCTCTTTCCTTTTATCATTTAGTCCTGCAAAAAAGGGTTGCTTCCCCCGGAGTCCTGACCATTCCCAAAGTTTCCATTTTTGTAGCTCGTATTATTGGCAACAATAGAAAGATAAAGTTTTGTGATTATTTAAACTACTACGTGTGGATACAATAACAATACAACTCCTTTATTGGAATTATTCCATTTGAAAACTTGCTACTCCATCATCATGAATTCCAAAGATATTTTTGTAATTATAACTTGACAGTGATTTAATTTATTTATTTACTTATTTTTCTCAATGCACATTTAAGTGTTTACTTTTTCATGTTATGTTTGACAACAAATACAACGAACACAACATAACTTGGAAAATGGATTATAGTAAACGCATCAAATTTATTAGTTAGAGAAGTGGATTCAAATGAAAAAGATTTCATCGTGATACCCATACTCTTTGTGCCGAGCCCATCACTCTTCTTTTGCATACACAAAATTCTAAGCCATAAAAGGTAAAAGGTAACGGCGATTTTGCTACCGTTTTTGCTTTGTGTTTGGTTGTCATCTGTCAGACAAAGACTTGGGGTTGACTACATGATGATATTTTAGGAGTTGGGTTAAATCCTTGAAGTTGAAACAAGGACAGTAAAAAATCCATTGGATAACCAGTGAGTCCAACAAAAATTTGTGGTGGGGGTAGGATTCCCATAATAGCAAAGCTCGAGGGTAAAAGACCAAGAAATTAAGAAGCACGTCATGCAATGCGAAACACAAGAAACTCAATCCTCCTTTTCTTTTCGTACTTCGCTTTTTTTCATCGCTTGAAAAGTTGAAAGCAACCATACCCTGTCCCTTTCCTGTCACTCGTTTCATCTGGCTTTTGAGTTTTTTAATTTTAACTCATTTCTCTTTTCCATTTTTCTTTCCCCAACGTTACTTTATACAATTTTCTTCTCTTCTTACAAGACCGGAAGCCAAAAGGAAGGAGAGAAGACTTCGGAGACTATTCCCTTACCTTTCATGGTTATCTTCTATTTCTAACTTTTTCTTCTCTCTCTTAACATGTACAGACACGCGTCTGTAGTTGAATACATTATCCATTCTTGGTGACGAGATGTCAAGATTGCCTGCCTGATCTCTTCTCTTCGTCTTAGTCTGCTAGTAAGCTTTTTTTTTTCCCTTTTTTTCTGTAGGCTTTTTGACGGGACTTTTGTAAGTGCATTAATGCTGCCAATAAGTTAAGTTCTGTTAGTGTTGTCTTCTTCTTTTTCTCGCAACTTATAGAGACTCTGTCTACAAGTACTTTAATCTGTTAGTGTTATCCTTTTTTTCTTCTTGTTCTTCATTTTAAGCATTTTGTCTTTGAGGACTTTGATAACAATTTTTATTTTTGTTTCTTGCTTAATTACCAACAATTAGTAATAATCTTCACAACTGGGAAGCGGGGAAATTACCAATACAAAAATTTTACCTCTTCTGGCTTGATTTCTGCGGACTCTCAGGTACTTACCTTCATGCCAAATCTTTTTTAGCGTTATTGTGTTCTGTTTTTGGTATAATATATTCTATTTGACCTTTTTTTTTAGTATATCCTATGAATTCTTCCAATTTGGTGTATACTTTTTGCGGCTTCTTTGCACTCTGCTTGTTGCGGTTAGATTATTGTCATTTGTTTTACTTTTTTACATGGTGTTCTTGTTCCTTCTAAAGTTTTTTCTTTTTTCTCTCTCTTTCTTATAAGGAAAATTTAAGCTTGCTTGTAGTAGTGGGTACAAACTTTTAGTTTTTACTTTTGAAAAAATTGTCTGTTCGGAGAAAAACAAACAAACAGAGGCCACAGTTCTAGCCAGCCCGTCATTCGCACCCCTGAGTTCTGGGTGACTTATAAACCGGACACAAATTCTGTGGATGTCTTTAGATTAACGACAATAACAGAGGTCGTTCCATTTTCGTCTGAGTAAGTTTTGGGACCAAAAAGATAGTTTCAATCCCACGCAAACTTCAATCTAAAAATGGGACGGCCAAAATGATAACGTGATGGCCTTAGCTTACTGCAAACTTTAACATCTTTGTCCAAGTCGTAACCTAGATAATTATGTTGAATTAAATCTATAGATAATGGTTATAGGTGACTCATTGATCAACGCTAATACGTGCTATCTCTGACAAATACTGGCTGATGACCTCACATAGGCAGATTTAAGAGAACGTGCTATCAACTACTGTAAACGAGCACCCTTCGATCATGAAAGGGTGAGAGACTAACAAATAACACATATATCTCACATTATTATTTACGAAATTTCTCCCTTTCTAACTGAAATTTTGCTTTCTGTTTTTTTGTGGATCCCATACCTAACCTAAGTAACAGAGTTTTTACGCTTGGTAGATGATATTACTCTTAGCTTTCTTTATATGTTTTCAGACCGTTGGAAAGCAGTCCTCGCAATGGTTTTATTCATCTGAGGAGGTGGATTTTATCAACCTATCAACGGTCAAGAGAGACAAAATTTGTGTGGTGGTTGAAATTTTTCTTCTGTGAAATTTCAGGCATCATTAGTTATTGCCATATGTGGAAACAATAAGAAGCTCTTTGTTAGTTTATTGGGAAAACCTCATCCAAACACTCAATCAGTCAAAAATGGTTATTAATAACCGAAACCGCTATTCTCATAAACTTTTAGTGGAAAGGGAGGGGAACTTAATCACCGTCTCAAATTCGGCTCAGAAGGCTGAGTCATTTAACGAGAATGATTCGCAAACCAATGTAATTTTCTCTCCCGTGAGTAGAGTAATAGCAAGGATTGACAAGTGAGAATCCCTTGAATTAGTTGGGGAACTAGAGGAATATTGGAGCAAGCATAGAGAAAAGGACCGACAATGACAAATATTGGAGTGGAGAAATAAGGAGATGAAGAGGGAGATTGCGGAGTTGCATAGGCTATTCCACGAGGGTATGGCAGAGACAGGCCATATAAAGCGTTTACGTTATCCGGAGTGGAGGAAAGCTGCATCCAAACCAATAGGGGAAAGGTGACTGTAGGCTCTTCAGTGGCAATTCCTCCAATCGGAGAGTATAGGGTCACAGTATCCTAGAAGGGCAAGGAGAAACTTACTGAGTTGCAAGCTAGGCTTAAGATGAGAAATAACTCCCCTTCCCGAATTTACGATCCCTTAGAGCATGTGCCCTCAAACACTCCATGTAGCCTGTCTGTCAACCTGCAGCACAAAATAGAGCATAGGTGAATCGTGGTTGACCTAAGGTTGTAACTCAACGAGTAATGATCTCGTGACCATATAGTTCAACATGCACCTGGTCAGAAAATTGATAAGTAGGCTTTTGAAGCCTGCGTAAGACACATAATCAAGATGAATTCTAGGCACGACTCCTTTCTGAGAAGATATATTGACTGACAAGAGAGGTTTTGGAGTTGACGTTCCCAGAAAAGTTTAAAATGTCTTAAATTACCCTTACACCAGGAAGGGTGACCCACCCAACATGGCATCTTAATATTTTTAGAGAAACGATGTTATTTTAAGGTCTGTCAAAATAACAAATGTATAGCCTCTTCCTGTTAACTTTGGAGGGGCAGGCTAGGAGATGTTCAGAAGCATGGCTTTAAGAACGATTGGGAGTTTTGGACAATTAAGCTAAGCCTTCCTTAAGAAGTTTTGTGGTGCCACCCAGACCGTTCGAATTGTAAGCTCCCTCTTACTGATTTGCCAAGAGCAGTCTGAGGAATTCATGAGGTGGTATTAGGAAGAAGTCATCAATCTAGGAGCTTTTCATCATGCCCTAATATTGGAAGGCTTATAAAGAGGGTTGAGAATTAAGAAAGGATATTATACCATTACTAAGCAATCCATCACCACATATGAGGCCGTTCACAAAGAACTCTTCAATGAAATCAAGATCGAGGAGCAAATTTTTATGTAGGTGAGAGAAGACATGATGATCAGGCCGATACAGATGAAAAGACCCCAAACTCAAAGGCTTGACTATAGAAAAGATTGTTAGCTTTGTTTAGGTGTTTAATTTTTTTCAAGGATAAATTGTCTGTCTGACTTAGGATCTCAGCGCAGAAAAGAAAAAGGATAGTTTATATATTTTGATCTATTTACGTCAATGAGTTAAACTTTTGCTTACTAGGAACACCGGAGAAGCTGTAGCTTGTTCTAAAGAAAAAATCTATGAGGCTATTGTCTCTGTGTGATTGGGATTAGTGCGCTGACACTTGTGATGTGATTGGTCTACGTATCAGAATTCACTATACTGTCAAATTGCAGTGACTATAAAAACCTTTTTGTCCGTAGAACTCTCTATAATGTTGATGATTAATTGATCAACAGTAGGACTAAGAAGCTTAATCATGAAATTATGTATTTGTTTCTTATTTTTCATGTGGTGTTGTCTGATATTTATCTTATATTTGACCAGGAATTGTGTTTGAGGGAAAAAAAGAATTGGAGAAGTAAATCTTCCATTGATATTGTTTTACAATGTTTTAGTTACTGGGTTCTGTATCTTGAAAGTGCTCCAGGCTAGAAGTTATCGTAATCTGGACATAAAGCTTGGAATTTAGTTAAATCGGAGGACAAGTTAAAAGGAGAAATTGAATTATTCTGGGGACTGATAGATGGAACCATCAGCATCCGGTTCTTCAAAGAGAGCGAGAGCTCCTGGCAATGGCACTCAAGTCTCTTCTTGCTTGGTTGATGGATGTGCTGCAGATCTTGCTAAATGCAGGGACTATCATAAACGCCACAAAGTATGTGAGATTCACTCGAAGACTCCAAAAGTTACTATTCGTGGTCAGGAACAACGGTTCTGCCAACAGTGCAGCAGGTATATATGAATTAAAATTTTTGCCTTCCTATTGTATTAACCCTACATTTAATTTTGGCTCCATATTATGCTTTTCATTGTGATTGTCATCTCTTTATATTTTATGTAGTAATTACTTGTGATTGAGTCTACCGGGCGGGTTCTCCACATGACTTACCATGTCTCTCTTAAATTGTTTATTTAGTTCCCATGAGTTGATTCTTGAATAAATTAAAATGATAACAGATATATCAATTTTCCAAATTAGCTTGAGTTTGCATCTATTAGCTTTTAGCTGTCCGGAGTACATTAGATTTTAATGCTACTAGTATTTCATACTCCGGCATTTATGAATAAATTTGTATTTGCTGTTTAGCACTTCTTACATCTAATAGCCTTGATATTTAAATAGTAATTGATTTATTTAGTTTGCACAAGATGAACGGAAGAAATTGCTTTGGAAAATGCACTGGACGAAGACAAAGTATGGCTTCTATAGTTTTTTCTTTTAAGGTTAAATTATGGGTCATAAGTAGCTGAATAAATTTGCAGAAAATGTCCTTAACACCTATTCTTGATGATCAAGATCTTTTATTGCTATTTGATTCTCTAATGCAATATTAGTAGTGATCAAACTCTCTAATTCTATCAGAATTTCTAAGCAATGGGCTATTCTTCGTAGAACCAAGCAGCATAATAGATGCATTACTTAGACTTGCCCCGTTTCTATTGAATCACACTTTATCAGGTTTCATTCATTGGTGGAGTTTGATGAGGGAAAGCGAAGCTGCCGGAAACGACTTGATGGACATAATCGGCGCCGTAGGAAGCCTCAACCAGATTCTCTGTCAATAAATTCAGGGAGGTTTTTTTCGGATCACCAAGGTCAAATTCTTATTTTGTGTTCAATCAATATATTTGTTATCCTCATTTGGAATATTTGATTGCCAATGAAAGGTCATTCCTTCCAGGCATTAACATAACTGATTAATCCTGTTGTAATACTTTATATGCAGGTACTGAGTTTATACCATTTGGTAGCCCTCAAGTATTTTCTGCAGGTCTGGCAACACCTGCTTGGACTAGCATTGTCAAATCCAAGACTGATGTTATGCTTCACAACCATATAGACTACAGTAACAGGACCTTGTTTGATGGATCCTCTTCTCACAACTACAAAGGAGGGAAGCAGTTCCCTTTCTTAGAAGGCAGTGCCAATTCCACACACACCGGGGTTTCTGTCTGTCAACCACTTCTCAGTGACAATACCTCAGTAGGCAATGGTGGTAGCAGCCAGAAAATGTTCTCCAACAGATTACACCGACTAGACAGTTCTAGTCGTGCTCCCTCTCTTCTGTCATCACCGCAATCTGACACTCGGGAGATCAGTTTTGGCCATATGGTGCGGACTGACTCAATCCCAGCAGCTCAGTCCTTGATTCCAAGTCTGACTTACAGTGGGTTAGGAATGGATAGTGAGCCAATAGGATCTGCTTTGGTTACTGATAGCAGTAGTAATGCCAACCTATATGACCAGAGCCGGTATACATTTCAGATTGGGGCTGATAGTTCATCTACAGCTGGAACTCACCAAACACTCTCCTTCTCTTGGGAGTTGTAGTTAACCATCTATGGATTTTCTTCTGACCAGCTAGCTTGGTTGAAATTGAAATAAAAGCGCTGGACTAAGCAGCAAATATCACTGCATGAGTTATGCAGCCGCATAAACAGAGAGATATTTTAGTTGCTCTTGCTACTTTTTGAACTTGCTCTCCGTTTAACTTGTAGCTCACAAACAGTGGGTTAACTCTTATTATTGCGTGCATAAATTGGGCAAAAATATATTCCCCCGTCATTAAGATTTTTGGGATATAACTTAGTGCACGCTACTCTCACCGACATGAATAGAATTAATCCATTTCAATGCAAAACACACCGCTAGTTTAATTGATCCTATGTAAATGCTTCAGTAATGAGAAAAGTGATTTCAAACATCCGGGCAAACAGTATTGATAAGATCTATGGTCAAAGTCAAGTTGAAGTGCTCTGTTTTATTATCTTCAATAAGTGTTAATAAATTTATTATCCATTTCCGATGGGGAAAAGATGGAATGGTGCTTATCATCTCAATGACTCAAATGTATTCTTTTGTTACTGAAAATAGAGAAAAATAAAAAACTAGGACATTCCATTTGATGTGCTTGGGAGCTGAATAGACTGATAGTACTATTAGCGTATTCTCCCACGTCATGTTTTTCAAAGTGGTCATGCAAAATGGTGCCGTCAAGATGCTCTTGGCATCTTCTCTCGCATCATGGTATATGGTGGGACTGCAAAAATGATGCCGTCAATATTCTAAACATTGAGATGGTTTCTGCCTCGTAACTTCTTTGGAACCTATCACCGAAACATGTTCCGTCCCATTACGAGTTAAATTACGAATAAAACCACATTCTATCATATTACTAGTTAAATTAAGAATAAAGCATCAACATGAATCCCTGACCCATGCGCTAATTTGCTCCAAAAAAACAATGCTCAATTGCCAATGGGTTCAGACCTTTTAAGGATTTCTTAATGGATTAATACTTCCCTTTATTGAGATATTATGGAAGGTAGAGTTCAAATCTTTCGGCATGCAACTAACAAGATCATTATCATCATATCACAACACAAGCAAAGAAAAAGAGAAACCCGTATCTTTCTGGCCGGTTGTGAAAGTGAGTCCACAATATAATCCTGGAAATCAGTTCCCAAATGAAAAAATAAAAAATATTTAAAAGATAATAGGGGAATATCATCGAACCCCTACACAATCTTGGATTATGTTGATACAGTATTCTAGATAAATATGTAGTATGTACATAGAAATAATTAACCTCTTTTGGAATTAAAGTGGGGCCAATCGCATGCTTCCGTCTCTATCCTCAGTTCAAAAAACACGTTAATATTTGTTCGATTCATACAAACCCGTGCTAGGAAATTTCCTTAAACTCCTCAACGTTTCAGCTTGACATGGTGAGAAAACACTTGTATAAATAGAGACCAGGAGTCAAGACAGAGATATAAGCAGCAGGAAGCAGTTAGCAGTTAGCTAAGCACAACATCTTTCTCGCTAGAAAATGGAAACAACAGACAGCAACAAGACAAAAGGGTTCCTGAAAAGTAAGCTTGCAAAGACTTTTCACCGGATGACGACCAAGAGAAGTCGGCAGCCGGTCCAATGCGTTAGCAACTATAAGGTAACGCCTATGCCTACGTCTATTCCTCCGTCTGCTCAAAATGGCTCCGTAATTTATGGTCTCACTCAACATCAAGAATTTCCAAACATTATTTCACCCATGCAAAAGGTGACGACGATAGCGAATTCTTACAAGAAGACCACGAACAATAGTACTCATCATTGTGACAGCATAAGCAATGGGTCTTTCGATTACGGTGGGGGTGATGAGAACGTCGACTTGAAGGCTTCCAATTATATTTCGTATGTTCAAGGGAGATTCAAACAAGAGAGAATCGATGCTAATGGTGATGCATTTTAATTTTGTATAGATCGATGTATCAGTTGTATGTTAGAAGTTTGAGTTCGATTGTCTAAATTCTAATAACTTTAGGTGTGCGTTTTCTTGTCATTTCACTATTTGATGTTACAGTTTTTCAGAGGTTAAAAATCAATGGAAAGTACATCATAAACTCTTCATGCATTGAGAAATTAATAAACTGATATTATTGTTCGAGCTTTTGCAGCTTTTTTATGTTTAACTGGAACTTATGTATCTTTGTCTTATATATGGAATTAGCTCTTCTACGATAAAATTTTACTCCGCTCGTCTGTAAAGAAAGTTACGTGGTTAATGTTTTTGATCTTTAACTGAAAATTTTAATATTGCAATTGCACTCAGAAATCAGAGGTAATTAATGCTTGTAAATTAAGCATATTAGATACAAATAAGTAGATTTTGAATATATTCTCCAGAAAAAGAATCTCTGGAATCTTTACGGGCAGCGAAACTTCATGATCACCAACGTGTTTTGTTGGGTTAGGAGAAAATAGAGTGGAAAGGAATCCATGGAAGCTAAGCTTGATTTAGATTGGGGCAAAATGCAATGGACCAAATAAGGCGAGTATTTCCCCCAAAGTTTTTGTTTTTTAAGAATCCCATATCAGAAATGGTCCCAATATACCCAAACTATCAAGGCCCAAGTGACCTTACCACTGATCCATTGCCCCCAGCACACAGATTAATCAATTTAGACCAAGCTTTGTTAAAACAATTTTAGTTTACCTCAAAACTAGAAAATAAAATTTTAAAAAATGATAATAAATTATATACATATAATATTTTTTAATAAAAAAATCTTACATTTTGAAACAAAACTCGTTAAGTTTGTTGTAATTTTACTAATGAATCCTATCAAATTCTTCCTCATTTCTTTTCTCTCTGCCTCATTTTCCGTTCAAGTCATGGGACCATTTGCACACCCTCGCCCCTTTCTTTCTTTAAAATCCAAAATCAATTTTCCTCCACAAATCTATTATTATTATAGATTTCTAATTTTTCTTGTGCATTCTATCATGACCATGTGAAGTACTCAATTATTTCATATATATTTGGAAATTTGAATGTGACATGATTGTTTGCTTCCACTTACTAAGTATTG
>JAVXUL010000012.1:9791898-9806028 GCA_035590515.1 Trichilia minutiflora | reverse complement strand
CAACCAAACACCTATATGAATAAAGCATACCCAAACTGACTTCTTGTACAAGACGTGATTAGCCCTATACATATACACCATATGAAATATATCCGTCCATACATAGTCCAATTCTAGACGTCTCAGGTAAAAAGATTACATCGCATACTATTATAATCTATTAACAAATCATTGACTACATGTATACCACGTGATTTGTCAATATATAGCCTTATTCGATAAATAGTTCATCAATTATAAATCTATACTAATGCACTTATGACAATACCCATATTTTCAACTTACATATATCATCATATGATATCATTAGTAGCAACTAGTATGCTTGCTATGTGATATAGTTGCCCAATCTATATCACGTACATAACGAACACTTTGATAAATTTATTTAACCATTAAACGAAAACATCTAGACTATTCACATACATTATTTATATATGAGTATGCTAATATAAAGGAAACAGCTAATTTATGTGAATAAAGAACAATTTTATCATTTATAAACAAAAGTTAATACAAGATCACTATCCTTGAAATCGATAACACGAATAGTTTCTGGGGCATACACTAACCGTTCATATAAAAGGTGGCGATGAAATCACTAAAGATGGTGTGAGAGACTAAGGATAAGTTTTATACTAAGCTCATCTCTTTCTCTCCTTCTCCTATGCACCATCTAGTATAGCTTTAAGAATTAGAGAATCAAGAATAAGGAATTTTGTGCACATATTAAAACCTTTTAATTATGTAAAATAAATCAGAGAAAAATTCAAGATTATTTAGTTTTTATAAACTAACATCATACGAAGTGAATTATGAAAAACAGATAACTTTAAACTATACTAAACATACCGTCACAAACATTGCAGACTTAGATCATAATAAGTATATAAATTTAAAAAATAAAATAAATTAAATCTTAAATTGCTCCTATTATTTTCTTCAAAATACATAACACTTTGATATGCAAATAGGGAAATGAATCTCATTATTTCTTAGTGGGTATTAGAATCTCGATTAACTTGAATAACATAAGCTTTTGTGACACAACAACTTATGCATTCCTTAACTAGGTAGGTAAACTCTTACCAATTGTAACTCATACAACTTTCAATATTATTCAGCCTCTAAAATTTTATGACATTGTGTGATACAACAAATCATAAATTCTAGTTAAGTGAAATTAACATTTCTTATGAATAAAGTTTTATCATATAACCCTTGTGTGACATAATAAAGCTATATAACTACACTCAGGTCAAACATCTCATGTAAGATGTATTAATTTATGATGACAAAGAAATGGATCTTGTGTGACACAACAAGCCACATCACATTGCCGAATTCAATCAACACATAAATGTTGGAAAGACTATGTCCAATATTCTTATTATTCAATATTCCATTTAATATTAATTACAAAGAGATTTGTTATTAAAAAAGGTCTCATTAATTGTTACATATTTATAACACTTAGAAAACATGCTTATGACACTCATAACTTCCTACATCAACATGTAATGCACAATCATCATATGAATATTCTAGTCAAGGGCACACACACAAGATGATGTACATGTAACCATTTAAAATAAAATCATGCTTATTCATACTTGACACTCAATTTCTTAGATATATCTACATATACTTTATTGGCCTTAACAAAAATCTATCAATTTTCAACTCTTGAAATTGATCTTATCTAAGCCTTGATCACTTTATAAGAGATATGAATCCATTTTTAATTGATCAAAATCATCAAATTAGACACCTTTTTCAAGGCACTTAGGTTTCAGCCAAATTTCAAAACAAAGCCTATTTTTGTTCTTAATATTTCTTTTCCATCAAAATTTATAATTTAACAATTATCCTTAAATGTAATAATTCTTATTACTAATAGTAATTTCATAAGAAATATTTATACAATGAACAAACATCAAGTTACACATCAAAATGAGCTTATAGTCTATTTTAGTAAATCTGACAACTTATGTTGTATATTTTTATCAAATCACTCAACTATGGAATAATTCATCAAAACATCAAATTTTATGCCAAATATGACCTATGAGGATAATTTGGATGATGCATAACACACACAGAACCATTCCTCGCAAAACTGCTCGACAATCGAATAATTGAGTTACTCGCTCTGGTTGCCAAAAATGTGACCTATAATCAGTATCCAACACTTGAACACTCAATATATGTATTAAAAAACCCTTATTGACTCAAACATCAACTAAAACAATTTCGAACCATTGGAAAAAATTCTGACCATAAATTATTGCAAACAAGCGAAAACTGCCCAGGTTTTTCGCTAAATGAAGGGCTGTTTTTGCATATTCACTTCAGGCAACATGCAACATCATTTAAAATCCAAAATTTTCAGATTTCAAACACTTTGAATGCATTATGAAATGATCACAAAACCAGGGTATGAAGTGGCAGCAAGCACTCCCAATTGTTTCACACAAACTTGACCTACCAAAACCGAATTTGACCGATTTTTCATTAAGATTCAAGCTCATTTCATCATCTTATCAACACATATCCATAATGTACTCAATAACCAACCCCTATGCTCTGATACCATTGTAAGTTTCTAGCATGCTTAAACCTTAAATACATTAAATGTAAGTTTGCATGCAAAAAATCTAGATATTGAGCAAAAATAGACATAATAAAAGCTTTATGAAAATATACCCATTTTTATGCATTTTTTGAAAGTGTGTTCAAATCATGTAAAGCTTTAGACCAAATTAGCTCTTACTTTAGAGAGTGATGCCCTTGACACTTGAATTCTCTCCTTGGTTTTACAAGAAACTTAATCAAAACACTTTAGATCAAGTTAGGTTCTTTAGCATAACGTAGGGTTTTCAACACTTGGTAAATCAATTTCAACTCTTAAAATTAATCATGCCCACACATAAATCACTTCTCAAGGATCAAAAGACTCATATTAATTGATCAAAATGATCAAAGTTTTATTAAGAAACCATAGGAGCAAAAATTCAGACAAAGGGCGAGAAAGCCATCTTTTTCATGGTTTTTCTTTTCTTTTTCATCATTTTTTCTTCATAAAAATGATCCTTAATTTGTATATATATTTTCACTTAATTAACAATTAATTAAATGAAAATACATGAAAAAAATGGTGCCAAATGTGTGGTTAAGATGGAGACACATATCATGCAAATCCACAATTGATTCTTATTTAAGTGTAAGGTCAAAATTATGTCACTTGCTAAGTTTTCATTTGCTAGGATGAAAACTTAACACATATCACTTATACCATACATAAGATTAGGTTAACCAATCAAGTTGCCTTAACTTAATATACTAAAGTGATGCATAATCAGATTAGGAAATTTTAGAGTCAACTTATAGCAAGACTCTATAGGTTTACTGTAAAGCCAACAGTATACAATATGATTGAATTAAACTCATTAATTCTTTTCGTATATTGAATTAAATTATTTAATTCTTTTATTTAATTAATCTTTAAAATATTAATTAAATATATATACAGACTAATATTGACACTTAGCCATGCAATACAACCCCTAGATTACAATGAAGTGCAAAGCTTCAAGAATGAACCTTTTCGTCATCAGTTATCATATAATTCAATCCTTCTGACACACAATACTCTGATCGAACTAGGGGTATGCTATAATCATCAAACCCTTTTAGATCCAATGCTATGTATAATAAATAATATATTACGAATCTATGGTGTATCACTATTGAGAACACACTTCTCAATCACACACAATATATTACCCCGGTCGAGAACTTTATGAGTGAAATTTGAATTATTCATATAGAGAATTCTACCTTAAACACTAAGGTCGATGGATCCTTTTTTTAAATACTTACATATCTCCATGAATGTCTCATCATACCTGATGATTACCTATCACAAGCCTGAATATAGATTTTCCCTGAGTAATATCAAAGTATGGCAATTCATCCACAAGATAATCATAGTGTCGTAAATTCTAAGGATCACTTACACAATTGATACGATGAATATTCAATTGATGATTAAGTGTAATTAGCATTTATATAATTCATGTGAGTCTGTTCAGTGAATTCATACTCAATCAATGAGCACATATACACTTCTTTTAGTGTCTCAACACAAGTAATCTATGAGATCGATTACCCTTTATTACATATGGCAAGGATAGTGTATATTAATCTTTTTAGTACTATAAAGACCTCACTTTATAGTCCCACGATTAGGAATATTTAAGAATAATGCTATCAACACACAATCTTATAAATATGAACTCATTATAACAGTGTGTATTGCATACATTATATAAGCTTTATCATGACATGTAAATCAAACATACATATTGTCATGATAAACGATAATATAAATAGTAATACTCATTTTGTTAATCAAAAGATTTTTAAGAGATTTTAAAGTCACAACATATATCACATCATGATTGGCTTTTAAGGCATATATCTCTTTTAGTGACATTGTTTTAGACATTTATCGATATTCGTTTAGGAACTTGAATTACGATAGAGTCAATAGGAACTCTCAATCCTATTGTTTGAGTCAATAGATCTCATTTTGATCATCAACTGAACTCCTATATAAATAATGTATAACCAAATCGGCTTTAATGTACAAGGCGTGACTAGTCCTGTACTTATACACCATATGAACTATATGTATCCTACAAGATTTAATTCAGATGTCTCAGATCAAAGGCTATATCACATACTAGTATAATCTATTAATAAATCATTGACTACATGTATACCATGTGATTTATCGATGATTGATCACATTCAATAAATAGTTCACAAGCCATTAATCCATACTAATGTCAACTTACTTATATGATCATATGATATCCTTAGACGGTATTTAGTATGTCTACTATATGATATTGATGCCCAGTTAATATTAGCTCTGTAAAGAATATTTTGATATTTATAATTAACAATTAATTAAATTATCTAAACTATTCACACACATACTTTATTATCTAGCATGATTTTATACAGGAAGCAACTTATGTTTGTAAATAAAGAACCATTTCTTTCATTTATGCATAAAATTACAATCCCAGAAACCAATGACAAGAATGATTTCTAGGACATACACTAAGAATTATAGGCTAAGGTCAATAATTGTTAATAGGTTATTAGAAAGATAAGTATAAAAAGCTTAAATAGGTTTAGTAAGGGATAATTTTTGTTGGGATGACCTTTTGATTCAAAAGGATAAAACTTAATGCCTTGGTCATTTTCAAGCTACATGCATCAATGTTATCTCAAAGCCTTAGAGTAAGTTCTATAGGTATATAAGTATGATTGACTATACTCTCATAGACAAAAAAGAACTGATTTTATTGATTAAATCACTATAGGCTCAATTACTTACACGTTTTACGTATACTATTAGACTTTATACTTTTCTTTTAATTTCTTTTCAAGGATTAACATTAGTTTGAACAATAATTTTTATCCGATTAATCTATACTAGTCCTTAACTATTCATTCAATTTAATATACACATACATGCTCTTTTCCTAAGAAATGTAAGGCTTTCATTCATTTAAAAAAAAAATAAACAATTTAAGCATATACAAGAGAATAATTATGAGAGTAAGTAAAATTTTTAATTTTTAGTCAAATTCCACCCTCTCCTCTCCCCCCTCACACACACACACACAAAAAAAAAAAATCACATTGTCTTTAATAGGAAAAACAATGGAGATATTTATAAGCATAGAGGAGTGAAAGAGATAAACTTTCCTGAAAAAATAATGTCGATGCATCATTCTAAAATGGTTAGAATCATACATCACGGTCCAGGTGAAGTAAAGCTACCTATAGGTTAGGAGCAAAAAAACCTAAAACACAATAAAATAGAACAAGTAAAAGAGAAGAAAACACGTAAAAGGCTAAGATAGAAGACAACTATAGGTCGGCTCCACTATATACATGATAGATAAGGGAAGCTCGGTAGCTAAAAGGATGGTCCTAACTTAAAACATTCTTTGAACTCATTAAAGCAGTGGGTCATATATGCCTAAAACTTTTGCTGATCCTATCGGATCTTCTGTTGATCTTGACATACCTATTTAACATCCATTTAATGGAATGTAACATGCACATAATGCATATGAGTCATCACTATGACATACATATTCATATATGGCCTTCATATGACGGAGAATTCACTCTGCTCATATCCACCCATCTATTCTTTTTTCCATGGAAGCACTATTCAATAATCAATAGAGCTATGATACATTTATAATTATTGTATTTTTATTTAATTTTAAATACATTAAAAATTAAATTCGTAATAAATATTTGTTTTTATTTATTGTTATTTACTAACCATTCAGTATTCATTTAACGTAATTGATAATGAGTGTGTGCTACATATTTCAATATAGCTATAAGTTAAAATTATAATGTCTTAATTTTAAAGGATTTTTTAATTTTATAGAATGAAACAAGTGTACCTTTCCAATATTTTTTATTAATTATTATTGTCAAAGAAAATTAGGGTATTTTTTATGTACGGATACATTATAATTAATATTCAAAAAATATTATTAAATATTTTTTAATTTTATTTTTAAAATACAAGAGAAATAGCAAAATCCTAAACAAAATTGTAAAATATCAATGCACATCAATTTACATAAATAATTTGTATAACAAATTTATATCCCTAATACTACTCTTAAAAAAAATAAACGCAAAAAAATAATTTGGCCATAAGATGTAAACCTGTGAGCTACCAGAAAAGCTTCAATCAAACCAGCTCATTTGTTGATTTCATCATAAATGTGGTATTATGATTAAGCTTCAATCAAGCCACAAAAGTTATATTCATAATTTGGACAAATGCATGTTGGATGTAGTGTTTTATTTTAGGAGATATTCGTGTTAGTCCTGAGTTTGAATCTCTGATAGTGCACTCAGGTGTAAAATTTGTTGCAGTCATGATTTTATCTGATCGTTTGATCCCGTTTGTCAGGGGATCGAGTTGAGCGCTTATTTAGTTAAGGACCTGAGCTCCATTTTGGTGACGCTATTCAAGGACAGTCGAGGGTCTGGATCCTTCTGACGGAGTCTCTCGAAATATTAGTTGGCGATCCGAGTTTTCAAATTTAAAAAAAAATAATAATAATGATAATAATAATAATAATAATTTGGACAAACTCTCTTACGTACCAACATTGATTCGGACAAGTCGATGTAACTTTCTTTGATGAGTTTACGAAATCAATGTTTTTTCAATTTTTAACCAAAGTGTTTAACCTTAAACAGATTCCATTTATTTGTCCAAAATTGGTCCTGTTTCAAGAATGGTATCAAAAAGTACTTTAATCATCTACTTAACTGCCTAATCAAAACCTTCAATCTGGGATTAAAGTTTATTTGTTTTTGTCTCACTACATCTATTGTAGAACATGCACTTTTTAAGGTCGTGAAAAAGATTTTGTTTTGCTTAAAAAATGAAAATTATGCAACATATCTCTTTCTAATTAAATTCTTATTAGATAATTAAATTTCTACACATTATTTAAAAAATATATTTAATTATTATATTTTTTCAAAATATAAATATATTGTTGATGCGGAATTTTGTAAGCAATACATAGAGAATCAAAAAACCTCACATGTAAAAAAATTAACATATTATAAAAAATTCCTTTCAAGATTCAATAAATTCAAGTATTGATGCATGTAGGAAATTTCAAATTAACATATATTATTTATAAAAAAATTGAATATCTCAAAAAAATTTACTGTTTAAACCTAACTAATCAACATTTATGTTATATTAAAATAATAATTTAAAAAACATATACACTCACACAAGTTTTGAAAAATTAATTATTCTTGCACTTGAAGTTAAAAAAAAAGACATACATTTTAAAGAGAAATTAATAATAAATGCTGATAAATCGATAAATCAATAATAAAAACCTTTTTATAAATGAAATTTGTTCTATAATTTCTTTATATGTGAATTTACAAAAAATAAATATAAATTTTTTTAAAAAGAAAACATATATTAATTTTTATAAATTGATATTTTTAAAAATTATGAAAATTTAAAAATATCTATCAAATTAGGACTAAAGTTGGAAACTTCTAAACTTTTAATTGAACAAATTTATGTATGTAATTGATAATTAATAAATAATTATATAACGAAAATAAATAAAAATATTTGTTTTGAAAATTTATAAAAAGGATAAATAAATTTAAATTAATATGTAATCTTAATTTTTAAAATTTAAATGTTTTTATGGTTACGGGTCTTCAAGATTTTGTACATACATATTTTTTTTTCAAAAAAAAAAAAAATTTTGATGAAACCAAAAATATCCAAGCCAATTGCTTTGTGTGCTAAAAAATAGTTCAGAATATGTGTCGCTGCCCTGTTAACCTTCTGCATTTCCCATGTGCAGTGGTTGAAGAAAATATCCAAAGCAGACCTCTAGGCAGGGTCGACCCAAAATAATAAAAAATAAAATAAAAGTGAAGAAAGTTACTGAAATCACAGTTTCGATTCTTGTTCATCTTCAACTGCATTATTATTCAATGCAAATCATCCCTATTTATACATTTATTTCATATATTTTATAATTATTTTATTTTTATTTCATTGGCTTAAATATTATATATATCCCAACTAAAAAAGTAAAAATGATACTTGGATCATGTATGGTGACATTGTACATCACGATGATCATGATCATGATTGTGATGATCAAAAGTAATCGAATCACAGAGGCAGATATGGTTGACACTTGGCACCAAACAAATCGTAACTCAAGATGAGTGTAAAATTGATTCACTCAAGCTTTCGCTACCCGGGTTTGAACTTTTAAACTAGGAACAAAAGAAACGAAAAGAGAAGAAAAGGACCATCATCACCGCCCACTTGTTTTTCTCATCCGATAGGACTTACGCTTTGAGATCCCCACCAGACGTGACTTCCTTAAAGAGAAGTACCCAAATATAGGATGAAGTACACGTGTCATTATTTGATTTTGACATTTGTTTGCCTAAGATTAGAATGAAATCTGACATTGATAAAGTGATATAATTCTCCAGTGGGACTCACATCAATGCACTAGTTCGCACAACTTGCATTACGAAGGATTGACATCAATTCAAGCCAGCTAATTATTTTGATATATTTATTTTTAGAACATAAAATGTTTTCCAAAAGAAATTTGATTTTGTAAGTTTTGTAGTGAAATTGAAGTTGTTTTTTGTTCTAAAATTCATACAACTACTTGGAAGTGCTTATTGAAGAAGCACTTTTTGGTCCTGTCTAGATGTACAACTAATGTTTTGGCTAAAGCCGAAGGAGAAAAGCAACTTTGGTTGGAGAAGTGGGTGGGTTAATTTACAAAAGGGAAGGGCCAAATGCGATAGCTGTTGTGGGACCACAATTCTAATTTGCTTCGTATGATTGTATCTATGAGCCATTTTGTGCGTAGTAATGATTCCAATGTTAATTTTATTTTATTTTGTTTTTGTTTTTAAGGATTGATTGATGATTTGAACATTGGGGTACGTGGCATACCATAATATAGTTGTAAGATATTTTTTAAAATTTTTTTTATTTGATCGAGAAAATATTCAATATTTTGAGATTAATTTGCATTAAAAAATCAAAATTCGTATAATGTGAAACCTCAAAATTTTTCATATCAGTAAAAGTTTTAATCGTGATAGAAACTTTGATATTTTTAATATCAAATTTTGAATGATATAAAATTTTAAGATATTTCATATTAATAAAGATATTAAATATGATTGAAATCTCAAAATCTTTCGGATCAATAAAAATCTTGATTATGATAAAAAAAATTTTGATTATAAAAGAATTTTTAAATTATTTTATAATGATTATTTTAATTAAAAAAAAAATTTAATATATAAATTAATTCACAAATAAAAAAAGATTACAATGCAATGATTATATATCATATGAACATACAATCCTATAATCCTTGAAAAAGATTTATAAATATAAAATAAGTGTAGACGATTATAAAATAAACTCATGAAAAACAAAAAGATTCCTTAAAAAAAAAAGAAAACTGATTCTTTTGTCATCAAATTGTTATCGATTTGCTTTTTAAAAATAATTTTAAATTAAGAAAAATCTTAATTTAAATATTTTTATCAGAAATTTTTTTTCTTATATATTTTCTTTATTTTCAGAAAATTTTAATTTGAGCAAGTAAGAAAATTGACGAAGAATAATCCTTCATCAATAATTATATTTTTATGTTACAATTTTAACTTTAAAAAAATATAACAAAAAAAAAGTAAAAAAATAAAAATAAAAATAAAACTGTACATTTATTTTGACCATAGTCTTGCCCGATACAAAGGTCGGTAGGCTGCTCTCATTCGTCGATAATCGCAATCAATTCATTAAATAGGGATTGCAATTTCAGTATTACGTATTATAATACCACCTATGACCTACAGGATTAAGGGATAGGGACCAGATAGCTTTAATTTTTGTCCTCCTTCCAATTCAATCCACTAATACGGTGCCTGCCACAAATTCCCAAGCTGCTCCTAAGTAATCGTTGTTGTTCATTGGATTCCAGAAGAACTACTTCGATAGGATTTGATAAATTGCTGTAATTCTTCCTGAATAACTTGGATTCTCCCGTTGAGAGTCACTTTGAAAGTCTTACCTAAACTCTTCCGACTAAATATAATAAAGCCTATAAAACAACAAGCTACTGTCATTTCTTTATTGTAAATTAAGATCTTCTTCGAATTTAATGCACAAATAGATAGAATAACTGCAGCACCAAGTGGTCCATAAGAGCTGTAAATAAATGTTAATTGGTTATTGACAAATTTTCATATAATTTTGAAGCACGTGATGTTTAGTATGATATTAAATTTTTTTTAAAATTTTTTTATAGAGTTTATTAATTACCTGTGCATTTGTATTTGACAATTGATATTCTCTAAGAGAAGGTGGTAGTTTAATAATTTTTAAAATTTTTTATATATATTATATAATTTATTATTATTTTTGCAAAAATTTAGTATATATTTATGGCAATGATAAACACTGTATACAGAGATACACTTATAAATTATTAATCACACTTTATTTTTAAATAAGCCTAAAATATTTTACAAAAATTTTAAAATTAAGATTTTATTCACGTGCTAATTCAATAATAATATTATTAATTATAAAAGTTGAGGTATTTTAAACCGATCAAATTTGGGAGAGATTTTGATTATTTTCTTTAATCTTGTCAGTGTAAAAATTAGTATTCAAATCCCTAAAACAGTAAAGAGAAAAATTAAGATGTTTGAAAGGAATTTAAGCCTTAAGGTATTAAAGAATCATATTGTTTGGTTAAAAAGAGTCATAAATGTATAACAAATAGTATAAAATTATTTTGATTCCTTAGTCACGATATCGATTACAAAAACAAAGTCTAAGTTATTTTATACTCGTTCCAGTTTTATAAAATCGGCATACCGACCTCACGATGAATATCCCAATCTCTTGATCTCTTCAAGAGACCAACTATATAATGAGGATCAAAGCTATTTAAGGTGTATCTTGATTTAAACAAATATTATAAGACCAATACGTAAAAGATGAATCTTATAACAAGTCCAAGTACTTGGTTAGAATTTTGAGTCTAATTGCAGGAAAATTTAAAAATTGATCCTGTAGCCAGCCACATGAGCTCAAAAGTTAACATTGGATACAAGTGAAAGAAATTACGAGACATACAAAATCTCAAGGATTACACGTTGAACATATAGTAATCTCTAAAATCATATGATAAATATTTTACTTATATATATATATATATATATAATAGAAATCTACGCTCAGTCATCATTGCAATGTCCAATCGAACACGGGATCAAGCACCTATCTTTAAGGGGTATGTGTTCGCAGATCACATGACACTCGTTCTTGATACTTAACGCGTGTATAGGGACCACCTTTGCAGCGATACCAAGCATAAGAGAAAACCTCTGATCTCTACCTTAGCACGTCAGTCGAAATGAATTCATGATAACTCAAACCTAGAACCGCAACGAAAGAATATTGATCATCGCCTAAGCCCAAACCATTATCAACTTAAATTTTAAATTTAATAAAAATTTAATACAGTATCAAAGTCAAAATCTCATATACAAACCGCCATATAATAATTCTTATCTTAATTACTTTATGTTTTTCTTTAATTTTGGCCTAGCTACTTAATTAATTTTTATTTCTTTAATTTTGATGCAATAGGTGGCTCTGATCTTAATTAATTTTTTATTTTTAATCTTCTTGGCGCTGCTCTAATCTTAATTAATTTCTGTTTCTTTAATCATGGGACATTAGATTGTTATGATCTTAATTAATTTCTATTTCTGTAAACTTAACCCATTAGGTTGATATGTCCTGTCTTCTTCTACTCTGTAAAATTCTCCTGATTTTAGAATTAAGTTTGAATGCATCTCTCATACGAGGGATTCTATGAGGGGCCTTTCACAGTTTATTTTAAATATTATTATTAAACTTTCATTTATTAGTTTAAACTTTTAGGTCTAATAATATATATATATATATATATATATATATAGCGATTATTAATTTCTACACCAGTACCTCGCTGAGATTTTGGCTTTCTACTGTACTAATGAGCATGAAGAAAACAGAAGAAGAAGAAGAAGAAGAGGAACATTAATTATATGCGTCCTTCATCATAAATTCGCACAGTTTGATATCGATGTATATGCCAATACAAATTAAGGGAGCTGTATCGTAACCTGAATAGTCCTGCGTGAATGGACCACATTACAGTGCTTACAGCTTAGTTTTATGAATTGAACCCATGTGGTGTTTTTGTCACAATATGAACTTTGATTGCGGCTTTTTATTGGTCCCCCACCCCCCACAAACTTTTGTAAATTGGTTTTATCAGAAATTTTTCTTCACACATATTTATTATAAAGAATGTATCAAATTTTACGTATATGAAGGTAAATTCTATGAAGGAGGTCCAGTAAATTATTTTAAATTGTCGATGTGTATCATATTCTGAATGCAATGATTCCTTACGAGTATCATTCTTTTAATGATCCTTTGAATTTGGTAATTAAATTTTATTACTAGTCATTATCGCTTATCTTTCTTAAAATTTGACAATATTTTATTTATATAATAAGAATATAAAAATGATCACTTATCTTTCATTTTCTTTAAAAATATTATTTATAATTACTTTCATACTTTTATATATAATAAAAAAATTAAATATATTTATTTATTGTTTAAAATAAAAAATTAATTATATGCTCAATAATTAAAATTAAATAATTAAAAAATATTTTATATGCTTTATTACTAATAATTAAAGAAAATAATTTTTCTAATTTTTACTGAATCATCGCTGCTGTCTAACAATTAAATATATATTAATAATAAAATAAAATTATTAATATTTAATTAATTTCTTATTTATAATAATAATAATAAGTAATTTGTACATTATAACATAAAAATAAATAAGTAATTATTTTTAATTTTGTTATTATATATAAAAATAAATATAAATTATATTTAAAAAAATAAGTATTTATTTTTATATTTTGATTGTTTAATTAAAATATTATTTTTTTCACAAGCGCTAACTACGTGATAATATCGTTGACTATAAAAAAAATTAATGAACACATGCATACAACAACTGGATTTGTCAGATGAAGGAATCCTCACCTAAAAGTATTTTTGTTGTCATTGTTAACCGACATATGATGTATAATGCAAGAACACATATCACATAGGATGACTCCATCATCATGAATTATGGAAAGATGATTGATCAAATGTGTCACACTCCGATCTATGGGGCCTACCTGTGACAGACGCCACAAATCTCCAGGGAGTACTCAATTCTCAGAATATCCCTGTAGGCCTGTAAGGCTTTCACAATTCCTGTTTTCAAAAACACTTCTAATAATCATAACACATCAAATCAATACCCAAACTCCACACCCATGTGTACATATCAAATCTCAAATTGTTTCAAATCAAAATAGTGCGCACAACAAATAAAA
>JAVXUL010000012.1:9771544-9791798 GCA_035590515.1 Trichilia minutiflora | reverse complement strand
TACTTTTATTGATTTATGTGCATATCTATATTTGAAGTGTTTGTGGTCTTGCTTTATTTCTTTGGAGTTTGGGTGTTAGGCTGGATTGATTTAGAAGTGTTTTAGAAACAGGTTTTATGGATGCCTTACAGGCCTACAGGTTGTATTATATATGATTGAGTACACTCTGGATGTCTGTGGCGGTTGTCACAGGTGGGATCCATGGGTTGGGGTGTGACAGTATCTATTGTAATAAATCTCAACCTTAACTTATATTTGACACACATAAGAGATAGAAGAATTTGCTCTAAATTTGCTTCACCTTCTCTATTAAAGTCCTAATGGGCTTAAGTTATAATCAATGAACACCAATCAAGATAAGTATTACTTGAATTTATAAATTGAAAGAAGCTTTATAAACATGTCGGTAAGATTGTCCTTCGTATTGATTTTCCAAATAAGAACTTTACATTTAATAATGATATCTCGGATAGAATAAAATTTTATATTGATGTGCTTTATCTTTTCATGATACATCTGATCTTTAGTCAAGTGAATAATATTTTGAGTACCACAATGAAGTATAGTAACACCTTGATGAATATTGACTTTGTCAAATAAATCCTTAAAGTATAAGGCTTCTTTGGTTATCTCGATCACTGCCATATATTCTACCTCTGTAATAGACAAAACTACAACATATTGCAAAATAACTTTCCAACTAATTGCACATCCACCAATGCAAAATACATAACTTGTAAGTGATCTTCTTTTATCAATATCTCTAGCATAATTAGAATCCACGAAATCAATCAAAGCGTCATTATTTGTTTTAAGCTCCAAACAAGGGTCTAAAATACCATGTAAGTATTTGAGAATCTACTCACGACCTGTTAGTTTTCTCTTTCTGGATAAGACATATATCTGCTAATGACATTAACTCTTTGTGAAATATCAGAACTTATACAAATCATTGTATACATAATACTATCAATCATGCTTGAATATTATATATATGCTATATAATCTCTCTCTTCATGTAACTTTAATGATTGAGCACCTGATAATTTAAAGTAGCTAACAAGAGGAGTATTAAGCCAAACTTTTTCAAGGTAGTTTTTACGTGACAAATTCAATCTTTCACCTTTTCGATCTCTCTTAATTTTCATACCAAGAATTTTGTTAACTACTTCTAAATCTTTCACTTTAAATTCATTATTCAACTGAGTTTTTAAAATATAAATTTCTTGAATTTATATTTTTGATAACAATGAGTATGTTATCAACATAAAGTAACAAATAAATGAAATAACCATTTTTCAATTTTTGAAGGTAAACATAACTATCATACATACTTCGTGAATAACTAATTTAACATAAAGGACTTAAACTTTTTATGCCACTATCTTAGAGATTGTTTTAGCCCGTACAATGATTTTTTTAATAAGTAAACATGATTTTCTTTTTTGTTAACTTCAAAACCCTTAAATTGCTTCATATAAATTTATTTTTTAAGTTTACCATGTAGAAAAGCTGTCTTAATATCAAACTATTCTAATTCTAAATTATACAAGGCAACCAAAGCAAGCAAAATATGAATAAAGTTGTACTTAACTACAGGTTAAAACATATAATTAAAATTAATACCTTATATCTGATATTATCTTTTGCAACTAATTTTACTGTATACATTTTATTTTTAACCCTTGGAATATTTTCTTTTTTCTTAAATACTCATTTGCAACCAACAATCTCTTTTCTAAAAATGACTTTACAAGAACTCAAGTTTTATTCTTCTAGAAAGATTTAATTTCTTCATTCATTATAATTAACTATTTACTTGAATCATCATAAGAAATTACTTCTGAGTAGGTAGAAGGTTCACAAACTCCATCTATTTCTTTTACAATAGTCAAAGCATATGTAACTAAATTCCCATATCTCAATTGTGGTCGAATCTCTCTCACTGATATGTTTTTGACTACAGAATATTGCTTCTTATCTAGATTATCTTTTTGAAAATTTAAATATCTAATCGAGTTATAGAAGAACTTGAATGAGAAGGAATAAAACTATTGATCACTATCTCCACCTATTTCTATATACTATCATTCTTACCTAATCACAATAATCAAAATATTTCTATTTTAAGGATAATATAGACAACTAATCAAATGTAACATCTTTGCTAATTAAAAAATTTGAGAATCTAGGATCTGAATATCATAATTTGTATCTTTTTATTCTAGAGGCATACTCCCCCCAAAAAATACACCTTTTGACTCTAGGCTCCAATTTTCCTTCATTAATATGTATGTATGCTGAATACCCAAAAATTTACAAATCAGAATAATTTACAAAAGTGTTTAACTAAACTTTCTTAGAAGTTTTAAAATCAATAGCTATAGAAAGAGTACAATTAACAATATAACAAATAATAAAGATCACCTCTTCCTAAAAATCTTTTATTCCTACATTAGAGATTATACAACGAGCTCTTTTTAAAAGAGTTTTGTTTATCCATTCTACCACACTATTTTACTGAGACGTCATCTTAACACGGTGGTGTCGAATAAGTCTTTCATTCTCGTAAAATCCATTAAATTCATCTTCATAAAATTTTAAGTCATTATCTGTTCTAATCAACTTGATCTGTTTTCGTGTCTGTTTCTTAATTATAACTTTTTATTATTTGAAAGTTAAGAAAATATCATTTTTTTTTGTTTCAAAAAATAAACCCAAATCTTTCATAAATAGTTATCAATGAAAGTTAACATGTACCTGACACCACCCTTAATGGAATACGAGAAGGTCAATTACTAGTGAATTAAAGTTAACTTTTTTTTATTTGTCGAAAATACAATGCTTACAAAAATTCATTGACTGCATGTGTTATAATTTGATGATGTCAAAATCAGATAAATATAATGTAGAGATTGCAACAGAACCTATAATTGAAGATCCCTGCAAGATATACGAACTATCAGGCCTGCTTTCATAATCATAAGAGCATCTTTACTAACTTTCAAAACTCCATCTTCAGTTAAATACTTGAATCCAAGCACCTCTAGAGTGCCTAAAGAAATGAGATTTTTTTTTTCAAATCAGGAATATGTCTAACATCAGTAAGCATTCTCATAATACAATCATGCATTTTAATATAGACTATACCCTTACTTATAATATTATATATAAGTATTGTAATATGCCTCTTTGTGGGTGCCTGGTAACTATGTATAGAAAGGTATAATCGGTGATTTGACAATAAAAACAATAAGAAATCCTATGTAGAATATTATTTCCAGTGTCACAGGATACAATTGATTAGCTAATCTTTTCAGATTTAATATTGGTTCATTGGAATCGTATAAACCAATAGCCAAAACTTCTATTAATAGAAAAATAGAACCTCCTGTAATGTACAAAATAATCTTTATAGTTTAATAAAGACATTTCTTTCCACCCCTACACAGATAGAAATAGATAAACGAGAATTAATTCTAACTCCCATATGATGAAAAAAAAAAAAAAGGTCTCGAGACGAAAATGATCCTATTTTACCATTGTGCATCACTAACGTCAGGAAATGGAATAATTGGGAATTCCGAGTAACTGACATAGCTACTAAAGTAGCTAAAGTGGTAATAAATCCCTTCAATAAAATAGGTCCTAGGAAAAGTCCATATATTCCTAATCTTTAGTCAAAATAAAAAAAGTTAATCCATTTATAATCCTCTACTAGTTGAATTAATAGATCGTCTAAGTAAAAATGATAACATAATGTACAGGTCATTAGAAAGAGTTCTAAGATATATATATATATATATATTAGACAGCCTCTAATCACCTTATAAACAGTATTATTACCCATTAAAATAATTGTACTATTACAAGATTGATAAATAAAGAATAAATCCCTATTACTACACATATGATAAGAACAATCCGAATCTAAAATCCAATCATTCTTAATTAAACTTTGTTCTATCATCAGTCAAAAGAAAATTATTTTTATCACTCTCATCTACTGTAATACTTACTTCGACGGTGTCGTAATTTTTTGAATAGTTTTTCCTTATTTTTTAACTTAAAACATTTAAATTTAATGTGTCTCTTTTTTGTGATAGTAATTATACTATAAACTTTTATATCTAGGTTTAAATCTAGTTTTAAATTTTCTATTTTTAGAGTCTCAATTTTTTGACTACCCTAATAATTAAGCTTTCTTTTTGACTTTCACTATCTTTTTCAATTATATCCCTATCAATCTGTTTCTTAAATTTAAAGCAGATTTAATTTTCTAATATGAAATTGTATCTTTTTTATAAATCATAATATTACAAAAATATTTAAAGGACTGAGAAAGAGAATATAATAATAATAGAACCTAATCTTCTTTATCTATTTTAACATCTATATTCTTCAAATCCATATCAATGGAATCAAATTTATCAAGATGTAAGAGTATAGACGTACCTTTTATCATCTGAAGTATATACAATGACTATTTTAAATAAAGTCAATCCTTCATTATCTTCTTCATATCTAAAGTTTTCAATTTCTCTCACATATCTCTCACGATTGTCTCAATAATGACTTCACACAAAACTTCATAAGAGAGATGTAAGACAATACACGATCTTATATTTTTATCTATAGTAATAAAATTTTTATTGTCTAATTTCTTAGACTTTTTTGTCATTTATTAGAAAGTTAACTCAACTCCATCTTGAATTAAGATAGCCTCTATCTTAAACTATTATATTTTGAAGTTGACACTTTGATCAAATTTTTTAATATAAGTTTTTGTTATTATCACTGTTGTCACAAAATTTCAAAAGAGGATTTAATACCAATTTGTTGAGAAAAATTCTCAAAAATTAGTAAAAGAGACTTTGAATAACTAAATAATAAGATAAAAAAATAATATATCAATATTTATGTGATTCGATTAATGTAATCTATATCTACAAACAATATTTTTACTATCTTTAAAAGAAAATATAAAATTTAGGAGAATATTTGTAAACTCACAAATAAAAGAGAATACAAAATTTTTAATTAAAAGCCTGAATTATCTTTGACCCAAATAACTTATAAGTTTAATATTTATCAAAAAAATCTAAAATATTCTCGTAAATCTCTCAATTTTTCACACTTAAAATTATCAAATACCCCTCCTCTTTATAGTTAGGAGGAGGGGCCAACTAATTTAATAAATCAATGCATCCGTCCATCTCAACAGTAATTAATTAAGTCCTAACAGTTATTTTCTAATAATCAGCCATCTAATAAGTCTATGGACTACAACAATTTAATAATCCATCTATCTCTTATAAAAATATTAAAGAAATTTATTTTTTTACATATATTTATTTTATAATTCTCTCAATATTTATGGTACAATAATAGTGCGACTAGTTTTTGAGTAAAAATATTTCATTACTCAATTACCTTATAATGTGCCAAAGCCAAGCAGCTGCACTTCATTAATCACTAAGGCGATTGATGACTCCCTCTATAACTATCACACTTGGTTTGAGTACTATACTAGGATGTATACATTACAAAAGGGTGTTAATTATTTTATTTGATTTTTGAAAGGACAAGATAAGTTAGAATTTTTCAACCTTCTTTTATTTTGAAATTTTTTTTGGTTTTTTAAAAAAAATAATTTGACAAACAAACCTTCTATTCTTTACAATACATGTAAAATATATTTTATTTAATATTTGTAACTGTAGCAACTTTTATTTGATATTACATAACTATTATTTATCAATTACTTTGTCCACTTATACTTCATCTTTATGAATGATATTATTTTATAACTGCTTAATTCTAAACATATAACCTCAATTAATTTTTGTGAGATTTCTATGTTTTAAAAGTGTTAACCCATCATAGTTCTATCACCTTAATATACATAAATTTCCATATTTCCTAAGACAGAAGTAATTAGAATTAATTAATGGGATGATAACGATTAATCAATCATCATATATCGTTGCTACAACTATAAACTTTTTATTTAAACAGAAAAAAAGAATTCATAATTTAACTTTATTTAATCCAATTAATCCTTTCAAATTAAGTAATATCTTAGAATAAACTATAAAATATTATTTTCTGTCATATATATAATATAATCTTGCAAATTAGAATAACCTGACAGAATGAACCCACACATGTCTGGGCAATGTAAGTAATAAAATGTTTGAATTTCTCAAAGGATAGAAAATAATTTCCATTTTTACTGAAGAAACTGCATTCCATCTCTTATTTGTAAAGTTTTTGTTGGACTTTTACACCATATATATGATAAATTTCTAAATTTTAATCAAATAACTTAAAATGGATGATGCCCTTGTTCATAATATTGAATTTGAAATAAAAACCTGAGGGGACATTGAATTGAAGGGTTGTAATCTGGAATTACTAATTAGTGTGAGGTTCAACAGTCAGTTCAAATTTATAAATATATTGTCATTTTTTAGGGATGGAGTGCTCGAAACAACAAACTAATTTAAGGAAAGTATTTATTAGGAATTTGATTGCTAGGGAAAATTAGGTGCATTTACATTATTTGTACTGATTATGTACCCATAGACAACTAACCAAAACGAAATTGATTAACATAAGAAAATACACCATTATTAATTTAATCTTTTGTTTATATTTTTAAACAGTAATTACATTTCTTTATTTTTATATTAATATTATTTTATTTTTTATTATAATAATTATTGATTTATCACGTCATATTACAACAACGGACTCCTAAATAATGCGGTATTTTCTTGTCTATTTACCCAGTTATTAATAAGGCAATCTCCCGAGCTTTCAGCTTGCATCGCTGTTGCGAAGGAACCTTTGAGCCGAGGGATTTTAAGCTAAAATCAGTAACTTTTCGGACATGCTGAGTGGGTAAATCCGTAAATATTTGGAACATTACGAAGGCTCGCCTTCTTAAATCTTAAGGTTAGATCACATGATTGTCCGAAATCAAAGAAATGGTCAGGTGGATTATCACGCATCGTTCACTTCTACTATCGACACGTGTCCTTCTCCTGTTCCATTTTCATTCATCACCTCACATCTCTTCCAAAGTTAATTTCTACATTTATTTTTTATTTAATTCAATTTTTTTATCCCTTTCTTACCTACCGTCCGATCAACATCACAAACAACACGCGGAAACGAAAGAGGACTTCTAAAATAATCACAATCCATATCATTCGTCTTGTTCACTGTGTGTGCGTGTTAAGTAATTACAAAGAATAATAGGAACTGAAAGTCAAATGAAGTGGTATATACCTTATAATATATTATATATGCATATGTCCGTATATTTATAAATATTTGGGTTTTCAATTGAAGAAAAAAAAAAGTGGGGTGGGGGGAATTTATTATATATCGCAGAGGAAGAAGCTTAGGTTTGTTTAGATTGTTGTTGTTGAGTGTCTGAGGAAAGAAGAAGAAATTGAAAGAAAAAATGGGAAGAGGTAGGGTTGAGTTGAAGAGGATAGAAAACAAGATCAACCGTCAAGTTACTTTTGCAAAGAGAAGAAATGGTCTTTTGAAGAAAGCTTACGAGCTTTCCGTTCTATGCGATGCTGAGGTTGCACTCATCATCTTCTCTAATAGGGGAAAGCTGTACGAGTTTTGCAGTAGTTCAAGGTATAATATTATCACAAAAACACTTTAAAAACCTAAAGACAAATGAAAATGAAAAATAAAAGCTCTCTTTGTCTTTCTTTTCTCTTTCTTTCCTTCTCTGTCTCTCTAGCTACACTAGTCTAGAGATTCTATCTCTTTTATTGTTTTCTTGATTTCTTGTTTTGAATTCTGACTCTGGATCTTGAAAGCTTGTGAGAGATTGCTGTTTTCAGTGATCGTATGCATAACATATCATAGAAAATTGAAAAGAGAGAAAGGTGTTTCTTTGGGGTTGAGTTTTTTGCCGTTTTCATGAATGTCTCGGCGTTTTTAGCAGCTTGAGTGTTTTAGTCTTCTTACTCTTGTTAGATCTGCAACTGGAAATTTCATCAAAAGAAGATACATACATAAAATAATATAACATATTTTATTTTTATGTAGAATTGATCCTGCCTGGTAGATGGACTCGAATTTCTTAATTATGTTCAATTTTGATTTCTATTTCCTAGACTTATTTTTACCACACTCTTTTCTTTTTCCTTTTCCTCTTTTGTTTCATCTCTGAATTTTCCGTTTTTGAAGTAAAAGTTGATCGGATCTATTAATTTTCAAGTTTTTTAAAACCTAATTTGGAGCTTTCTTCTTAATTCAAAAATCTCCGATACCATTTTTGTTCTTTAAAACAAAAGCTAGCTTTTGGTTCCTTCGATCATACCTGTATATAACTGGATTTTTGAAGAACACTCTTTTTCTTTTCATTTCCATCTGTGAGCTGAGGTTTTGTTCCAAGCCCTTAATAAAAAATTCAAGAGCAGCAAGTATACTTTTTATAATTTGTTTTCGTGCTTTTTTACTTCACGCGTCTGATTCAATTAAGCTAAATGAGACATTTTTAGCGATTTGTGCTACAGATTTTCTTCTTTAAAGGTTAGTACTTTCTTTTCTACAAGAGTTTTGCTTCTCTCCAGTGGATCATTAGGGTATCCTATTTATGAAGACATCTCCAATTCTGCTTTCAGAACTTAGGGTTTGATGATATTCCAAAAGCTTTAACTTCTGTAGTTGATTAATTGGGTCCTCTCTCTCTCTCTCTCTCTCTCTCTCCCATGATTGACAGATGAATCAGATCTGCATGATGAAATCATAGATTTAAAAGAAAATATTTTTGTGCTTAATAGTGATTGAACTAATTAATCTGTCAAATGTTGTTCAAAATTTTATATATTATTTATACATGGATAGTTATTAGGGCATCATATTTTGCACACTTTCATGTTTATTTTCTAGCTTAATTGATTCCGATAGAACATAATCAGCCATAAATCTTCACCTCCTTTGAATTTTCATTGATTAATATTTGGGATTATTTGTTCAGATTGTTTGACTTCTGTGAGAAATAAAATGACTAAAATAAATAAGGGTCTTTAAAGAATATCATATAAATTGTTATTCCAAATCCACTTAGGTGTAATTTCAAATAAATTCTTTTATCATAACAGGTTTAGCCAGTTTTATGCTTGTAAAATTTTTACTCCATGGATATCAATATTTTTCTTTTTGATAATAGGGGACACAAAAATATCTAGCTTGCACAATGCTTATTAAATTTAAAAGTTATTAAAAATTTAAAACTATTTACAATTAATCAATTTCATTCTTTTAATAGATAGCTTCCAAAAAAATTTTTAAAAAAATTGTTTCCTAATTAATATTGTTTAAAATAAAATTTCAATATGCTCCAAACTAGCACTAAAAAATTAACTTCATGAGAATAAAACTTAAGAACCTTAAAGCTTATGTTTTGAATTTAAATTAATGTCAGAGATTCTTTATAACCTCCTTCTCATGTCTTTCTGTTTACTTAATGCCTTATGAACCGACTCCTATATTTCTTTCTTTTGTGTCATTTCCTAAAATGGACTGATCTTATATGCTAGGCTTTCTTACTTTTTAATTCATGGATTCATCACTGATCAAATATACAAAACAAATATTTATGTTTTTGGAGGACTAATCTATCCCTTTTCATCTGATAATTTTTGTGTGAACTCTATATCTAGCATGCTCAAAACGCTTGAGAGGTACCAAAAGTGCAATTATGGAGCACCCGAGCCAAATGTGTCGACAAGGGAGGCCCTGGTAATGGTTTGTCTTTTCTACTAATTTCCCACTTTTGTAATCATCTTGATTTCTTGAGCTTTCGTTTGGAATCATCTTTGTTCTAGTAGGTAAAAAATTTTAGTATACCAATTTCTTATAGAGACCAATTACTTGCTCTCTTGTATATATTCAGGGTCATATGATTTTACCTTATCAGTAACTTCAAATTACAGCACCTCAATAGTCAAGAGCAAATAAAAGTCTATACAGCTAAAATTCAAGTATTCTTTTAGATTTTGTTAGTTGAATATTGAAGAAAATTCGTATTTTGTTTCCACAGAGTGATTAATTAACAAACAGAATATCAGAGCATGCATTTATTAATCAGATTACATATGTATAACTGTTACATCAATATAAGTTTATATATACATAAGAAAATTACACACGATTTGAAAAGATATATTAATAATTAAATTTCAGTAATTATAATATGCGGTACTCGTTTAGCTTCCTGTTATTTGGAACTGAAATTGCTTATTAGTAAGATCGTGTACTATAACTTTTCTTCGTTTCTTTGGAAAGAAAACCAAAGGTTCATTTTCCTTGCAATTGTTATTGATGATTTCCCTGTAAAATAAAATTATGTAAAGAAGATTAAGGAGATAATTAAGTCAATAGTTTATAATTTACAGGATTATTGCCAAAACTCAATGATGTTATAATTTTGATGTTTTTATATTACACTGCATGTTAGGCTAAACTTACTGAATCTGCAAGGATTATAGTTAAAAGACAATAGTTGTATATGGTAATTTATTAGTGTTTTTATATCAACATCCTTAATTAGTCAAAGGAAAACATGTACATGAAGCCAATCAGAAACCTAAGTTGCAAGTTTTGCATGCTTATAATTGCGGCAGACATGCATATGAGTATATGACACAGATATTTGAGGATTAAAGTTAATTTGATCAACCGGAAAGGAAAGGAAAATAGTTAATTTGATCAACCGGAAAGGAAAGGAAAATAGTTTAGAATCCCGTAGAAGCTATACTAGGTTAATCTCTCTTGGTAGATCATGATCATATACGTTTTGTGCATTACTTGCTAGAAAAGACTCATTTTGACAGATTAGTCTACCACGTTCACAATAGCTTGTATATAATGTACTGAAGTTTTGGGCAGGCAAGGGACTCTTTGAAACAGTGGCAGATCCTGACTTTTGATTTTGGGGTGCTAAAGGAAAATTTTCAAATTTTTTGGGGGGACCAAAAGGGATTTTTTTAAAGTATTTTGTGGAGTTAAATAAAATTTGTCAAATTTTTGGGGGCAGGCTTGGCTGACCATCCGCCAGCCACTGCTTTGTCGCTTTGAAATGACAATTTTGCTTTTAAAACAGTCATATTTCTTGGATGCGTTTAACGTGCTAGGGAATAGAGTAGTATTTGAAGCTCAGCTGCTTAGCTAGCTTTCCAGTCAAATGCTTTGATGTATATAAACCTACAGTATTTATACAATTTGTTTCTACCCGTGTACATTTTCGAAATGTCTGTTCTCTGAAAATATTCATGATCAGAGAGATTATCTGTTTGGTTGTCCATTCACTACCCAGAAATCATTTAATCGCATGATATAGGACCAAAGATTTGCACTTGAGTGAGGAGATTGGTTAGGTTAATATTACTAATTTAAAACTACGATGGTTTCAATAGAGTTTCCAGGACCATGATTTTGTTTTTGGAGCCATCTCACTTTGACATCTACACATGTATATATGTTTGTTCTAGAAAAACAGAACCAATTGAATTTCAATTAATAATCATTATCATTGTTGGAAGTTTGATGTATTACATTTACGATCCTATTTGAAACGAGAGAGAGAACAGTCCTTGCCCCTCAAAAATGTCCCCTCACTGTTTTATGGTCTGTTGCAATGTGTGAGTCATTCATGCTGTAAATGTATTGCACATTCGTGGTTGTAGGAGCTAAGTAGCCAGCAGGAATATTTGAAGCTTAAAGCACGATATGAAGCCCTACAAAGATCCCAAAGGTAAGTTAGTTTGATACCCAAAGTGTTCTACGGACTAATCAACTATAAATGAAATGCTCAAAGTCGATAAGTGACGTCCAAGTTAATACTTAAAATTGATATGATAATGTGCACGAACAAATATAAAAACTAATTTTTGTGTTAATAGGAATCTTCTTGGAGAAGAACTTGGCCCTCTTAGCAGCAAAGAACTTGAGTCCCTGGAAAGGCAGCTTGATATGTCATTGAAGCAGATCAGATCGACAAGGGTATTTGGCCAACAATTACCTTTTTATCATGAGATCATATTAACGTCTATACTTTTGGAATTACAGATACAGGTTTACTAGATTCGTATTTATATATGGTGGATATATATGCTTGTTTGAAGTCTGAAACACCGGATATATATATGCTTAATTCTATCACATCCTTTCGAATTTATATACGAGAATCTTTCTGCCATGCTAGATTTCTGACTTTCAAGAAAGACTTGTTGAATCTAATTACAAATTAGATGCTGCATTGGTTTCCTAGTACTATTTAGTATGGCATTGCGTTGTTTCAGTTGCCGGGGAATTTGAATACATGTCATTTTGTCATCTTGATTGAATGCATATATGCGATATATGGAGATGACACGATGTATTCGAGAAATATTATGAGGAAATAATGATGGAGCTAGGCAATAAGAAAAGTTTTCGAACTGCTTTACCAAAATCAATGCAAAATATATAACTAATTCTTTAGTAATGGGTACCTAATTGGAAACCTAATTAAAATATTTTTATATATCTGACTTTCATATCATACATACTATTACAGACTCAGTACATGCTGGATACGCTCACTGATCTTCAACATAAGGTATGATCTTAAGCTTGTTAGGTAGCTAGCTGGCTTGTTATTACTGATAATCAGTTTGTTTTTCCACTCACATCAATTTTGAATTGTTATATATGTAGGAGCACTTGCTCAGCGAAGCAAATAAGACCCTCAAACAAAGGGTAGGTTATGTTTGTCAACTACCTGGTTCTTAATTATTACTAAAGGAATTGCTCTTTCGGTCATGTGGGGAGGAGTCGTCCAAATATTCTTGTTTCTTGATGAAGCTAGCTAGCTGTGCTATGTCAATGACACTGTGAAAATGGTCTTACTGTATTCTTGTAGAAATGATACCTAGTACAACACAGATTTTCCATAAATTAATATATCGATTAAACTAATTGCATATAATCAAATTATGGAGGGGTGACCTAATCCTATTAATTGCTACTTTACAGTTGATGGAAGGATACCAAGTAAACACACTTCAACTGAATCCAAATCCAGAAGATGCGGGGTATAGCCTCAAACCAACTCCAACTCATCATGGTGGTGACTTCTTCCATCCCTTGGAATGTGAACCCACATTGCAAATTGGGTAAGCCCCAAAGTTCTTATAAGATATTACCCTATTGCACTGGAGAATCGATAGAAATATATAGGCACAAGAATGCTTTCCCATGGTAAGAGACCGACTTTCTTATCGTGTTCATGAATTCATTGATTTTCAGATATCAGCCTGTAGATCCAATATCGGTAGTCACTGCAGGGCCTAGTGTGAATAATTTCATGTCAGGATGGTTACCATGCTAAGTAGAAAGGGAGGGGGGTTGTCAGCCTCAGCCATGCATGGAATCCGGTTCGGTTCATAAGAAGGAGCAAATTTATCCCTTAATTTGTAAGCACCCTATTTGAAATTAACACCACAGTGTTATGGATTTATATAATTACTCGACGGTCTGAACCTTATTAGGAAACGGAAAACCATCTTGTGTGTATGCCGGCACTTGTGTTTTTAATCACTGCGCTATGCTTTCTTATAAACTAAGATTTAAAGGCTTGTTTGATAAATAATTACCGCTGTTGCATATATTGGATAGTAATTTAACTGTGCGCATTTGCTGCTGCATTGCTCCGAGAAATAAGAACGTATGTATCCTAGACCCATTTTGTCTATGTATAACTAGCTTTAAACTCAACCTCTTTTAGGCTGCAATTGACAATACATTAGAGTTTTAGGCTTTGTTTGAATTCACATGTTATTTATGACTTTTGCTTTTTAAAAGAAATTATTGATTAGAAAAAGTTGTAATATTTATAAAAATTACTTAATTTTATCTTTAAAAAATATAACCTTTTACACAAAATTACTTGATTTAATTTTTAGTTTTTTGCAGATTTATAATACTTTTATGTAATTATCTTTGAATTTAAAATATTATATATATTAATTTATTCTTAATTTTTATAGCTATTTAAGGAAAATTTTATGCTTACTAATTATATTGCTATATTTTAATCACTTAAATTATTAATTAAATACAAAATAAAAATTTTGAATAGTATGCACACTTTAATTGAAGAATTTTTTTTTAATATTTATACAAGAACTTTATTAGAATTCTATAGATTTAACGAAGATATAATTAAAATAATTTAATATAAATATTTTAAAAAAATAAAAAAGGAATTCTTTACTTTTAGTTTTTAGTTTTTTTAAGATAAATTTTTTTTTTAAAAGTTAAATCAAATAAATTTTAACTTTAATTTTTAATTTATAACAAGAAGTAGCATTTTGTTTTTTAGGTGAATTTAAGTAAGATTTTGGTATAATCTTAAAAACTAATAATTGCAAAATAAGAGCATCTGGTTACCATGAGTTATGCTAATCTTTTTCTTTTTCGTTGATTTAGGTAATATGCACAAAATAAATTAAAAAACCAAAATCAAATATCGGTTTTGTGACTTGCCCTGGCCACTAGGAATCAAGTAGTGGATCGAATTTGAACGATAACATAATTACAGGTACTTCACATTCTAACAGGGCCGCACTCAACAGCATTCTACCCCATACAGCTTATTGGTTGATATCCAGTCTCAATGCGAGGGCTGGAATGGATCTGTTAATACTGATTGTAACCATATGGCTCATGGAATTTGGGCTAAATTGAAAGCCCAAATCTATTATAAACCCGTCAAAAAAACCAAATTAGCGACTGCCGGTGTCTGAACAAGCACCTGAGCGGAAACCCGTTGAAACAGACAATATGAGAATCCAGGTAATTTACAAGCACCTGTGTGTTTTAAAACATTGCGCAACATTTTTTGTTTTAAATTTGTTTATAATACTGACATCATTTTATAGGATGCGCTCTTCTCTCATCTAACTTTTCTGAATTTATTCATAATTAAATACTAAAGTACATTATTTTAACAAATAATAAATTTTTTAAAATAACGTAAACATTAAAACAGTCATTATAACATAAAACACTTTTAAAACATTACGGGATTCAGATTATTTAGTTTAATAAAAATACTAATAATATAAAAGAATTTATAATTAAAAATAAATATACAACTAATAAAAAGTGTTAGGGTAAGAATTGTTCGTAGATTCTCTTTGCGGTTAATGTGGAATGACCCAATTGATGAGGTGTGAGGACAATATGATTGTTTATCGAACAATGATTTTTACACTGAAGAATAACTGTAAGTGTGGCTATTTTCGACAGAACTTCACCTTCTAAAACTGCAAAAAAAGTAAATACCTCGGAGTGACACAGAGAGGGGTTCCCGACAGAGAAACTCTGATGCCTAAGTTAAAAAAAGGGTGGAGGAATAAAAGATGTTTCCGATAAAGACAATAAAAAGAAATCGGAAACAACCAAGAATGAGAGAAAAATATGTAAAAGTTATCCCCTGAAGATAACGAAGGAAAACTAGTGGTAAT
This sequence comes from Trichilia minutiflora, assembly GCA_035590515.1. Classification (NCBI taxonomy): domain Eukaryota; kingdom Viridiplantae; phylum Streptophyta; class Magnoliopsida; order Sapindales; family Meliaceae; genus Trichilia; species Trichilia minutiflora. The sequence continues at coordinate 9,776,250 of JAVXUL010000012.1, read as the reverse complement.
GAGGCTGCCGGATCTCTTTCAATCTCTAAGTGTAACCAAAGTGTTATAAAATCTAAGAATCCAACTCACAAGTAATCAAAAGTCCAACCTCTATGTCGTTGAAGAAGTCTGGTTTATATAATGTCCCTCCCCTGAACAGTGACGTGACTTAGCATCGGAGAATGGGAAGAATGTGATGTCTGTCATGGGGTAGTATACAATCGAAATTCATTAAGGGGGCTGTCACATCTGCAGGCCGAACGTCGTCTCATCACCTGAAAGTGATCAGAGGATGGGACAGACACATTTAATGGGCCAGCTGTCAACAATCATTCCCATTTTTGAGTGGGGAGGGGGTACATGTCCACAGGTATTATGGTCATGATTTATTCGTAAGCCAACTGTGGAAGAAATCTTGGCCTGGACGATTTTTGCGAGAAGCTATCCTGACTCCTGAGTCGGTGGATGTCTTCAAGTTCTAGTCGTCGGATACCTGAGGCATGCTATTGATGACTGTAGAAAATCCTGAGCAGGCGCTTCTATCTCCTTGACACCTGAGGCAGTGGGAATCTTGAGGCACTGGTGATTCTACGGGGATGTAGGTTGCCAGGGACGAAGTAAACTCGGGATGATGGAATCCTAGACCGAGGGACACCTGCGATGGAATATACCTGAGACAGGAGCACCCTGGGATTACACCTGGCCTCCTGCCACGTGTCTTGTTAATTGGGTGTCCATATGTTACCTTAGTCTTTTCCTCCAAACATCCAGTCCCCCAGTTTCTGGTGTGAGACTCGTAGAGCTCGCGTCACAAACTCATGCCTGAGATGACTCATCCCCGGGGGGGGAGTTAACTCAGGGGATTTAGTCGACTGGTAGTGTAATCAACCACTGAGACAATTGACGTGTTGTGGAAGCTTCCTGGTCACTTGGGTTTTTTCTCTTTCCTCTAACGGATCTATTAGCCTGTTGTTGACGTTTCCTGCCTAAGTATCCATTTCGTCTGCATTAATTGTCCCTTATCAGGAGTCACTTCACAGTTGTCAACAGCTGTTGACAACTGACAACAGCTGTCTTTGAGCAGGCGACTTCTTGATCCCTGGACAGATTTTAAACGATAGGCCGGGAACGCGTCACATGTTGAATTACTGATAGGGGATGTGACAGTTTCTTGATCCCTAGGGGGTATTAATAGACTAGACACGTGGTAACTCCCTATTTGTTTAAATCTACGGTGGGGATTGCCCCTCCCTTCTTATAAATACCCCCCTCCTTCACCTGTCATTTTCACGAAATTTGACTTTATCTCTTAATACTTCTCTCTAGCTTTTTTGTACTTTTACTACTTTCTGTTTTTTGTATTTTTTTGTTGCAGGTATTTGCTGAAGCTTCATAAAGAAATGGCTGACAAAAGAGGTTCGAAGGATGTTGGTCGCTGGAGGGAGTCTTCTCATGCAGCCACCCCTACCCATGAGAGAGGGGATGATGAAAGGAACACCATCGAGTAGGCTCGGGCCAGGGGACCATAGCAAAGCAGATTGGTTTCCCTCCACTATTATTGAGACGGATATTCAGACTTACCGTCAGTTGTACAAGGTCCCAACTGACGTTCAGCTCAGGGTTTCTAGAGCTGAAGAAATCTCGAGTGTCCTAGGACTAAGGGAAGTAGCCTTTAATGAAGAACATTTATTGTCAGGGTCAAATTCCTCCTACAGAGCTACTTTGCCTAGATGTCGAGGCGTTCAGGATCCCCTCCTACCAAATGACCCTGAACAGTTGGAAAGTCTTGGGGGGCCTTTTCGTACTGAAGGCTGAGGTTAAATCTATTGCCACCACCCGGGATGAGGTGCTGTAGTTTTACACCCTCAAGAAGAATACCAGTCAGTATCTGGGTGGTACTATCTGCAAATCTGTTCAGGGTACCAACCAAAGCTGAAGGGGAGTCTTTCCTGTAGCAAGAATTGAAGGACCGCTGGTTTGTGGTTAGTGATAACTGGGCGTGATCTCTTTAGGATGACATTCCCACGACTTTCCAGGAGCCAGGTATAATAAACTATCGATTAAGAATTTTTAATAACTTTACTTATTGAAAAACTCTGAATTGTTTTCGAAGTGAGAGCCAAAGGGGGTGAAGTCGACTGACCCCAAGCAGAAGGCCTCTTTGGATAAGGGCAAGGGGCCCATGAAGGGGGATCTGAAGAAGAAGACCCCTGAGAAGGGAAAACCGATAGAGTACCCTAAGTCCAAGGGCATCTCTTTCAAGGAGGTGCCTAGGGAGGAGGCTCAGAGGCATCTCCCTAAAGACGACCTGGCCCCGACAAAGGATAAGAAAAAAAGACCCCTAGACGACAGTCGAGAAGAGGCGAGGAAGAAGAAAAAGACTGACCCTCTTCCTCTCCCTGTAGATAGGTAGCCCAAAGATGCCCCAACCCACGTGGAAGGTGTCACAGTCGCCCAGGTTTTGGGACGAAATGTAAAAAGGGCCGTTGGCCCAAAAGCAACCCCGGGGGCAGGCAAATCCCTGGGATCTGGGGTAGATGAAGGCCTGAGGCGAGGACAGGAAGACCTGCCCTCTTCGAGATTGAAGATCCCTTTCCCCCGACTACTAAGACAGTGGAGGACCTGGATGCCCTTATACTGGAAGACCTTCCTGAAGAGAATAGAGCGAGTTTCGGGCATCTCCTCTCATTGATGAATTATGGCTGGGAGGCAGTTTTCCCTAGGAAGAGTAGGGAGATGGAAAATTTATCCCTTGAAGAAACGTTTGACTCCATGAGCCTTCATGTTCATAGGGTAAGTTGTCCCTGCTTTAAAAAACTGAGTATTTCTCAATAATTTTTTGTATAACTAACTGATCAGTGTTTTGCTAATGTAGAGTGCCTTTATCCTGGACATGTTCGTTGAAGATTTTAAAAATGCCATCACTGTTCGACGAAGAGCTGTCGATACATTGAAGAAATTAGAGAAGAAGGCTCAGAAAGCCATCTTCCTGGCTCAGGAAAGCGCTTCCAAAGAAATAGAGGCGCTAAAGCCCAAAATCTCTGGTCTGGAGAGACAGAGGGATTATCTTCTCTGGAAGAAATCCCAATGGACTCAGGAGGAGTGAGCCTTTAAGGCAAAATTGTCAAAGGTTGAGACCCAGGTCCCGGACTGGAGAAGAAAATGGAAAATTTTAAAACGGCCAGGAAAAAAGCAGAAGGTCAATGCCAAAAGCTGGATGGCCTCTACCGGGCTTTGAAGGATAAAAATGAGCAGTTGAAAGAGCAAAACTCCCAGATTGTTATAGAGTATGAGGAAATCAAAGGGAGGTTCAAAGGCGTTCGGGAGGACTACAAGGCCTTGGAAGAAACGAAAAGAATACTACAGTATTGCATTGATGAGCAGTCTCAGGAGTTACAGGCGATACCCTCCCAACTAGAAGCCCGGTATGACCAAGAGGTATATGAAGGCATTGACCTGACCAGCCGTCTCTTCCTCCAAGAGTACCCTCAATTGGACCTGCGCTGCCTCTTTGATCAACTGGACCAGGATGTCCCGGGTATATCAGGGACATCTGGTGCAAAGGGACTCCCTGAGACTCCTGTCCAAGACACAACAGGGGCTATTGATGAAGAGACAGAGAGCCCCCCTCCTCAGAAAAAAGGTGATGAAGATCCCCCTCCTCAGGGGAAAGCAAATGAAGACCCCCTTGCCTCACTTGATCAGGTCTTAGTCACTTAAGGATGCCTGATACGGTATAGGACTTATGACACTTAGGACGAATCATTACTTGAAAATTTTACTAAGTGTTAAGGGATTTTAGGACATTCGACCAACCTTAACCTTATAATAATCTAACTTGATCAGGGTTTATCACGCCTTGCCACTGATCAGGTCTTAAACGCAAAGGATGCTTGATCAGGGTCAAGGGCTTATGGCACCTGGGCAGGGTAGGATTTTATAAATATTACTAAGTGTTAAAGGATTTTAGGCATACAATCAACCTTAACCTTAGATTCACCTGACCCGATCAGGATTTACCACGCCTTGTCACGAATCCAGGTCTTAGATGCAAAGGATGCTTGGTCCGGATCAAGGGCTTACGACACCTAGAGAGGATAAGATTTACCATACCTAATCCAATCAAGGTTTACCACGCCTTGTCATGAATTTAGGTCTTAGACACAAAGGATGCCTGATCCGGGTCAAAGACTTATGACATTTGGGGAGGGTAGGATTTTAAAAATTACTAAGTGTTAAGGGATTTTAAAGCATTAAGCTAACCTTAACCTTAGATTTACCTGATCTGACCAAGGTTTATCACGCCTTATCACGAATCCAGGTCTTAGATGCAAAGGATGCCTGGTCCGGGTCAAAGGCTTATGGCACCTGGGTAGGGTAGGATTTTAAAATTCTTACTAAGTGTTAAGGGATTTTAGGGCATCAAGCCAACCTTAACCTGAGATTTTTAACCAAAGATATATATGGAAGATGCTAAAAAATACTTGAACACGTTTCTTTTATTCATAAAGAAATAATTATTACAAGTGTGTTATAAACTTACAATTGGATTCGCCCGAGAAAGAGTTCTCTTAGGGGTAATATTTCTTTAGCATCTCCGTGTGCCAGGTTTTTCTCAGAATGCTACCATCTGATCGGGTCAGTTTGTAAGTTTTTGGCTTGATTTCCCTGACCACTTGATATGGTCCTTCCCAATTGGCACCCAAGGATCCTTCTGATGCTACTCA
>JAVXUL010000012.1:9752401-9762693 GCA_035590515.1 Trichilia minutiflora | reverse complement strand
GGCATGTTTTATTGCTGTCAATAATTAGTATTCGATACTAATAGTTAAGTGATGAGTCTTATATCACAAGAGTATAAATATAGGTATCATATTTGAGAACGTGATAGTGAACGTAACCAAACGTGATCAATCACATAAGTGAATATTCATAATTAATGATTAATCACACAGTCGTACTAGTGTACCATTAATCCTTAGACCAGAGACATCACGGTTGTAATTTACAGTGAGGCACATCGTTCACTTGTGTATATTGCACTTTACTAGTCACGTTCGGTGAAAGAAGTTTGATGACAATGTGTTCTTATTGTATAAAAATAGATGATGGTCAAGATAAAATCTGCTGGCTCAGGTATTGGAGCTTGAGATCCTAGGTAGAATTGTCATCTACGATGATTAAATCTTTGGCCAGAGTATACAAATTCTAAAAAAGAGTTCTTGGATAAGTGGATCCCGTTTATAATTGAGGTTTTAATCCTATGATCAAGTTAGAGGTTTGACTATACCATGACCTGCACTCAATCGGAAGTCTACGGTAGATGGATCTTACTATATGTAAGTACGACTATATGGGTTCATTTGAATTTCATTCTCTATATTCTAGGGATCATAATATCTTGTTAGAGATAACTCATGATCATTGAGAACTTCGGATATAAGGAGTTATATCAAAGTGATACGAATGTATTCGTATTCACTCATGTATAGTTCATGGTGAACTTAAGGGGTCACACACAATAACTAGTAATTGATGATGGGAAAAATAATACCATTAAATTAGTTAATGATATTTCGTATTAACGAAAATAAATTACCTCGATATTTGATCGGTAGGCAGTTTTATTTTTTATAGTAAAGAATACAGTTTTTCGACAATGGCGAGTTAGCACTCGTTAATTCGAAAAATATAATAGTATTAATGGAAACCTGATAAGATATATTTTGATATATCTAGTAATAAATAAAATTATTTATTTCTTAAACATTTTTCTAAGTATTTATTTATTGATAAATAAAGTATTTATTTATTAAATATTAAATAATGGTTATTTTATTTAAATGAATATTTGGATGACACATGGTATTATAGTAGTTTGCCAATGTCATCATCACAAATGTTTCTAAGCCTTACTTTTGATCCAATGATCAAGAAAATTTCATGTATTCTTAATTAATGTAATTAATGATAAATGGCAAAATGAAAAATTATTTTTAATAATATATATAATTATATTATTATAATTAATTATAATAATATTTATATTATTAATGTTATTATTTGGATAATAACATTATATTTTGGCCAATCACAGCCTTCTATTTGTTTTAATTTCTTTTGTTAATTGTTTTCATGGATGCCACCTATATTCCACCACCAAATGGTTCATATCTTTTTAATTTAATTTAATTTAATATATACATATGTATACGTGGGGGAAGGTGGTGGGAAGAATTTAATTCATTCATTTTGTTAAAACAAAAAGACAAAGGAAGGAGAAAGGCTACAGGAAGGCAAAATCAAAGCCTTAGAAAATTGTTTTCAAAAGTCTATCAAGGAGAGAAAGGAAGAAAAGGCAAAGACAAGGGTTGTTCTTTTGGTTTTCATTCCTTTCTATGCAAGTTAAGTGTGTATATATGTAGATATATCAACCTTGGTTGCAAAAGGTTTGCAAAAATTATTTTTGTAAATAAGACAAGTCTTCAACACCTCACCATCACCTCCATCATATTCCTACTAGTGTGTAGACACCTTTGGAGGCTTGGGGGAGACTTCAAGTTTGGAGGACAAAGCTTAGTTGTGTAAAAATTTCAAAATCCTAACATATATATGTATGCTAAATTGTTTGGCTATATATATATGCATAAAATAAAAAACATGGATCTTATGAGTTTTCTTGTAAAACCATACTTCATGATGAAATAAGATCCTTGGAGAAAAATCAGACCTGGTTACTGGTTGAAAAACCAAAATGGAGGTAGGTTGTTGATTGCAAATGAATCTTAAAAAAAAAAAAAGAAGATGCAGATGGTTCACTAAGGTTCAAAGAAAGACTTTTGACCAAGGGATTCACTCAAAAAGGGAGGGTTGATTATTCTGAAATTTTCTCACTTATTGTAAGCCATGTATCTATCAGATTATTGTTAAGCATGGTAGCCATATTTGACCTTAAATTAGAGCAAATGGATATGAAGACTGACTTTTTATATGGTAGTTTAGAAGAGGAAATTTTGATGAGGCAGCCAGAGGGCTTTGCTAAGAAGGGATCAAAGAAATTGATGTGTCTGCTTAAAAAGTCCTTGTATAGACTTAGACAGTCATCGAGGTAGTGGAATTTAGAGTTTGATAAGTTCATGAAGAAGATTGGCTACTTGAAAAGTGCCTTTGATTAATGTGTTTACTTCAAAGAGGAGAATATGACTGATATAGTATTCTTGCTTTTGTATATTGATGATATGCTGATTGCTAGTAAAGCAATGGATAAGCTGAATGAGCTGAAAGAGGTGCTAAACTCTACCTTTGTCATGAAAGACTTGGGTGAGGTAAAAAGAATACTTGGAGTAGAAATAATTAGAGATAGATGCAGAAGCTTGATGAAATTGTCACAAGAGAAGCATTTGAGGAAAGTGTTGTGCAGATTCAATATAGATACCTCAAAACCAGTGAAAGTTCTCTTGCCAGCTCATTTCAAGCTGTCAAAAGACCAATGTCCACAGCCTAATGGTGAAAAGGATGAGATGAAGAAGATTCCATACTTAAGTACAATTGGGAGCTTAATGTATGGGATGGTTTGTACTCGTCCAGATTTGGCATTTTCAATGAGTATGGAAAGTAGGTTCATGAGTAATCCAGGAAGCACACATTGGAAAGTTATAAAGTGGATAATGAGATATGTTAAAGGTACTTTGAGCAGATACTTGGTATTTGAAAAAGAGGAAGATGAAGCTGATGTATTAAAAGGCTTTGTAGACTCTGATTATGTTGCTGACTTAGACAAACGAAGGTCATTGACAGAATTTATTTTCATGCTCAAAGGATGTGCTATCAGCTGGAAAGCTTCTCTGCAACATATAGTGGCATTGTCAACAACTGAGGCAGAATATATGGCCTTGGTTGAAGCTATTAAAGAAGGTTTATGGCTACAAGGGATTTTGAAAGAATTGAAGTTTGGAAGTGCAGAAACAAAAGTTTTCAGTGATAGCCAAAGTGTAATCTTATTGTCAAAACATCAAAGTCATTATGAGAGGACCAAACATATAGATGTTAGGTTGCATTTCATAAGAGATGTTTTGTCAAAAGGTAAGGTAAAGGTGTTGAAGATACACACATCTGAGAATGCAGCAGATACATTGATCAAGTATGTTGCTGTGAAAAAGTTTCAGTTGTGTGTAGACATAATGAATATGGCAAAATCTGAGAAGTGTGATGAATAAGTGTTTTTTCAGATGCAAGAATTCGATTACAACAAATTAGAGGAGGGAATGGTGAAGTAATTTGTTGCTTAATGAATCAAGGTGGAGTTTATTGTGGTATATGATTTATTAACCAACAAATTAGTTAGTTAGTTAAGATACAACTAATTTCTTTTCTGTTAGTTACATTGTAATGGTTTTTTAAGAAAGTTGCAAGATTGTCAGGCTGAATTTGTTAGCCAAGAAAGGATATAATATAGCTGTATGATCTCTTGTAATAAGGGGGATGAGTGAAAAACGAAAAAACAACAACAACAAGTATTTCCTCTGTTTTTAAGTTTTCTTCTTCTTCATTTTCTTTTAATTTTTTCCTGGTGTATTCAAATTCTCTGTGTGTGATTGCTGTGAGTCTAGTATTGTTCAGTTCTTTATCTTTCTTTTAAATGATCATTGTGAGTTTGAATCAAGACTTATAGCAGGTTATTCTATACTTTATTGTGTATCTGTTCTGAAGGTTGAGCGGGAGTTCTTGAGCTATTTCTACAACAATAGCTATATAAAAAAAATATTTCAACAAACAGATGAAAGGTATAAAGAAGAATTAGAATTAAATTTCTCTCTTTTTTTTTAATTCGAAAGCCTTCCTTATATACACAAAATATCACATCTCAATCCTTTAAGGATAGACAAATAACAAATAATTCCAAATTACAACAACTAAACAAAATAATAATAGAAAAGTAGAAATTGAAAGAAATAAACTTCTCCAAAGCAAGTGGCTTGGTGAACACATCTGCACCTTGATTAGTGTTACAAGTCATTTGAATACTCCCTTATTACCCCAGCTCTATAATAAAATGATGAGGCTTGTTTATGAAAAACAAGATTCTTTATCACGGCAATGGTTGATTGGTTGTTGCAATGAATTGTTGTTGCCTTACCTTGATTTTGTTTCGTGTCATCCAGAATTAGAACTAAACTTCCTATTAAGTGTTGGCAACGAATGATTGATGCTACTATTGTTGGCCATCTACTCTGTCTTTGAGATCAAAGTAGGAATAATATTAAAACTAAAGAAACTTGCTCTGATACCAGATGATAAAAATGGCAGCCAAACAAGCAAAAGACAATTAATAGCTTAAAAAAACATTTCAACAGATGGAAGGTAAAGAAAAATTATAACTAAAGTTCCTATTCTTATTGTCCTGAAGCCTTCCTTATATACAAAAAAAAATCACACCTAACTTCCTTAATGATAGGCAAATAACAAATAATACGAAATTGCAGCAACTAAACAAAAGAATGGTAGGAACTGAAATTTGACTACAAGCCCCTTTCTACGATAGTTTTTTTCCTTACTAAAGGAACTAAGAAAAGACTCATTAATTCCTACATTAATATCTAACAGTTATCATGGAACAGAGAAATATCCGCTTCTGTAGTCATCTATTCCAGAATCAGAAAGCAACCTAATGAACCGGAGATGACAAACTTACGTCCATTGTCCAAAGTATGCCAATTTTGCTGATGCTCGATTCTTGCAGCTATCCTTTACAAATATTGCTTGCAATAGTTCTTTGTCTTCAATTATTGTTTGGATATCTTGCATTCAAAATGATATTTCGATTATTTTTGGGTCTTATGGGCAAAATGTAAACCAAATGTTGATCCAGTAAATGAAACGTGACCATGTTATACCATTGGAATTTTGTTATTATATGATGATACCAAAAACATCTCCAAATCTATAAGAGTGGATTTTAAAGGGTTTAATTCCACGATCATGATTACTCAAAGAACCGAAGACAGAGTGCCCACCGTACACTGCTTGCAAAAGCATATCCCAGTCTGTCACAAACCATTCGAACACAATATCGTAGGGCTTGAAAACTGCGGCATTATGTAATGGCACACCGATGCAGTAACTGTAAATGAGAAAAGGGCATACACATCCACACTAATGTAATAAAATCTAAAGCCCCTCTCAATAACTCATAACCCAGTTTCATCTTACATTAATACAAAAGAACAGGACACAAACTAATTTATCAGCTAATATTGACTCAAATCTGGAACAACTGACATCAATCACAGTCCAACTTATTTTCTCTCGTGGGGAGAGCAAGGAAATAACAGTATATATTAGTACATTATTGTTTATTATTAACCAAGATAAAAGTGAACCTTGATAGCAAGCAAGAAGACACTAACGAGTGCAAAGTAAAGGAGGGAATGCACCATAATTGCCTCACCACTTGTCTGAAAATTGGCAAACTCCACATACCTGTGGTGCCCTGGAACCTGAAAGAGCAAACCTGGTGTTAGTAGTACAAATAACACCACTGCCACAAACACAGGGCCCCAGTCCGACATGTTTTCTAGAACTCGGAGACTTTCTGTTTGTGTTAGAACTGTTGTTTTGAGAAGAAGCGATTGATTCTAGAGAATTGTGAGAAAAATTGGAGAACTAAAGAGTGGTCTATAGACAAGCAAAAGAACGGAAAGGAGATAAAGAGAATCTGTGTTGTGTGGTGGAGTTGGGACGGAGTTTAGATGCATGTGACTATCAGAATAACTTGCTCGTTCATGCTTATTGCTCGTACTCATGCCTGATTGCTCAGATATTTTGTTTAACTCAGCTGGCCCAAAAGACACTTCGCATGATATTACTGTAATTTCGACTTTCCCCGTTGCTTCCTTTCTTTTTGTTTTATAATTATGATTAGAATGTTTTAATCTACAAGTATGTTTCACAGATGTAGAATGTTTTATGTACAAACAAATTAAAGCCATGTTAAAAACCTAACACAAGACCAGGGGGAGACTTTATCTTCTCCTATGTACATTTTTGTTTTGATATTATCGGAAGGGCAAATATCCCTTGGTTTTTAGTCTCGCTAGTGAAATTTTGAGACAATGACGTTTCGGCCACTTTACGTAAGGAAAGGATAGGAATAGGCCCAAATACTGAGTCAGCAGAAAAGGTTAGTTTTTAGGACCTGAGCTAATTAGACTAGATTAAAAAAAAAGTATGATACTAAAAGGATTTAAATTTAAACATTTCATCATTTAATGTAGGGGGGAATGACAAATTCCCCCTTAAGTTTGCATAAAAAATAATCATCCCTCTTTAGGTTGAGGTGACAAAATCTCGATCATTCATTTTTTATAATTGATGGTCTGAATTTTACCACCTCAACCTGGAGGGGGTGATTGGATTTTATATAAACTGCAGGGGGATTTTGGAATTGTCCCTTTAATGTAATTAGTTGACCACTGTATTGAACACTTGAATATTAATATTTTTAGTAATTTATTATATATGTACGTAAAGTTATATTTAATGAAATATTTAAAATACTAACAAATATTAATAAATATGATTTATCTAATTTTTAATTTCATAATTATTTTTAAAATATTAATATTTTAAAATTTTATTATAATTAATTAAAATTATGTAATCTTTAGATACACAATTACTTTCAAAATATCTATATTTATAAATTATTTATATTTTTAAAATTAAAAAATACTATGTTTTACTTTTTTTATAAAAAAATAAATATGAATTATATAAAAAGTTATGAGTTTTTATTATAAATTAAAATTTTATTTTATTATTTTAATTTTAAATTATTCATTAATTATGATTTAGATTATATAAAAAAATAAGTTACTAATATAATTAATATCTTAATTTTTAGCATGATGGTAAAGGAATTATCTTATTTTGTTGATATCTAGGGTTTGAATCCCTTATATGCATATGTTTTTTAACCATTATAAAATTAAGGACAATTATGTAAAATTATTAAAATGGTAATGGGATATTTTTGAAATAATAAGGATGAGTTTTTTCACCATTACAAAATTAAGGATATCTACGAAAAATTATTAAAAATAGTTGGTATTTATGTAAAATGGATAGAGATAAAAGGTAATTTTGAAATACTAGAGATGAGTTGTACAATTAAACTAATCATGAGGGAGGTTAGACGACATTTTACCTGTCAAGATTCAACTCAATTGTTCAACAAATAATATACAAAATTTAATAAACTAAGAATATTTATTTTTAAAAAAAAAAAAAAAGACAATTTCCTACAAGAAAATTGGGATAGTGTAAAATTATTGGCCAAGTTATAAATAAATGGATTAAAAAAAAAATCACAATAGGTCCACTCATATAATAAAATTAGTATGCATTACATATGTAACAGGAAAACTTTCTTGTGAGCTAATTAGACACGGTCATATGGGTTTAATAAATGATAATACATTTTTAAAATGTTAAGTGAAAATTAATTAACGATTATACATTTTAAAAATGTTAAGTGAAAAAATAATGTAAGATTATTGAAGAATGGAGATGTTAAGATTACCTTAAAAAACTGACTTAAATAGTCAAAAGATGCATTTATCAAATATAAAAGTTAATTAAATAGCCAATTAGTTAATTTGAAGGAAAGCATAGCGAGTTCGTTGAAGCAACTGACAGATAGTGTAGAAGGATGTGATATTCCAAAAACAATTTGTGTTTTGGAGGCTACTTACCAATAAGTCAATAACAACTTTAAAATGAATGGTAGTGATAATATAAAATAGAGTACATAGCAAAATTGATTGTTGTATTGTCTCTACACACTTTTATCTTCGAGTCATCTTTAGAGATTCCATTAAGGCACGGTAAGCACAACCAGTCTGATTCCAAACGATGAAAAAACTGCGGACAGCTTTGCTCGACACAAAATACACTTTCATTTTTGTCCCTACTTCCCACTTTGCTCATCCGTTTTAGCTGGGTGGGCGACACACGGCATCAAAATGATAGTGACTTTGATAGGGATTGCGTGCAATTGGTTTCACCCTAATGTGGAGGTCGATGAGTTTCTGAACATTTGGTTTCGATTATTGTTCATCGTTCAGGAGATGTTTACATTTGTAATTGCATTTCAATGTTCAATGTCAGTAATTCATCACTTATATTTATAGGATAATTAACAACTTTATTGTACAGCAATTAAAAATTAAAAATTGTGGAGTGCTTGCGGGCGGGGCACTTTTATAACAGGGTATTATTTATTTATTTATTTCATTCACCGTTATCACAATCCCCAAACAGCAGCTTCTTTTAAATAAGGTTATCAAAATTATTATTTTAATTAAAATCATTTTCTATTTAAAAAATCAAAACCTAATAACAGAATTTTTAATAATATATAAATAATAAAATATTTAAAATATTTTTATAAATTAATAAAATTAATTAAAATCGATTAAATTAATTAAATATTTTTATTATTTTATTATTTTTAATTTTAACTAAAATCAAAATCATTATCTTATTAAAATTATTAAAATTATTAATTTTATTATTTAAAATCACGATTTTAATATCAATAACTTCAACACACTTTAGTAACGCCATAAGAAACAACAAATGACAATATTGCTTTTACCGATGATTATTTCACATTTTCACTTCCAATTACGGCGTCAAAGCCTCAGTTACAGGGACGGAGCCTGCTTGTAAAGAGGGACTACCGGCCCCGCCCGCTGAACCCTTCTTCTTCTTTTTTTCTCTCTCTTTCTCTAATTTTACTTGTAAGATTATAATAAGTTACTCATTAATTCTTAATAAATTATGACTGAGCCCCTCTAATTTTATTCTTAGTTAACAAACCCCCTTCCCAATTCTTTTCAGCCCCCTTTCCTGCTCGTTGAGCCAATCAATTTAAAAAAGGCATCCTATTTAGATCATGTTTCTTGCGTTTGCACGTGATGCTTGGACATCGTGTCAAATCTAACGGCGTAGACTACCATAGTCTGACATCAGTAACCGCCTCGTCTTCAGTCCTCTGACTTCAGACGACCAAGTCAAATAAATCCGATCGAATTTAATCGGTTCGATAGATTAAGTATTTAAACGAATAAAATTAGATTGATCTATTTAATAAATAAATTAATATTTTTAATTTTAATTTAATTTATTAAATTATTAAATTAAACGGATTAGTTTATTTATATTAAATAAATAAATAAATTAAATAATTATAATTTTTTAAAAATTAATAAAAAAATAAAAATACTATAATATATAATAATAAATATTTTTAATTTAATTTTTTAAAATTAAAATATTCTTATTATAAATATATAATAAATATTTAATTAAAAAAATATTTTTAAATATTTAATTATTATAATTGGATCGACCCGTTTAATACGCGGGTTAAACGGGTTTTAACCCTTTTATCTGCGGATTAAACGGACTGATCCATTTAATTTACGGATTAAAAATCATTGATCCTAATCCATTTATTTTACGGATTAAACGGATTGATCTGTCGGATCAAACCCGTTTTAACAACTCTAAGTAAGGAGGACACTTGAGGCCTAAACTTTCTTACCGGGGCTTGGATTAGCTACAACAATAATACCAAAAAGTCCCAACGAGAATGGAAATCGGCGTGCATTTTGCGGGAGTTGAATAAGTGGTCCATTGATTCTACCCCACCTCAGTACAGGACCATGCCGCAATCTGGCACAATTCTGCCTTAACATTAACTATCCCTCGACGTTTCTGTTGATGCATTCCTCGTAATCTGGCTTGTCATTAATTCTAATCCAGTTAGGGCTGTCAAACGGGTTGGATTAGGTTTAATCGGTCCGGATTATTTTGGGTAAAGTATTTAAGCGGATCAGATTGGGTTGGTCCGTTTAATAAACGGATTGATATTCTCAATCCTAATCCAATCCGTCGGGCTACCGGACTAAACGGGCAAGTCCGTTTATATTAAATAAATAAATAAATTAATTAATTAAATAAATAAATAATAAATAATTATAATTTTTAAAAAATTTTGAAAAATTAATAA
>JAVXUL010000012.1:9739362-9752022 GCA_035590515.1 Trichilia minutiflora | reverse complement strand
CAATTTACGCATTACGCCCTACATTTCGGAACTTATATTCTGCCACGTCGCCAATACACACAGCTTATCGTACAGCGAGGAAACACCGGAGAAACTTCTTCGCTGTCTCTCCGACTCAGCTTCAGTAGTTAAGTGGGAGAAATAATCCAACCGTACGGTCGAGACGTAATTTCAAGTCAAAACCCCTCTCTCTGCGTGCTTCGTTAGTTTACACAGTATCTGTTTTGAACCGGTTCTGTGTGATCCAGCTTAGGAATAAATTATTCTTCAACTCCTAAATATCTCCGGTCAGAACTGCACTGAATAGCGTCGTTCGAGCTTTGATTGGATTGTAATAGGTGAAGTTGTACTATTGATATCCAGTACCGTCAACCCTTCTGGTTCAAATGCACACAAGAGAGAAACTTCCTCTGCAATTCGTCCAGTTCTGAATTTCGTTTTTGTGATTCTTGGCGTTTCAATACGATGCAAGCAGGTAATTCTACTATTTTAGAGCTATACGCACAGGAAAATTTTGAAAAATTTCTTGCTTTTAAGCCTTTATTTTAGAGTATATATACTTTAGGGCTAAATTTTTTTGAGTCATGTGCAAATTTTTTATCTCTGTCTGTCTTTCAAAGTTTGTCCAGATTATGTCGTTTACTGAAAAGTCAGTTTCATTGGAGAGCTATGCATGATTGCAGGATATGATATCGAAAACTTGTTCAAAGAAGCACAGACCCGTTGGCTGAAGCCTGCGGAAGTGTTGTTTATATTGCAAAATCACGAGAAGTATCAGCTCACTCAGGAGCCGCCTCAAAGGCCAAGCAGTGAGCTTCGTAAATCGTATAGAATTATTGCGTCTGATTGAGATAATTCATTCACAACATTCTCATTTGTCAATTTGGCAACCTATTTCAACAGGTGGATCTGTGTATCTGTTTAATAAGAGAGTCCTTCGGTTTTTCCGTAAGGATGGTCATAATTGGCGTAAAAAAAAGGATGGCAGAGCTGTTGGGGAAGCACATGAACGGCTTAAGGTTTGGAAAGATTTCTATTATATTAGTTGGAAATGTTTTCTGTGTTACTCTGAATGCTATTCATTTGGTTATAGCTGTCCTATACATTGCTTCAATTTAAGCATATCTCATCTTCGTATTTATTATGTTGCATGATAAAATTCCTTTTTAGCGTCTAAGTTATGTACACTTGTTATATGGAAAGAAAAGGTCATTCAAATGGTGGCTGACTCATAGAGGGGAATTTTAACTTGCTCATTGCATTGGAGTCATCTTTTCATACTTGGTTTAAGTGACAAAACTTCCCCAATATCTTTAAATTATCTACAGTTGTCTACTTTGAAGATATGCTTTTTCAACATTCTAAGATAGTTTCCATTTCCCTGATATGTAAATTCCACGTTCATATTTCATGGTTTCACTGTTTGCCCAGCAATTGGGTTTTGTGGTACAGAGCCTTGCATGGATGAAAAGATAGAAAAAGCAGAAGATCTAAGATATAAATACTTTTCCATATATCTTGAATCTGTTAGGCATTTAAGGTTGGAACGATGGCATGTGCCAAATGGTAGCTTCCCTTTGGAAATTTGAATGCCCAGATATTTTCTTTGTCCTCCTCACATGAAAAAAGAGTCTGTTATGGAATTTCTAGATGAATTACATAAAAGAATTGGACAGGCCATGTTCCGATTATGCTTTAGTATGCTGGAATTCATCCTTATGGTGGCATTATCAGATGATATTATTCTATTAAACAGGTTTAGCTGCTCTTAAGTTTCAAAGGATTTGTGTAATGTGCACAAAGTTTTGTTATCTTAATGCACTTCAGTTTTGTTTGAGAACAATGATTACTGTATATTGTTTGTCTCAGTCCGAGGGATGACACTTTGTCTGCTTGTCTAGGTTGGAAATGTTGAAGCTTTAAACTGTTATTATGCACATGGGGAGCAGAACCCTAGTTTTCAGAGGCGTAGCTATTGGATGCTGGATCCGTAAGTTTACTTGTGTCATTACATTTATTACAACAGGAAAAATGATGATAAAACCGTGCTTAGTGGGATGAGTATCTTTTTTTCTGTTTGTAGTTGCTGGTATCCTAAAGGATATTTCTACGGAATAAAATTTTATATTTCCTAAATTGTAATTCCTGCTGAGATGAAGAAAAATATCACTCAATACAAATTTCCTCACTTTGTTATCTTCAGTCTCGAAGAAATTATGGAGTGGTGATTGACATAATTTTACTTGACTGGAATTTTTTCTAACACTTACTTTCTTGGCAGGGCATTTGAACACATTGTCCTTGTTCACTATAGAGAGATAACTGAGGTGAGCTTTTATGAATCTGAATGTAGGCCAGTCAACTTACCATATTTCTATCATATTATGATTCTTTTCCGTTCTTCTCAGTCCTAGGTTCTTTTCAGCAGAATGTTGCTTGTCTTGTTTGGATAGGTGGCATATGTTGCATAGAAGTACTGTATTTCAGATAGCAGTGTCTGAAATTGCCACCCCCTCTAGGGATCATTTTTACATAGGAATGTTTATCAGTTGTGATTGACATTGGAGTGTTTTATCATGAAATCTTTTAGCAGTGTGGATTTCTTGTTCAGGCATATCATCATGCAATAGATCATGATGTAATCTGTTCTACAAACTATTTCTAAACTTCCCCACTCTTCCTGTGCATATCTTTTTTCTTTTTAAATTACATTTACTTCTTCTTTGCATGATTGTTATCTAGCACCCTTTCAATTGGCAATAGCAGCTAGTGATGAATAGCTTGGGCTTTTGACTAACATTATTTGTTATATTTCATGTGTGCAGGCAAGGCCGAGTCCCGGATCTGTTGCCGTGTCTCCAGGAGCTTCTTCGACTTTCAATTTGAGCCCAGCATCTTACACTACTCAAAATCTAGGCTCTACCTCAGTAATTAGTGATGTATGTGAACCATATCAGAATTTATCTAGTCCAAGTTCTGTAGAGGTTACTTCTGAGATAGCCAATAAGGATAATGGAGTAGACAGTAAAGGAGAATTTACTGGTTCCGAGGTGGAGGTCAATCAAGCCTTGCGCAAGCTTAAGGAGCAGCTAAGTTTGAACGATGACATGTTTGAAGAAATGGATTCATTGGCCGGTCAGGATTTGGAAAACAAAAGCAAGATCTGCGAGCAGGATCAGTATGGAGCTTTATTGCAAAGTGCAGAATATATTGCACAGGAAGAATACAAGGGTGAGCATACCAGATCCGAGGATCATTTAAACAACCTTGTACTGCACCAGGATGCAGGTTGGTTAATTCATATCATATGTGAGCTCACAGTCATCAAACTATATTACAAGTTCTGGAATATTAATCATCAATTCTGCTTGGTTGTGTTTCATAGTCTTAAGATCTGATATATTTTCTGATATGTTGTTTGGTGTTTTGTCTAGTCATAATATGTTATATCTTTACTGATATGTTGTTCGATGTCAATGATCTTTGTTGCTGAATCTGACAGAACTTTATTTCTTCTTATTTGATACTTTAGAGCATCATTGGCTTGTGGAATTTGTTTTACAATTCTTGAATATGTGAATTTCTAAAGCCCAGAGTGCTTACTGTGTTTGAACTAACAGTAAAATATGATGAAAATAAAAAAGCCATCTTGTCAAAGCAAGCAAGCGACGTCCTCTGTTTTCTTTATTTTCTTAATCTCCTTTGTTTTCTTCTCATTTGCTTCATTTTTTAAATATACTAAATGGTGATCATAGTTGGAAATGCTCCTGATGGGTTTATTTATGTAGGAGCTGCTGGCAAACATTTCCAACAACTATATGGGCATGGTTATAATGATGGAAGTAAAGAACCTTTATTTTGGAAAGACATGCTGGAGTCATGTGAGAATTCAGCAGGTGTTGAGTCCCAGGTAATACATTAATTACATTGACTGAAAATTGACATAAGCCTCGTTTACATTTATGATATCTTGTGTTATGGTGTAATATCATTTTCTAAAATTAATTTAAAATATTTTTGGCAATTTTATCTCATTGCTGTTTGTGTGGATAATATCAAACCCCCTATAATTGTTTGTGCAAAGCAAGTTGGAGCACTATTAGTTGTCTTGTTCCTGCTTTAGCATTCCTTTCATTCTTTCTTGTTTCAACTAGCAGGAGCCAGTATCTTCTTCTTGGAGGGTACCGGCTGAAGAGCAGGAACACTCACACTGGCCAAATTTCAACGGATCTATTGTTGATGACTGTATGATTTCTGTCTGTTTTTTATCATATTTGAAGTATTTAACCTTCTGTATCTCGTTAATTTTCTGACAAGCTCTCATGATCTACTGTATTGCCAGCTCCTTTGTTGCTGCCTCAGGAAGATAAAAATTTCAAAATTCCTGAATATTCATGTGGAATAGGTACTCAACAAGCCAATGCCAGTGACACAACATTTTTTGACCAAGACCATGTTGGATTGCCTCATGAGGCAGATTTGAGATTGACTGTTGCTCGAAAGCAGAAGTTTGCAATTCGTGAAATATCCCCTGATTGGGGTTATGCCAATGAAGCTACAAAGGTACAGCTCATCGAAATCCATTCGTGAAATATCATCATTTCTTTAAGGAAGATTTATTATGCTTTGTTTACGTAGATAGCAGTAGATTTCCAAGAACGGATCCCTTGATTGGTTTGGTGAATCTACTTTCCTTGCTGTTTCATGCAAAGTTTCCTGCATTCATTGTAGGAATTGTAATAAATAAGAAAAGTAGAACGACACTTGTTAGTTGACTCCTGATAGATTATCGTCTTTGTAGACTCACTTTTATTATGAAAGAGGGATAGAAGAAAGTCAAGCATTGTCCATGCTTACCAGTCTTGACTTTGGATGATTTTCTGTAGTCATCTCTTCCTCCCTCTTTCTCTCTTTTTTTTCATTCAGTGTGGTTGTCCCATTAGGAGCGGTCTGTGATTATGGGGAAATAGAAGATGGCTGAGGAGGATGGAACCTAAGACTTATTGTTACATCCAACCATTCTACTACTACAGCCACATCCCATGGTCTTCTTTATAAATACAGATGTTTTAGAATCCAAACAAGCTAGATCACAAACGGTTCAATGTTCAAATATTGGTGAGGGACACAGCTCACTAAGAATTGTTTGACACTTTGGCTGGGTATTCAGTTAAACTGCTTCCTTGTTTTTTCCAAATGCAAAATGTAGGCATTTGACCTTATCAGAGTCAAACTCCAACCAACTTGTCCCTTGAAAATGAAAAGAAAATGAAAAAGAAAGCACAATTGACTTAATGCAGTTGTCTTTGGCGCAGCTTGAATGTATTTTTCGAGGAAAAGATGGTTTTCCTGAACTAAGACAGTGAGAGGCACATCGACTTGCTCTGTGCTCTCACATGAAATTCCTGAAAACCCCTTAATAATGTCAGTGGAAATGGAATTACCACAATGTGGATTTTGGTCCAACAGTCTTTGGTCCTCATTATTGGCTAGTTAAAATCTAATTGTGCATACAATACTAAGGCCTCTTGCTTTTCGTCAGTAATTTAACTTAGTTCTTGCTTTCCTTCAATTTTTTGTTTTTGGATAAATTTTTGTGATACATCTGTTGTTCCAGGAGTTTAAGTCTTTTTTTTTTTTTGGATAAAAGATTGTTTAGACACCGAGGCTGAATTTGATCAATGCAGGTCATCATTGTTGGATCCTTTCTGTGCAATCCATCTGAATCAGCATGGTCATGTATGTTTGGTGATACAGAAGTACCTCTTCAGATCATTCAGGAAGGTGTTATCCAGTGTGAAGCTCCTCCTCACCACCTGCCTGGAAAGGTCACTCTGTGCATAACTTCTGGCAATCAGGAGTCTTGCAGTGAACTTAAAGAGTTTAACTATCGACTTAACACTAAGAGTTATGGTCAGGATAATTTGTTGCAAAAAGAAGCTACTAAGACCCATGATGAACTTTTGCTACTTGTCAGATTTGTGCAGATGCTTTTGGCTGATTCATCAGCACAGAAAGGGGAATGGGTAGAGTTGGAATATCATTTATTGCAAAGAATGAAAGCAGATGATGATTTGTGGGGACAAGTCATAGATACTCTTTTGGTTGGTAGTGGTACTTCTTCAAGTACCATTGATTGGCTTCTGCAAGAGCTACTAAAAGACAAGCTGCAACAGTGGCTTTCTTCTAAATCCATGGAAGAATCTGGTCAGCCAGGTTGTTCCTGGTCCAAGAATGAGCAAGGGATAATACATATGGTTGCTGGCTTGGGCTATGAGTGGGCATTAAACCCAATTCTCAGTCAGGAAGTGAGTATAAACTTCCGAGATATTAATGGGTGGACTGCTCTTCATTGGGCTGCACGTTTTGGAAGGTTAGTAAAAATCTTTTTTCAAGTGTGTGCATTTATATATGTGTGCAGGTATTACCGTTGAGCAGTACCGTACTTCCTATGCTGTATTATTTTGTCTGACAAAGTAAAATCAGATGTATGATGATCAAAAGTGAAGTGTGATTACTGATATCTTTTTGCAGTTCTGCACGTATAGCCATTTTCTGCCCAGTATGTGTTCCACATTATTGGATTTATTGATGTAAATTTTAACTATTGCTTGTTGATATTATGTGTATCAAATTATATTTAAGAAAACCATTGATCATTTGTGGCTGATCATTATGTTTAATTTAGGTACTCATCACATCCTATGCAGACTGGTCATATACTGTATAGAAATTTTGAGGGGTATATGTTCTTCTGTAACAGGGAAAAAATGGTGGCTGCTCTTTTAGCTTCTGGTGCCTCAGCTGGGGCAGTGACAGATCCCAATGCGCGAGATCCAACTGGTAAAACCCCAGCATCCATTGCTGCCTCCAGCGGGCATAAGGGACTTGCAGGTTATCTTTCAGAGCTCGCACTAACCAGCCATCTTTCATCCCTCACTCTGGAAGAAAGTGAGCTTTCCAAAGGCTCTGCCGAAGTTGAAGCAGAAATAACTGTGACTAGTGTCTCAAAAGCTAGCCTCTCTACTTCTGAAGATCAACTATCACTTAAAGATACCTTGGCTGCCATTAGGAATGCAACTCTGGCTGCAGCACGTATTCAATCTGCTTTCCGTGCACACTCTTTCAGAAAGCGACAACAAAGAGAAGCTGCAACTGGTGTTAGTATAGATGATTATGTTATCAATGTGGATGACATCCCAGGGCTTTCAGCTATATCAAAGCTGACCTTCCACAATGCTCGTGATTATAATTCAGCCGCTTTATCCATCCAGAAGAAATACAGAGGATGGAAAGGTCGCAAAGATTATTTGGCTATCCGTCAGAACGTTGTGAAGATACAGGTACTACACTTCAGAATTATCTACTCCAATTTCTCATTTATCATGTTGAAAATGGAATCAAATTTGTGCTCAAGTATTAATATTGAATTCGTTTAAAACACAGATATTCAGTTATCACATTTGGTAAAAGGAGGTAATTATGGGCCTCAACACCTTCCCGCTTCTCCTTTTTTTTTTTTTTTTAATAACCCTAAATTGACTACATTCAAGAAGAGTTCAGAATTAAGCTATTATGAATCAATACATCTCAATGGGGAAAATGATCTACAAAAGTATTGGCAACGTTCTTGCAGGCTCATGTGAGAGGTTATCAAGTTAGGAAGAAGTACAAAGTTATATGTTGGGCTGTTGGAATCTTCGATAAGGTAATATTACGTTGGCGACGGAAAGGGGTTGGTTTGAGAGGCTTTCGGCATGATGCAGAGTCCACTGATGAAAGTGAAGACGAAGATATTCTCAAAGAGTTCCGCAGACAGAAAGTGGATGCAGCTGTTGATGAGTCTGTCTCCCAAGTGCTGTCCATGGTTGATTCTCCAGATGCACGTCAGCAATATCGTCGGATGATTGAACGATACCAACAAGCTAAGGTCAATAGGCAAACTTTTAAGCCAAGGAATGCCCTTGGGTTCATCTAACTAGTCATGCCTTATTGAAATTAAGCCTAAAGCTTACCTCTAAACATCATTTGATTATGCAGCCCATGCCACCAACAATGAGAAGTAGCAACATGAGTAGTAATTTTTTTGCCCCAGTAAGATAAAGGGTCCTGGTTACAACTTCATTTGGTGCAATCTTGTGCCTAGAAAATAACTTGGGTCTATTTACCACTGTTTCTTAGTCTCTGTGATTTTCCATGTCTTGTTCTTGACATATCTACCTCTATGAAATCTAGAGTTGGTGTTGCCTCCTTTTGTTAATCTTTTTTGTTAGATGATGGTTTACAAAACCATGATCAATGTAATCAGTGTAAACATTATCATCTACATGTTTTTTCATGGTCAATAGTGTACAATCATATTCAATTGCGAAAATGATGTTGTATAATTGATTATACGTGCAAACGGTTGCATAATGGGATAGGCATCCTCATATTGGAGCCACATAACATGAAGAATGGATCACTTCATAAAGGTCTGCCATCTATCTATTAGGAAAATCAGGTGCTAACTTCTAGAAAATGACCCATTTAAAGCTTGACCATGGAAAGATTATCTTTTATTTCCTCCATAATTATCCCAAAGTAGTTGTATCTTCGTGCATTAGTGATTGTTTATCTGAATTATTGTGACAGTCTAATTTCTGATATATTGAACTATTTTTGCAGGCTGAACCCAGCACAATAAGTGAAGCAACAGCATCAATATCTGCAGGTGATACTATTGATATGGATGATGATGATTCCTACCAATTCGTGTAAAGCAAATCCCTACCATCCTAATTATGTGCTTTTATCTTGACCATCTATTAACTTATATTGTGACATGATATCTCTATGCAATCTGTATATAGTGCTATGCGTTTGATAGTATTTGGTAGTGATTCTTATTGATATGTCCAGTCCAGTCCCCATGTACTGAAGCTGTAAATGCTTATTGTAATTGCTGAAAGTTGTGGTCTACTACCGTAATATTTAAGAGAAGAAAGGGAATAGATAAGGACAATAGCATTTCTGTTTTTGTTTTCAATTTTGAACTTCTGTATGGACTTCCGCTGTTTGTTCTCCATAAAGAAAACCCCATATAAATTGATGGGTTTCATTCTTTTTGTATCCGAACTAAAATTTTACGAATAAAAAAAAAGTATCACTTTATTAATTCTCATTTAAATTAAATTAAAAAAAAACAAAAAAAAAACAAAGAGTTTCGGGTTTAAATTTTGTTTATATTAAAATTTTTAAAAATAAATTTCATCACAACTTAATATTTCAATTAAAAAATTTGTCAGAGATTTATAAATTTTAATTTAAATTATTAAAAAATAAAATTTATATTATTTAATTTTTTATTTTTCAATAATTAAAAAAATAATTAAATCACTTCATATTTAAAAATTAAAATATAACTTAAAACTTTTAGGGAAATACCATTACTTAAAAACATTCGCTTCTAAACGACGGCTAAAACTACATCTACATGCAGACGGAGACGACCGATATGGATGTCCAGGGAAGGGAGGCGATGGATCACCAGGATGCCACGTGTACTTATGCATACACATACACAGTAAGTTCTAGAAATTCGGTTGGATCTCATTCCCATAAATAGCAAATTACACGTCTTAAGTTCAAACCTTCCACTCCCTAAAAGAGACAAAGTATGGAATCGAATGACAAAGTGGAACTTATCAATCTTGCAATCCAGAAACTCATTGATGAGAAGAAAAACAACAAAGATGCCTCTGCTCAAAATGATGATCAGCTTCTGCTTTCGAAGTTACTTTCTCAGGTATTGTTAATTATTTGATTCCGCTTCTGTTACTTATATTTTGATTCTGTTGCTGTGGGTTTTGAGTTACAAAAGTCCGGTTTCTGATTTGATTAAATCTCTTAGTTTGAGATATACGGAAGGAGAAAGCAAAACGGATGACTAGGATGCAAATGGGCTTCTCCCATTATTCTGGTTTTATTTTTTTTTTTGCAGATATTAAGTGATATCAAATTATGATGTTTTACATGAATTTTTTGATTGTTGGTAGGGCTTGTTGTGTAAGAAGAATCATATAATTTGCAGATGTATGTATCATTATATGATTAAAGGAAGTAAAATTATTTACCATGAATCATGTAAAACTCTCCAGTGCTTCTGCTATTTTTTAATCTACAAATAGCTCTTGGTGTGCCAGTGCCCAGTGGGTTCCTACATTTTAAAAGAGTCTAAGAATGAACCTAATAAAATTAATTTACAATTACCCACCCTTACCCTGTTGTTATCAAGTTCCTTTTCACATTTCAGTATGTTTAAACATCATCAGTTTGTCCTCAGGCCAATCTTTGATTCTTTATACTGTTAAGGCACCGAGAACATTTTGAATTCTTTGTGTATGAAACTATAGTTTGTCTTGAAGGATATATATCATATTTTTGTGTTGTTACTGATTTGATATCTATGGGGGAAGTATCCCTTTCAGATTTTAACTAATCAAGTATGGTAGAATCTTAGTTGTTTCTAATTCACTATTTTTCCAGTCTAAACACCCTTAGGCATTGTACCAAATGTATGTATAATGTAATTAATTTAACTATGCCAATCTGTTTTCTTTAATTAACAAAATTGTTTGCAGCAGTATTGCAGAGATTAATTTGCGAGTCAAAATTCCTTTAGAAGGGATATGTAGTGTATGTGAGCTCTTACCTTGAATTATATCATATACGCTTAAGAAACTGAGGAAGGTTGATCAATTTACACATGCATACTTTTTATTGATAGTTGGATTCATTAGAAGGGGATGGGATGCTTAAGAAACTTGGAGGAATAACTGAGTTAAAGGAGGCAACTTCTGCTGCTGGTGGTGATGTAGAGGTTAAGAGTGAGGATGCTGGTCAGGCAGGTGTTGAGGGTGCTGAGATTAGTAGGGAAGAGATCGTGAAAGAGCTTAGGCATGTGAAGAAGCAGAACTTTATTACTCATTGTCTTCTTTCAGTGATGATTGTTCTCACTGCTATCTGGCAAGTATCCGAAGTCAACCTCATTTTGAAATTTAGAGATGGATTGAACCACCCTTTTAGGTCTCTGGGAAGTATACTCACATGGATGTTTAAACGTCCTGGAAACAATGGTGAAGATGCAGAAGAAAACCACCCAATTGAGCCTCTCAGAATTCCAGAGCTACCTTTACCAGAATTAGGTCTCAATGGTGAAAGACATTGAAACACCTTTTTGTTGTTCTGCATGAGAAACCAACAAAAACTGGCCTTGATTGTGTCTTTACCTCATTTCGATGTGTTACAGTTGTGTTAGAGAAAGGCACAGACCTGTCTTCTTTCTTGCTTTTGAAAACAAATTGTATTATAATGTTTGTGGTGCAGATGTTGATCCTGTTAATTCAACTTCATTCCGGCATTAGTTTCTAAATGCAATAGGGTTAACAATCTTAAGCTGTTGAATCAATCACAGCTGTATTTGGCATGAAGCCAAAAATAGTAGTCGTTGATAATTCCGTTACCTGGTTAGATGTGTTATTAAATAAGAGTGAATGTTCTCCTGTCTTTTCTCATCAATTTTTCCTGTCAAACATTTTATAAAGGGCAATTGGTAGACATTTTAAAGCTAGACTCGAGAACTGCATTTCAAATAATTTGTTGCCATTTGGGAATAGATATAGTTTGTAATGGGACGAAAGATCCCTGGGTGCTATAAATGACATGATCTAGTAATGTTTCTAAGTGCCTTTGATCTTGATAAAAATTGTAAAATCAAATTATTAGGCAGATAAATATCATCTTATATATCCATCCCATTATTTTAAGATACTCTTGAAATTGTTCTATTGAGAACTACCCTGGTAAGAAGAGTTTTTGCCATTTCATTATTCTATTTGGAGCAACAGTAATTAACTTATGCAAGTACGTTGTTCGATTTTACAGTAACATCGTCGAATGAGATTGGATTTAAAATTTTCAAGTAAACAAAAATGAATATCCTAAAACAATTTAAGAAAAATTGGGGATAAATTATCATTTTTTCCTACTGTTTGGCTTTATGTTCTATTATCTTTTAAAAAAAATTATCTAATATCTCCGTATTCCAAGCGAACCAGAATAAATTAATGGTATTAAAAAGATCTAAACAGACTAAACAGTTCACATCATGAAAAAAAATCCTATAACTGCATACCTTAGTAATCCTAATCTTTTTATGTCTACTCTTTCCAGTCTATTATCGAGTGTAGAAAAGAAAAGGAGATATCTTGAAAAAAAATAAAATAAAATAAAATAAATTGAAGAAAATACACAAGACCCCTCATATGGGATTTTGGAGCTCTGATAGTCACACGTCCACCAACATTCCAAAGCTTTCTGGCTGTAATGGTTCGTCCAGAATGGTACAATCTAAACTCCAGCATTTAACCTTGGATACAAAACAAATGAAAACATCAATCTTCTATTCAGCAAGTAACAAAACCACTAAAAATCTCTTTTCAATCGACCACAAACAGAGTTGATGAAGGACGTCCAGCAGGCCCGTTGCAGTGGAAGCCCCGTTGCAGTGAGACTGTTTAACATGTTCAAATTTTTTGCGCATGATCCGATTAAAAAATTTGATATTAAAAAAATAACATCATTTAAATAAGATAATAAAAAAATTTAAATTCAATTTTA
>JAVXUL010000012.1:9692463-9722370 GCA_035590515.1 Trichilia minutiflora | reverse complement strand
TGCTGAAGTTGTGCGGGACATAAGAAGGTTTGCAAAGGCATTAAGGTCACTTGGATTGAGAAAGGGACAAGTGGTGATTGTAGTGCTACCCAATGTGGCTGAGTACGGCATTGTGGCGCTTGGAATTATGGCTGCTGGTGGTGTCTTTTCAGGTGCTAACCCCACATCGCATGCATCTGAACTCAAGAAGCAAGTGGAGGCTTCAGATGCCAAGCTCATTGTCACTTATGCCCCAATTTATGAAAAGGTGATGCTACAAAATTATTTGAATCAGAATATGAAAAACGGTTGTGTTCTAATTATCTACTGCCTGCAGCCAAACTAATGATGTTGTGTTGAAAAACTAGGTAAAAGGCTTAGGGATATCAGTCATTGTACTGGGTGAAGAACGCATTGGAAGTGCTATAAATTGGAGTGAACTTCTCGAAGCAGCAGACCGGGCAGGTAATTATTTTGCCGACGAAGATGTAAAGCAGACTGATCTCTGTGCCCTTCCATTTTCCTCAGGCACCACGGGGATTTCAAAGGGTGTAATGTTGACCCACAGAAATTTGGTTTCAAATCTCTGCTCAACGCTCTTCAGTGTAGGGCCTGAAATGATAGGTCAGGTTACGACTCTTGGTTTGATCCCGTTCTTTCACATTTATGGGATCACTGGAATTTGTTGTGCCACGTTGAGGAACAAGGGAAAAGTTGTAACAATGAACAGGTTTGATCTTAGGACGTTCCTGAATGCATTGATCGCTCATGAAGTCACATTTGCACCAATTGTTCCACCAATTATTTTGAACTTGGTTAAGGATCCTATAGTTGATGAATTTGATCTTAGTAAACTCAAACTTAGGGCAGTTATGACTGCTGCTGCTCCACTTGCCCCGGAACTCCTTTCTTCCTTCGAGAAGAAATTCCCTGATGTACAATTCCAAGAGGTGAGCATACAACAAACTTTCTAGACAATGTTTTCCTGTTGAATACATATTTTGTATGGATTTTCCTAAATAACAAGTAAAATTTTTCAAAGAGCTCGATAAAACAATGTTACAAGGCATATGAGGTACGCATACATTTCGTTGTTGACTGTTAAAGAAAGCATATGTTGTTTGATTTTTGTGACTAGGCCTACGGACTCACTGAGCACAGTTGCATCACACTGACTCATGGAGACCCAGAAAATCCCAATGGCAGAGCAAAGAAAAATTCAGTGGGATTCATTCTCCCCAATTTAGAAGTAAAGTTCATTGATCCTGAAACTGGTCGATCTCTTCCCAAGAACACCCCTGGTGAGCTTTGCGTCAGAAGTCAATGTGTAATGCAAGGTACAAAAAGCTTTTTCAATTTCAGCAAATCATGTAAATATAACTGTTTTATTTGCACATCAGATGAAATGACTGATCAGTTATCAGCATTGGTTGTTAATATGAAGCCTGAAATCATGACATGGGTCACTGTTAAAAATTTTTACAGGTTACTTTAACAATGAAGAGGAAACTGCTCGGACAATTGATAAGAATGGTTGGCTACACACTGGTGACATTGCGTACATAGATGATGATGGAGACGTCTTCATTGTTGATCGCATCAAAGAGTTAATCAAGTACAAAGGTTTCCAAGTAAGAATCTAATCATGTTGTAGTTTCCCATCTTTTTTTTTTGTCTTCTTACTGTAAAAAGCTGTTGAGGCAGCAATAATTTGGCTGGTAAATTTCAGAAAACAGGAAACTGAGTTTAAATGCAAACAAATGATGATACTATTAGCATCATCATTTGGTATTCTGTTGGATATTAAATTATTAATCATTTACCTGGCGACCACTAAACCTGATAATATTGAATACCAGATGACAGTGCTGGCACCTGGTGTCACAATTATTATTCATTGAAAGCAAGGGCTGTGAATTTTCCTTGCTGACTGTTGGCTTATTTGCTAACAGGTTGCACCTGCAGAACTTGAAGCTATTCTTGTTGGTCATCCCTCCGTTAAAGATGCTGCCGTTGTGTCGTAAGCACCGCGTTGTTAATGTTGTTTATCTGGAGATAATTTGAAGTTAAAAATTCAAAATGTGTTTGATGGTTTTTATGTGTAATTTCAGTCTTCCTGATGAAGAGGCAGGGGAAATCCCAGCTGCATGTGTAGTGATGAACCCAAACTCCAAAGAAAGTGAAGAAGATATCATCAACTTTGTGGCATCCAATGTTGCACATTACAAGAAAGTGAGAATTTTGCATTTTGTTGGCAGCATTCCAAAGTCTCCTTCTGGGAAAATAATGCGAAGGCTTCTCAAAGACAAGATGATTGAGAAAATAAAAATCAATGCAACAAACAACTAGAGCAGCAATACCCCATTAATTTTATCACTTTTGATTATGTCAACATTAAGTCACCATTATAATACGTTATCATATTGATAATAAAAGTTCAAATCAAAAGAGAATCCGTTTCCGAACAAATTATTAAACAAAATGCATGAATTGTGTTTGGCATACGACAAAGGTAGGGAAAGGATTAAGATTTAAGGCATATGACCTTCTTCAGATTTCACGTGGTTCTCCTGCGTTAATCATAAGCATAAGATCTTTCAGGTTCCAATTAATAAATCCAAACCGATCCCATTTCATATGATGCTAACTTCAAACCACACGATTTTATTATTTTAATAGAGACAAGTTGGTTGAAAAAATTAATAAATATATCCATAATTTATTATATAATATATACTCCACTGTGAATGATCAAACAATTTATGGAATCACAATAATAATTATCAATGCCTTCAGTCACATTCCATGTTGCTGTATTTTTTAATTGAAGAATAATAACACCCAAGTCCTTAAATTTTTATATTTTATAAATATAAATATAATTTATATATTTATATCAAATCCACAACTTGAAATAGCAAATTTACTTCTAAAATATTAAATTTTGACTTTCATAATATGTTAGGGTTCGTTATTGAAGACTAAAGTTTTTTTACTATTTTGGTATTTTAATATAAACGAGAGATTTATTTATTTTTATTTTTTTGGAACTAAGAATTAAAGACTCATTTATTATAAATAGATAAAACAGTAGGGACTCAAAAGTTATTTAACCGTCAACAATAATTATCCCAACCATCGCACCTACCTACAGGCTCATATATAATTAATGTCAGCTGGTCCCAAGTTGTCATGCCTGACTTCAGTAAATTAAAATAATATTTGAATTTACAATTCAATTTTAACACTTAAGAAAACAGTTTTAACTTTGAAATTGAAATTGAAATAATAACCCTTTTGAAACTTTTTTTCTTTTGACCAAGGAAAGGACAGAAATCAAACTAAAACCAACTTCCCTCTTTACTTAGCGTTGGAAGACTAAAATGGTAGTTATAGATAGAATCTTCAAAGTTTCACCTAGTACGAATGAATGAGTCCAAACAATATTTATTGTATTTTCTATAATTCATTCTTTTTAATAGTATTTGTATTTTTTATTTTTTATAATTTATAGAATTCAAATTTTTTCTTGATTAATGAATTTTATATGATTAATTTTTAAAAAAATATTAATTGATTATATCATTTTTTAAATATTTTACTTAAATTATGAGTAATTATTTAAAATATATGTATAAATTATATATCTCAAATTTAATCTATTATCATTAAACTACACATATAAATGATCTATCTAATCTTACTTAGAATATAAATATAGATCATATTAATTATGATAATTTTCATAATTTATTTTTTATATTATAAAATTTTAAATTTTAAATGACATATGATACATCTAAGTTTTTATTATAATTTTGAAAAATTAAAATTATAAATGATTATTTTTGGGTCTATTAAAAAATATAAAAATTTAATAATTCATATTTGTTTATTTATGTGATGTAAAACGAATGGTCAATGGAATTTAAAAAAATAAAATAAAATAAAAAAATGGTCATGTTTCACGAATTTCATATTTTTCAATGATCACAAACATTTTTATAAAAAAGAAGAAGAAGAAAACTAATAATTTGAAAAAAAAAAAGAAGATAAAAGAAAACCATTAAGATTGAGAAGAATAACAATGTTAACCAAAGTTTTAAAGAGCCAACTTATATCGGTGGAAGCGAGTCGACTCAGTCCGAGTCATACATCAACGTCTCCTGACAAGGGAGAAAAGACAGTCCAAAAAAGCAGAGCTGTGAAAAAGCGTGAGATGGCAAGTGGTATCTCCACCTGTCCCCTTGCTTTTTATTTTTTGGGTTGCTTCCAACAAACAAATGAAATGAATGAATGAAATGAGTATTAGGAGAGTAAGCAAGTGAAGTGAAATGAAATAAATGGCTTGATTCCTGAAAAAAACGGCACTTCCTCTATTATTATGCTGTCTCTTTCTCTCTTTCTGTCTCTCCAGCTTTCTCTCTTGCTTTCACTCCATTTTCATTTCAGGTAAGCGTTTTTGGTTTCTCCTAATCTACTTGCTGACTGTTAAAATGATCCCATCCCATCTCACCTGTTATCAGTTATTTTTATTTTCTTGGGATTTACGAGAGTTTTTTGTTTTCCTTTTTGGAATGAAATGATTGTAGTTAAAAAGAAGAAAGTAATAATGAGAGGTGGCCTAAGGATGGTATCAAATGAAGCTGAAAATTTTCCTAAATTTGGAGATTGCGGCTTTAGATTGAAACATCATTGTTACTTCTGTTTTGTGTGTTTGTCTGCACCCTGCACTTGATAAAACGAAACTGAGGTTAGATGAAAAAAAGAGAAAAACGGTTCTTTTTCTTACGTTTATTCTTTTCCTTCCAGTTCCCATTTGTTTTCTCGAGAAGGGGAACCCCATGAAACGACCTCGTTTTGCATCTCAGAAAAATTTTCCCGGAAAATTCTTTTTACTTCTTTTGTTTTGCAGTTGAAACTGTGAAAACACAGGAACCTAAAATGGGGCCAGCCCTTTGCTTAGAACTTTGAACTGGTTGTGCTTTTGTGTAATTTTTCTTTTAAAATTAAAAAGTATGTAATTAAAAAATTAAGTTGATCTGTTGTGACTTTTATTTTTCATCTAAGGAAGTTGTAGAGCATTGAGTTCGATGATTGTAAAGCATTTTGCTGTGATTGATGGTGTTTGTTGATTAAAATTTTATGTTTTGGATTATTCAATAAAAATAAAAAAGAGTTTGTTGCATTGGTTATTTCGGCACGTAGAGGTGGAGATTTATCTCAGTTTTATGACGGCCGCATTTGTTGAAGTTTTGTTTTGATTTAAACAGTAGTTTTGGGGCCTCGTTCAACTCACACAGTTAAGGTATTGCACAGATAGTGAATGAGAGAATTATTGAAGGTTATGGTAAGACGTCAAACATTTCTCATTCAATACAGTTACAGCTTGTGGGAACTAATAATTGGGAGAGACAGTACTTGGTTCTCTAATTGTATTTCCAGAATTTCCTAGAAATACAGGATGGTTAATTTCAGATGACGGTAATGTTTTTTGAAGGAATCTTAGAAATTCACTAAAGCTGCTGGAGAATTTTCAGGAGTGGAAATTATCATCCTCATCAAAGTGGTTGGTGCTGTTCACTTACTGAAGTTGATAGCGTTCTTTGTTTGGATTCTTGTAGTTTGTGCTAGCCAGGGTGAAGAGCTGTTCTTGTATGGGCTTCTTGAGGTATCAAATCTGCATGATCAAGTGTCTATCAACATGAGATCTTGATTCAGTTAATTAACTTTAATAGAATGGTGACTGAGATCTCCAAGAGATTTTCTGGGTTGAGATATGATTTTTCTGAATGGAGTACTAACTGTATTTGGTTAGTTAGATCTCTCTGATGCTTTCTGTGCACCTTTTGAACTTTGTTGTTCAGTAGATTTAAGCATATCAGTTTAACATTTCTGTTTAAATTTGGGTAACAAGCAGACTGAATATTGTTCTATCAAAGGTTATTAAATATTCACGTCTTACTTATGTGAGTAATCCTCTGAATCTAAGAAACCAATATGGCCAGCCATTTTTGTTTCTAAGATTTTAAGGTGATATATGATCTAGGTTAGCCGCTACATTACCTAATGTAGAATCTGTTGCTAGTTTCATTCCAAGGGGTGTTCCTAATAATTCTTACGTACCTTGGTGTTCATGATGTGCAGGATCTGGTGTGCCAATTGCTAGTTCCTTTTATGGAGAAGAGTGCATAAATGTGAAGTAAATCTATGAGTTCGATGATGGAGTGGAATGCAAAAACCTCTTTACAGTGGGAATGGGAAAACCTTATCATGTTTAATGCAACAGCTGCTGAAAATCCACGGAAGTTGCAGCAAGCAGAGTGGGAAATGAATGGAGATGGGGGAATCGACTCTGCATCTTTCTTTTCATCGGGGGGCGGCAACGGTAGTGGTGGTTCCAGCTCTGATTTGGGACTCGCTTCTTTGTCAAAGAGCTCAAAATCAGCTTCTAATAATTCATCTTCAATGGAGGAAACAAAGACATCAAAATTTAATTTGGAGGCTTTTGATGATATTCCCAATGATTTTGACAATAAGAAAGAGTTTTCCAGGGTGGCTCCAATTGGTGGTTCCTCAACACTCGAGGTTTCAGTTGGTTCTGGTGAACCATTGCTGGGTTTAAAACTTGGTAAACGAATGTACTTTGAAGATGTTTCTGCAGGAAGCAGTGCTAAGAATTCATCTTTGCCTGTCATGCCTCCACCATCTGTTACTCCAGCAAAGAGATCCAGGTCCAATCCCCAGACCATAAATGCTGCACGCTGCCAAGTTGAAGGTTGTAATCTTGACCTTTCATCAGCTAAAGATTACCATCGGAAACATAGAGTCTGTGAATACCATTCAAAATGCCCCAAGGTCATTGTAGGTTGTCTTGAACGTCGGTTTTGTCAACAGTGCAGCAGGTAAAGCTTCTGTGCTTTGCTGATTGTTTGGCACAAGACAATAAGACCTGCTAATGGATTCTTTTAGTGCTTGTTTTGTTGATTGATCTTGGTTACTACTTCGTAGAGATATTTAGATTACTGCTCTCATTTCTCTTGATTTATACTGTATTATAGATCCTTCTAAGGAAATTTGATATTTGATATGATGTCAAAAGGTTCCATGGTCTGTCTGAGTTTGATGAAAAGAAGCGGAGCTGTCGGAGGCGTCTTACTGATCACAATGCTAGGCGCCGGAAACCACAGACAGCAGCAGTCCGGTTAAATCCAGCAAGAGTACCTTCTTCACTGTCTGGTACTTGTTTTAAACTCATACTTCATTTTTCTTTTCCCAACTATTTTAAACTCAGATGCAGTAACCTGTCAAAAAGTAAAAACTGGTCATAATATATACACTTCCTGGTTCCACATAAACTTTGAAATGGAGCACACAAATAATAAATACAATACAAGTCAAATTGCTTGGCTATAGAAGGCTTTACTTGTCACCTTATGTTGCTTTTATTACTATGTCCAACTAACAAACCATATAAAAAAGAGACCAATGAGTGGTATGTATTTATGATTGAAATTTCAACGAAGTAAAAATGCTATAACATTGCCACATTCTAGTATTCATGGATACCATTGATTCTTGTCTAATTTTTTCTCCATATAGTGACGGCCAGTTACAGATCCTTTTATACTATTTTTATCCCAAGACAGAATGGTTTTAGCCACTCATTCACAGTCCTGAGAATTTATGAAATATGACTTTTAATTAAAGATTATTATAATTTTAATACCTTAATCAAATTGTTGAGTTTGAGAAATACCACCTTAGTCAGTTACTAGCACAAGTGCTATTCTGTATAGAAGTTGTCTCTGTAACAGGTGCTTTTACATTGCTGTCCATCAGCATGCTGTTTCAACTATAATCTTCTTGTGGCCATATATGTATGATTGATATTTCTTTATACCCATACATGAAGTTTGATATGGTTTTAGCCACTCATTCACAGTCCTGAGAATTTATGAAGTATGACTTTTAATTAAAGATTATTATAATTTGAATACCTTAATCAAATTGTTGAGTTTGATAAATACCTCCTTAGTCAGTTACTAGCACAAGTGCTATTCTGTATAGAAGTTGTCTCTGTAACCGGTGCATTTACATTGCTGTCCATCAGCATGCTGTTTCAACTATAATCTTCTTGTGGCCATATATGTATGATTGTTATTTCTTTATACCCATACATGAAGTTTGATATGATCTACACCTTTGCAGATGGGAAGCAACAGATGAGTATATTTTGGAATGGGGTTTCATTTGTTCAAACAAATCCTTGTGAAAATTTTACAAGGGAAGGTGCATGCGACTCTAAGTCCATTCAAACAAAAGGACATGGGTTAAAGTCTGCTAAGGGTGGAGGCACTGATGGGCTGCTGCATTTTTGTGGCAATCAGCTGCCAAACTCAGTCCCTGCACGTCATCATGATTCCAATGGGTTCTTGTTGTCCAATTCCAAGGGTACCGTGGCTGAGGTTCTTGACCAAGGTTTGTTTTGCTTTCTAGAGGAGGCAAGCATTAAAATCTTTGCATTAAAATTCTGACTTTTGATGGAAGTATCTGGCTTATTTACTATCTCCCTGCATAATGCTTTATATTCCAATCAATTATCATATGCATTATGTTGAAAAGAGAATGAGATTTGTTGTTGACAGGTGGCCGAGTGGTCAGACTTTCTAGGCGAGACTATTGGCATACCACTAATTTCATAAGCAGATGATTTAGCTCAACCAAATTGTCTATATAAATTAGGTCTGTCTTTTGTGTAGAATTTGCAATGGCATCTCACATCTGCAAATTTTACGGCTTGAACATTTATTTGGTTTAAGTTAGTTATTGCCAATAAACGGCAGCCTTTTTGTTTTTTCTTTTTGTACTGCATAAAGAATCAACCCCATACCCACCAGCCTCTACTCTCCACTATAACTTTCGAAAATGTATAATAAAAATCCTGCATTGGCTTTTACTATGACATTGTAAGTAGGTGAAGTGTGATGTCTAAGTTAAATTGAAAGTATATGTGTCTAGTAACTGGATGTTTACAAACAAGTGGACCTGAGAACTAAACCCATCTGTGCTATTTCAGAAGGATAAGGGGTTTGTGTTTATTTAGTTTATTGATTCCAAAACAATCTTTTATTACAATGGATTTTTGTGCCAGCTTGTAAATCTGCAAGTACTAATCAACAAAAGCTAACCTCTTGGCACACCAGAGAAGTTGATATTTGAGAAGGAAAAAGCCAATCGTGCATTTTGTTCTCTAATTTGGAAGAAGCATGTGATGAGAGGCACGCTAGCAAAGAGATTGGAGGATAAAAAGTTGATAGTTAGAACTTTAAATGTCTTTCAACAGGGGAAGTTAAATATAGTTTAGCTATGTATAAGGGTAATGGGGGCATCTCTGAGGCCTGGATTAGTGCTAATGGTTTTAGGAAAAACAGAAGCAAATTTCGGTAACTGGTGTAAAATTGTCAAATCCATCATTTGAAAGAGAGTTTGGCTTCTAGAAGAAGCCATATAGAACAAGTTTGGGGCTTCTTCTGGTAGACCTTTTACACTTATTATTAAATAAATAGATGCACAAACTTATGTGGCATCTAATTTTGCAGGTTCAGAAGAATCCATGATTTCTTTCAATTTGGGTGCGGCGCAAGATTGTCATCGTGCTCTCTCTCTTCTGTCAACAACTTCTTGGGGTTTATGTGAGCCAAAACAGGTTTCACAGGAGCACCCCACAAATACAAGTCATGCCAACATACCTCAGACTGCGATGCCTGCAATGTCCCAAGGTTTTCTGTTTCCTTCATCGGAATACAGACAAACTGAAAAGCAGTCAACTGAATGCCAGGCACATCCC
The DNA here is from genome assembly GCA_035590515.1 of Trichilia minutiflora. Lineage (NCBI taxonomy): Eukaryota > Viridiplantae > Streptophyta > Magnoliopsida > Sapindales > Meliaceae > Trichilia > Trichilia minutiflora. The sequence goes on along the minus strand of JAVXUL010000012.1, from coordinate 9,712,541 downwards.
TTGTCATTGCACCATGATGAAGGAAATTATGTTCAAAAGATCCACTTGTCTAGAGCACCATATGGGAGTGACTTCTACTCCAATGTGGACTGACTGCTCAGAGCCAATCAATCATCTTAGCTTAATAGTTAAAATGCTAAGGTGAGTTAGTAACAAGTAGCTCTGTTTTACATTTTCTTTTCCTTAGAGACTTCTTTCCATCAAAATTTTTTAAGTATTCAATGTTTAGTTATTCCTTTTCAAGATGTTTGCAGGATTGGAATACCTGTAGTCCATACTCTTGTGACAAATCATTCATTTCTTTTTTCCTTTTTTTTTTACCAGTTACATGGTTAACATTCTCTGTTTATGAATATGATAATGTACTGCAACATTACAGCCCAGGGATGTTTAGTTATTCTTACAGTGTCACACTTCAGGGAAGAGAGAGAGGTCTTCATTGTTGTTCTGGCCTTTAATAATAAGGGATTCTAGAAAAAGGTTGCAACCTCACTTGACAAACATGATTTATAAACCTGTAGGAAAGTTTTAATGCAAAATATTTTGTTTGGTGACACTTCTCTTCACCGTTGTATGAAAGTCCTTTGTACTTCATAAAACTCCTACCTAATTTCTGACACTGTTTTATCATTTCTCCAGGAATTTTACATAGTCTGGATTGCATTTTCAACGGTGCCTACTTTCAGGAACTGACAAGCTTTCAATCATCAGATTGCAGTGACCACAACTTCCATGAAGCTGTTTTCTCCTAAACTTGCTTCATTACCTATGTTATACCACCAATGTTGGACTTAACTAACTTATAATATTTGGTGTTAGTACAAATGCTGTCAGCAAGAAAGATTGATGAAGCATTAGTCTTATGACTGCTAATAGAGAACCTAAATCTCATCAGTATGTTGAGTCTCGACTCTTTTACCATCTGCTCCGGGAACTTATGATGAAGTATCTATTCTATAATTTTCATTTGTTTTCTTTTATGAAAAGCACATCGGGTTACCGCTTAAGCAGACAAAATTCTTCCCAGGTCCAAATTTAGACCTGGAGGTGACAGGTGTGGCGATGGGACTGTTGTTGCCTTTAGGCGCATCAGGTGATGAAGCGGCAAAATATCAGAAAATATCAGAAAATAACAAATTCTTCCTTCTGAGAATTATCAGGGACTCACTCTCTCAGGCACTAAATTCAATTGTGCTAATGCCATCAAGGGATGTCTTCTGTCCTTTCCTTCCGTTTTCTCTCTCTTTTATCACATCACTTTATCTACTTCTTTTATGTTTGACTATGCGAAATCCCTTCCTTAAGCAGAAAGCAAATACTAAAATGTGAAAATTTACTATTACATAATTGAAATTTAAGTTTTGTTTTAGAATTTGAACTTTAATGTTGGAGTTCTGATTGTGGAAGAGATTTCAGGTTTACGTTAACTATGTATTAGATACTATCTTGCTCGTGGCTAAAGGGTTATGAGTAATAGATTTTATTATCGTGCTACTAGAAAAATACACCCTTAAGTGGGGCTTAATTGGAAGCTTACATATCTAAAATCTTTGTAATCTGATCGTGGAGTTGTTGGTACTCCTCCATACTCAAAAGTTTGAATTGCATCAAGGGTTGGGACAAATCTTCTCTTCTATGCTTTTTCATATTTTCCGTTTTTGAGGATTATTAGAGAATTTACTTGAAATTCTACTCTTATTTCTCAAAAATTATTGACACTAGGTCGAGATGCATGCATGCGTTTTCGGAAAATTAAAAACAAATAATACTAGCAAATCTTGTGCCCATGTTCCTAGTCCTACAGTTTAAAAATTTATCGTAAAATGAAGGTTAAAAAATCCTGGATCATCCATCAAATCGATGTCGGGTATCAGTCGCGTGGAAAGCATTACACATTTACACCATTAAGAAATTAAATGTGATAATATGACAACGCCTTAGAATTTAATAGCAATACAGGTTAATATTGGTGGCGAATGCATTTGTTACCTCCGATATTTATGTGGGCCAATATTCTGTTGTGCGATATCAAAGTATCTGATTTGTTTTATTGATTGAAACATACTTCAATTCTTAACAGCACATGGATGCACCATAGAAGGGTTTTGTTATTATATTTGATCTGTAAATTCGGCGACAGGCTTAAACCATAATATTTTATTGAGTATGTTTCAAAAATGAGCTTGGTTTGTGGCTCCTTGGCCACTACAATTTCTGTGTTACTCAAGAAAGACATAAATTAACGGAACAAAACAAAAGAAAAACGGGGGCTCCTCCGTCCCATCTTAATTATATCATAATGGCCATTCATCTCTAATTGTTCAATTTTGTGCGCCGTCGTGGCAAATGATTTACGTGCCGTCCAAACCATCCCCTTAAATATAATTTGGCTTTTTCCAAGGCCCATGCAAGGGACATTCGACCTTCATACGCGAGCTCAAAGCAATTTCTCATTACGCCAGATACTTTTTACACAGTCCCCTTTGTTTTAATTGTAGCCACCAAAATTTTACAGGAAAAAAGACATTAATAATTTGGAAATTTGTAGAACTCTTACACTCAAAAATCTCATTTTAAACTGTTCTTGGCATGACAAATAACCTAATTCTGAGAACTCAAAATATTTTATCCATCAGTGCCACATTAACTAGAACAACACATACCAAGTCCTCTTTCAACATCCACCCAAGCAAAAACACAAACGTCTCCATCAGATTTCCAACCATGGCATCTACCATCACTTGGTCTCAACAAAACCATGTCTTGCAGCTCAAACCAAACTTAGATTGTGAAATTTCTCACACGTGACACCAAATTATATAATCTAAATTAATAATCTCTAAAATTTTCAAGTCAATTCCGGTTGTTTTTCTCCTTTATATTGCTACCAATCATTTATAAAAATTTTACTAGCAAGGATAAGAGAAAAATAAAATAAGATTTATTATCCTCAAACACAAATTCCTGCTTAAAACGTTATGCTGTGCCTAAATTCCTGGCACCAGTGCCTGCAGATGAATCGACTATCCACCCTATGCAGCACAGATAAGGCAGAGAAATAAAGAGGGACATTTTAAATATAGCCTTTAATGCACTGCTCCAAACCAAAGAGAGTGCTCTAAACCAAAGCTAGCCTTTAATAATAGCTCAAGTCTTCCAAATTTTCCCTTGCAAATCCTTACCTTCATAAGGCCAATAGCAAGTTTCAAGGCAACGAAAACCTAATCCATTGCAATCAAGTTATACCAAGATGTGTCCACCATGGGAAAGAAAATGGTCTTGGCATAAATTTGAAGGATACTAACATATTACCAGGCACATTTTTTTCTCCCACATTACATACATGACATGATATGACCTCTAAACGAAGCTTCTTCACGACAATGATGTTTCAGTGATATGGAGACGATTCAAAACCAAATGAAAACCAGAGTGATTTCAGATGCCACTAACATATCTAAAGTTTAAAGGTAACATACTCACTAGAACAGATGAGTTGATTAGAAACCATAACCAACCTGTAAAATCTGTCAGACCACGATGGCTGACACATTATGTATCAAAGGATCCATAAAGACCACCAACAATACTGCATTTAATACAGCAACTTGACACAGATCATGAGAAGGTAGAGTAACTCGACAACCGCTGCAACATGAGGACGACAAGACTGACTTTCAGACACCCATATTGAGCAATGCTGGATGAAAAAACTGGACCTTCTCAACCCTCAAACATGTCCTAGTACTCACTGGAACAGTAGATAATTGTAAATCAATGGATGAAAAAAAGAAAGAAAATGACAATTAACAAGGTGTATTGCAAAATTAATCTACAGCAGGGGATAAGAGAAGAGGGTGGAGAGAGCACAAGAAGGGAAAAGGGAAGGGAAAGAGAAGTAGCCTTTGGGATTTTACTTGGCTTGTAAAGTTGAATTCTTATTGAGTTTGTAGAGTGCACAAACGTGATTGACAAAAACAACAATTTCAAGCAACAGACAGGAATACAAAAGAAATGCATCACACCACAGACCTGATCATTTTCTTCTGGTGTTGGTGAAAGTGACTTCTTTGACTCAGTTGGTTTGTCAGCTCCACAATTCTGCCTGTTGCACTTGGTCCTAAACGGATAATTAATGTTGTTACACTTCTCACACTTCCAGCTACCCTCGGGCATCTTTTGCTCTGAAAGGCATGAACCATGTAAGTGTCAACTTATAAAACGAACATAACCATGTTTGCAGATTCAAGAGGACTCACTTGAATTTTTGTCAGATTTTGCAGCCTGCATATGCAAGGAAGTAAAGTAAGAAATTATCCCAAAAGTGAAACAATGATGTAAAAGGTTAATAAGAAATTATCCCAAAAGTGAAACAATGATGTAAAAGGTTAACTAAAAAATAAAGGATTAGCAAAAGAACATGCCATGCACTAATACTGTATAAAATATTAGTTTGAGTAATATTAAGAAAAAAAAAAAAACTCGATAATTTACTAAAAGACAAAGACAGTGGTGCAAACCTGCGATCCAGGCTTTGGTGTATTACACTTCCTCATGTTACAAACGGTCCTAAAAGAAAAGTTGATATTTCCGCATTTTGGGCATGTCCAGTCATTATCACGTGTTGCATCTAAAGAGTTCATTAGAAGGGAAATATCATAGTATAGAAACAAGTATACATAAGGCATTATAATTGGTTGTAGTTCATAAGTGGCAAAAATATGACCGACCTGCACCTTTTTTCTGAGATTTATCATCTGGGAAAAATCCTGGTCTTGGCCCCTGCACAGGAAAGTTCTCATAAATTCTACTTGTGATACAAAAAGGCGAAAAGTAGATACAAAAAGGCGAACTCTACCAAAAGCTGAATAAGAATTGAATGTTTACCATAGAAAGGCGGAATATACCAATTTCCAAATGTAATTAACACTTTACTTGTTTCTAGATGCACAACAAGAGGGGAAAGATAGTGTGGGAGAGAGTAAAAAGTTTAATTTAATATGAATTAACACATCCATCACATTGAACAAACTGCAGATGTTTCTCTCAGATATCAATGTTGTATTACGAAAGCAACTAACATGAAACCATGCACCTGTGATGTGAATTTCTGATAATAGAAATAAAAATAGACTCATAATATTAGAGAACATATGAAAGTACCATAGCAGCAGGACCCATTGGCAGACCTAAGCCGTATCGGTCCATCAAGGGAGGTGGCATGCCATACATTCCCCCTGCAAAAAAGCAAAAAAGCATTCACTTCCACAGCGTTAAACAAGAAGACGTATTCTAATGCATACAAGCTCCTCGCATGAATGCACACTGTCCAAGAAATGTTTTTATCCTGCTTGCAGTTAATAAATATAACAAGAATTGGTATAGATATGGATATAGCAGGGGAACACCAATAAATTTGCAAATACAAACAGACCCAAAATAATACATAAACAAAAACCTAATCTCAATATCATGAGAATAATGAGAAATTAAATAAATTGAAGACAGAAAAGTGAGAACATACCATTTCCCATCATAGAGCCACTAGAATAAGGAGCTGGTCCAGACATATGCAGTGGTCGATAAGGACTTCCAGCAGAAAGACGACTACCATAGTTGTAATGATAGGCTGAGCCCCCAGAAAATGGAACATCATATGGAGGAATAGATGACCCATTGAAAAGGGAAGAGCCATAAGGCGGCATGCCCAGATACATAGAAGAGGGTGCACCAGAACCAACATAAGGGGCAGATGATGAGTAATTTTGCGGGGCTTGCAATGGCTTCGCAGCAGATTTCTGGAAAAAATAATGATCAAAAACACTCCAAAAGCAGTCCAAATAAATAAGAAGAAAAGAAAACAATGGGACAACGAGAAGTTATCAGTCAGATGGTAAACCAATATTACAAAAGGCAAGAACTTAATCAACAAATCTTGTTGGGTGTTATCATAAAAGTAAATAGATGACTACAAGAGTGTTATCATAAAAGTAAATAGATGACTACAAGAAGTATGGAAAAATAGAGGCCATTGAGAATAAATGATCCTTAACCGAATAATACTTGCTTATTTTTATAAGGTACCACATCCCTACCCCTTTTGCCGCTTAAGACAAAACAGAAATTTAAACTTAATCCACTTCCAGAGTTGGTGAGAAGGGGACTTCAATCACCATACCTCCTGCCCTACAGCAAAAACCCTAACCAATCATGCTTATCCCCTTGGACAAAAAAATGCATCGTGGTTTAAGAACAAAATGAGAAATAAAGTATTGTGACGAACTGGCATACACTTAATGTTGACTATTTTTTCAGATTAACAACTAATTAATCCACTATAATGTACTAATATGTTAATACATGCTTCCATTATGTTCATTCTTTGTACTTCTTCTGGTGAGGCCTAATACTCATTTAACAACCAAGAAATAGAAATACATTTTGATAAGAAACGAGAAATAACATTCATTAGCCCAAAGTGATCCATGACAGCAGATAGAATTGAGGAACCATCACTAAGATAAACCAACTGTTCCATAGATGTGATTTACCAGTAAATCATAAAAGACAGGTGCATTTCTATACCACCACTCTAACAACTAGTTATGTTAATGAAATAACAGGTATTAAACCTTACTAAACAAAAGATGCTGGACATAATAAACACAGATGAGACAAATATCTAGATAGAGACAAAAATATTGAACACCTTTCTCTACAATAGAATTTCCCGACATTGAGTTGATTATACATATTTAGAGTTCATTTGAAGACAGATTGCAGTGATTGCTGACCCATTCAAGCAAAATCAGAATTCAACAAATCAAAATCTAAATCCAATTCCTTATCTAAATGAGTACTAAAATTTGAACCCATCAATTTTTGCTTTTAGCAAATATAATGAAAACATCTGGCATCCAATCATTCTATATATAATAAATAAAGTTTAAAGTTCAAAACATACTGAGTTATGGTCAGCTGGTCGTGGTTGTGTGCAATTGCGCATATTGCAAGTCATCCTGAATGAAAAGTTGACATTGCCGCAGCTGGGACAGGTCCAATCATCTTCCCTTCGACTACCTAGAGATTGGCAAGAATTTGATTAGCAAGTCTCAATGCTAGAACCAAAATCTCAAAATCTAGGATACACCAGTGCGGTTAATTATATAAACAAGCACGTAATCCGGTATCAAATTTATAGAAAAATTGGGGGTCTATGAAACAAACAATATATGCAAGAAGCTTCCGTATCCCAGTACAGTGCGTGTTTCACATAGTAAGAATCAAAGAGAGTCTTGCCTTATTTACATATTTATTTGATGAGAATGTTTGCAGTCATTTAAAGACCAAATTACAATCATAATCACTGAAGCATGCAATCAACATGTCAACAAGATCAAATCAAATTGTTAAAGATACTGTCATAATAAACATCATTAAGATAAAATATAAATAAACAGAATATGGTGATTATTTATCTTTTAGATCCATTTCATAGCAGGCTTGAAATGTTTAGAGCCAACTTCGCCGATACCCATTACAACTGTCTCAGACACTAAAAGATCCAACAAAGATTCAAAATTTATTTATTTACAAGTACAGAAAAAAAAAGCCGGGACTCATTCAGAAACTCTGATATTGGAAGGTAATTATTTCAATGGCAATAAAGAAGAAAAAATAAACATTGCATTCCATACCATCAGTTCTAGCACGCTTGGCAGCAGAGGAGTTTCTGTTATCGACCTATATACCAAAGAAACACGGTTATTAAATCAACAGGCCAATCTGCAATATTATCCCGAGTACAAAAAGAGGGAGAGAGAGAAAAATAAAATAGCAAATATAACATGAACAAAATTGCCTATTAAAGTTGCAGATATAGAACATCCACGGGGGCATATTTATTGCATGAAAATAAATTATTACTAAATCATGAATCTATGATTTAATTCGTACAAAATCGACTAGAAAACACATTCAAGAGATCAAAACAATAATAACGCAACAATGAAACAGAAATTTCTATGAAACCCTAGCTATGAAATTCCCATCGAGTTGACTGATAATTTACTCCGTGCTACTTAGATCCGTTAGGGTTTAGTAAATTAAATCGAGGAGATGAAATAACAAAAAGAAATAAATCGAATTAATCGTAATATGAAATACCTGAGACATGGCGGCAGCAAAAGACGGAGAAACAGAAAGACGATAACTTTCTCCCTTGGGTTCGGATAGAAAGTGAGAGAGAGAGACCGATAGAAAGAGAAAGAAATATGGTGTAATAATATTAAAGGTAGCGACAGGAAACACAGGGAAAAAAACTACTTCGGTTTTGGATGAATATGGACGGTCCAGCTGGATATGCTGGAGACCCTACCTACGTGATATGAACGGTAACTTTTAATTCTTGCCAACTTTGACAAAGTTTTCTCTTTTGTAAAATATTATTGCTGTTGTGTTACAGGAAGGAAACACAGGGAAAAAAACCCACTCAAGTTGGATTGATAAAAATATTAGTCTCTCATATTTTTATTTTTATTATAAACAATAAAAAAACACTGTATATTCCTAAAATTTAATTAAATATTTATTTTAATTCTATTAATTTTAAAAATATTTATATAATTTTTAATTTATTTAAAGAAAATTATCAGTTTAAATATTTTTTCTAACTTATAGCAAATTTCCCACATTTTTAACTGAATACAAAAGAATAAATTTTGTGATATTTTTATTTAATGTAAAAAGCGTGAATGACATTATTTTTATTTAAAAATAATAAATTCAATTATTCATTTTATTAATATTCGTACTTTTATAAATCTTATTTTTTTCTTTTAAACTTATATGAACATATAAATATATATTTATTTCTTATATATTTTTGACGTTAAATATGGGAAGTTACATAAAAGTCCAGTTACATCGCTGCAAATTATTGGATATAGAAAAGTAAACATAATTTTTGTCAATATGATAAATAAATTTTATTTTATTTAGTTTAAATATATTAAATTTTTAAATAAAGGAAACAAATGTTACTTCAATATTATTATTTATTTTAAATATAAGGATTTTTGTTTTTTGTGTATTTTGGAAGCATTGGATTCATTTCGTTTCCTTCTGGCAAAGTATAAAATTGTGGATGGAGTGCAACGATTGCAGAGAGTGTCTGGCGTGTAGGTGGACGAGTGAGGTTTCGCCAACTCGCCAACCGATTGCGAAACTCCATGGTCTATGACTATGTACAGAAAACATAAAATGATGGTCGATAGAGATATTTCTCTCGCGCTCTGCCAACCTTACCCATCTTCTCACATCTCACCTCTGACCTCATCGCTCCCAAAGCTGGAAAAACTTGAGCTTAACTAATTTCTATTCAATCTATTACCTAAACCTCGTTTCCCTTTTTATTTTTTTTATTATTTTTAATTTCTTTGCATCTCGAATCCATATAACAAGAATCGAACCAGAATTTCAACAAATATTCCTCCAAGTTTTAATTTTTCTTAACTGATCTCGGAAACACAATTACATATTACATAAATATACATTGTTTCATAACAATGGAGCAGTCTAACTCTGATCGGTTAACATTTACTGGTGTGTAAATAAATTGTGGAGGCCATTTGAGTATTTTGGTTCTATTTTAGTCTTTTTATTCTCCAGTTTAGTATTTTCGACGAATTTAAGACGATTCGTGTAGTGTTTTTGTTTCACCATCCAGTGAGGATCAATGGATCATTAACCTTTGATTAATAAACGTGCAGATATTTTCCTTTTTTTATTATTTTTTAATTAGGACGCTAATTGTTGTTGCTTTATTTTATTTTGTTATGGCATGTTTTAATGACAATAGCTTTCGCTGCGATGGAACGTTTTGTGCATTACGCTTGTACTATGATTCACAATTTTGTGTTTTATAATCAGTACTAAACAAAATCTTGTACATTTTCTACACAATTTTCCGTTCTCGTTCTGGTAACGGTTTTTGAGTTGTGTTTGTGCTGGCTTACCGATGAAGGATGCCCGTGATCACACATACGCTCTTAATAAACGATTTTCTTCTTATTTTTTTAGTCCGTTTTCCGGTTGAGTAGTTTATTAGGCTGGTGGATTGACAGTATTTCTTGAATTGTAGGCTCGGCTGAACCTTTGAACCTTTTGATCCTGGATACTGAAGAAAAGACTGTTAATCTAAACATGTTGAACACTCAGGTAGTTTCTAGTTCTGTCGATCTGTGAATTTTTTAATTTCTTAATTGTACCCTTTTGGCAATTGATGAAAATATTTGATTCTTCTCAGAATCCGGTGACAGTTGGTCCTCAGAGGGGTAATGTGGATCACTTGGGGCCTCTGAGTGCTGTTGAATGTCATCTGACTGGCAATGTGTCCAATGCATATTTCTCTCAGCCACCGTCAGTGTGCAATGGAGGAGGTTAGTTTTTTATATGTTTCTTGATGGTAGCATGCTTTGGTTTCTAATTGGTTATGGTAAATATGTTTGATGCAAATACTATTTTTTCTTCTGCTTTATTCAAAACTTTTTATTTTTATTTTTTTTAAATAACTTTATTCAAAACGTTAGCTGTGTTGTATGCTTATTCTGGTTGAAAGGATGGGAAGCTTCTTCAGTTCGGTTTTATAAACTAGATTTTACGCTCAGCATGAGAACAAGTTGAAATTGCATTATATTCTAGATTGGCCATTTAATACATATCATTTTCTTAATTCCATTAATAATGGTAAAGTGGCCAGAAGAATTGCAAGAGTTATTTTTTCTTCTTCTTCCCTGCCTTAGTGTGTTTGCGTGTATTGGGGAGAGTGGAGAGGTGCATGTGCTATTTAGGATGTATTCAAATCTCATTTGTTTGGTTGGAATGTGGTTCACTCTCCTCTTTATAAGCTCGGTTAAGGTGAGGTAAAACAACTTTTAGTAGATTTAGATGGTAAATAGTTATGGCATTATCTATAAGAAGGGCCTTTTGAGGTGGTTTAGGTTTAAGGCTAAAGTACTGCAGTTACGAGACTCCAGTTTTGAAGACCTTAATTGGAGTGGGTTCTGTATAATTGTTGGAGTAGACCAGAATTATTTTATTAAACGGGCTTTTAATGTTGTTTGAGATGGCAAGATGAGTGTCTTTTGGAAGGATGTTTGATGCAAGTCCTAACCTTTGATGATTGGTTATCCAATTTGGTATAGCATAGCTGAATAGGATAATGCAGCAGTGGAAGATTATTTTTGTTATTCAACAGGGTTTATTAATTGGAATCCTAAATTCTAAGAGCAATAACTGGTCAGAAAACTGTTGGCATGATCGATCATTTTGATCTTTTGTATAGATTGAGGGTGAGGGAGCTGGGTGCTGACTTTTTGAGTGAGAATATATCTTGAGCAAGAAGCTTAAGGTCAACTCATTTTGTAATTATTTATGCAGGAAGCAGAAGCTTGTTTTCCCTTGAAGTACTAAAGAGTCTCTGAAAAGGCTGCTCTTTTTATGTATGGACTGCTACTCTTGTTGAGAGGCAAATATGTTGCTAGCAGATATTACTTGTGCAAAGAAGATGGCAAAACTGTGAATTGTCTTCTATTGAAGTCTAAAGACTCATAATTAGCTTAAGTGGTAGTTGGGTTAAGCTTCATAATTAGTTTATTTGGTGGTAGTTGGGTTATTCTAACTCTGTTCTGGTTTTGTTGGAATTTAGGAAACTTGAGATTTTGGAGATAAAAAATGGTTGATGAATCTGAAGAAATGAGTAGGCATGCTTTTTGGTACAATTGAAGCCGATTAACAGAATATAATCCAATTTTGTTATGAATCTTTTGTTTTTATAGAAGAACTTTCATTACCTTTTCTTTAGTTTGGAGTTTTTGGATTCTTTACCTTGTACTTCTATTTGAGCGGGTAAAGTATTCCACTTCCCTGTATCTAATCCTTACTCGTGGTTCCACTTTAATAAATTTATTTATTTATCCAATAGAAAGTGAAGCAAAAGATAACCACCATAGATTGTCATTTATTTGTTCTTGAATTTGTAAATTTGGCTGTATGGAGATGATTATTTGATTGCGTAGAGCCATAGGTTTTCCCCTAGTATACATGTTATTTGCGTGGATAACAATGTTCTATTATTTATTTTTCAGTAAAAGTTTATGCTTCCAGAGAGGATCGATGATAGAAGGAATTTATGAATGTGAAGTGTGGCCTGCTGATTAGAACTGTCCGGGTTATGATAGCTTGGGTGTTTAGACATGTTCATGGAGCATGGATTTATCAACTTTTTTCTGCTTCATCACACATAAGTCTTGTTCTCATACTATTTATTTCCCACCTTGTTTGTCACTCAGGTTATGACACTGCAGCTAATATACAGGGTACATACTTTCCATATGGTAATGATGAAGGCATGGAAAATGGTTCTCATGTGTGTAAATTACCTTCCCTTTCACAAGCATTGATGTTTTCTCATCTCTTGGTTAGCCTATGTGTCTATTTTTTATCTAGCCTATGTGTCTATTTTTTATCTAATGCAGGGCACCCACAATGAATCTCCATCTGTTGCATTTCATGGTTATGGATACAGCCCTCAAGTGTTGCATAGACCATATACTTCAGTCACAACACGTCTGCCTTCTGCGAGGGGACATGGCCATTCGTATCATGCGCAACAATTTTTGGCCTGTGATCCATCTTGTTTCCAGCACCCTATTTCTCCAAAAAACTCATACATTGTTTCATCAACTTCAGTTTCTCAAGGACAGCTGCCAGCACATATTGATCTGCAAGGGGAAAGCAAAAGATTTGGTCTGATACCCAATTACCCACCTTTGTCGGCATCTTCAAGAAGAGGGACCAACTTTTTTGGAAACTCTGGTTGTGATTTCATACACCAATGGTTTGAGGGGACTGAAGTTGGAGGATTATGGTCAGATTGGTCAAAACCACTGGATGGGAAGAGTTCTTTGCTTCAATTGTCATCACCAGCAGCTTCTTTGACACCAATTAGGTCACCAGAGTTGTCTCATGATGATTTTGGAATGGTTAGATTTCAGACCTATGCATGGTTTTTCACTTGTAGCTTTTTTCTCTGAGATTTAGTGGTATCAGATTTTACACTTACAAGTGCTTTTGGACCTGTCTCAATCTGTCAGCCTTTATTTTTGTGCTATTGTGGAAAGAGAAATCCAAATGAGTTGAACTGTGTGGCCTTGTGGAGCTTTTGCTGAGTGACATAGCAAATTCCTTGAACATAGATAATTCCGTGTTTCTAAGGCATAGTGGTCTTTTTCAAGCCCTTTTTTCTGTGACAGGAAATTCTAAAACTTATTGTCCAGTTGACTTTTTAAGAGATGTCACATGCTAGGTTTGGTTTATGTTGGTGTCATTTGATAGATTATAAAATAAAATCATATTTTACGTTAAAAGAAATGATAGCAGCAATTAATCTACAGATGACATGCTGTATAAATATACTCTTAATATCAAGACATTGTCTTGAGTGCCTCCAGAGACATCCATTTCTGACTCTGATTCCTGATTATCATGTGCTCTCAAAGATATAAATGATTTGGTGTTAACCTTTTCCTTTAGTACTGCAGTGCCCAATTATTTCCAATTTACTGAAATATGATGCAAATTCTACATTGAACTGTGCAGGCTTCTCAAGAGAAAGGATCATATTATGGGTTTGGATCTTGTTCAAGCTCCAGTTGTAGAGGCTACTCTTTTGGAAGAAGTGATCAAGGTTCTGATTATGGAGGTGTCTCCCATGGTAGTCTGGGGGTTGATGGTCAGAACTGGCCAACACTCAACGAAGCCAGACAAGGAGGAAAATGTAGTGATTTCTTGTGTAATGGTTCTGTCACTCTCGATACCCTAAGTGAGAGAAATAGAGGACCTAGGGCATTTAAGCCAAGAATGTGGACAACGGCAAATGGATCTACTTTTGATAATTGCAAGAGTGGAACATCTGATGATGTTGTCAAAGGGCCTTACAACCATTTAGATTTTGTCACCAATTACAAAGATGCAAAGTTCTTCATCATAAAATCTTATAGTGAAGATAATGTACACAAAAGCATAAAGTATGGTGTCTGGGCTAGCACTCCGAATGGAAACAAAAAGTTGGATGCTGCTTATGAGGAAACAAAGGAGAAACATTGCACGTGCCCAATCTTTCTGTTGTTTTCGGTATGTTACCTGCTCTCATGCTTCAAATTGTTGGATACATGTTACATAGAAGTTGATGTATAATTACCCTAAATCAGAATTTTGTTTAAACTGATAAAATCATTGATTCAAGAAAATGAGAGTCCACTAATAATAATGACGATTGAACCGCAAGGTGTTGGAATTGAGTGGTAAAATACCCTTGGATTCAACCAAGAGATCTAGGTTCTCAAACCTCTTGGGGCAACCTTCTTGGGATATTTCTATGCCATAAGTTTCCTGAATATCAAGGATGTACAGCAATTGCCATCTTAAAACTTGGTAAACATAGAAAGGATCAAACTTTTGTCTATTGAAAGGGACAGATGTTCTGATGCAAATTCCTTTCAATAATACTTTCTAATTTGGCACGGTTCATGCTTGGGCACACTTGTTTGTGCAGCTTATGCGATTTTTGGTTCATTTTGTAGTGGGTCAGCTGGTTTTGCATGCTTAAACATGCACAACGCAATTTGCTTACGCATGCATGTTCATTTGGATTACAGTATTTTCTGATTGGTAAATGCATTATCCTTCACTGATTGTTGTCGTATCCAAGTAAAACGGCTGCAGGGACCCTTTTTTTCTCTTCAATCCTACTCTTGCTTCAAGAATGAACCTTTTTCTTTGATTTTATTTCTTCTACTTATATTTGGTTTGAGTGTTCAATGCATAAAGTAGACAAGGTAGTTGTTTTTCACTGTTATCCATGCTTGTTTTGTGGGAAGCTCTTATTGATATGTCTCTGTGGATTTCTCCCACAAGCAGTCACTAGTTTGATTTGTTCATTCTTCCTAGGAAGTTTCATTTGGGAACCACAAAAGAGAACTTGAAACTTATGATCTCTTCTCTGCTTCTGCATCCTGCATTTTACTCAGGTAAATGCTAGTGCCCAGTTTTGTGGGGTGGCAGAGATGGTGGGACCAGTTGACTTTGACAAGAGTGTGGATTATTGGCTACAGGATAAGTGGTCCGGACAGTTTCCTGTCAAATGGCACATAATTAAGGATGTTCCAAACAGTCAGTTTCGACACATTCTACTGGAAAATAATGACAACAAACCAGTCACTAATAGTAGAGATACTCAAGAGGTAATGCTTTACTGCAACTCATGATTCATTCTCATTTCACGAGCAATGTTGGAAATTGGCAATGTCAAGTTGCATGCCCTCTTAAATGTCACTATTTTTCACTTTGCGGCACTTCTGTTCTTAAGAATCTTAACTAGCTGCAGTACTTATCTGCTGCTGCAATTTAACTGATTAGGTGTGACAAGCCCATTCTCCTTTACTCTACAAATTGTTTGCTCTTTTAAAGTTAGGCAACCGTCAAGTTCCATGACTACAACTGATTGACATTTTTAGTGTTTTCTTGAAGTGTCAGTAAAAGCATGTTGCCACTAGGGTCTCAATTGGGTCTTGATAGTTCTTTGCGGTAATGTTGAAAGTCAATATCTCATCTGTATGATCTACAGACTTTCATACCACAAACACGTAGATCAATCTTGGGTGAGTTGATGTTGCAAATGGCTGATCTCTGAGTAGATTCCTTGTTTAATTTTGATTACTTGCTGAAGTAGCTTTCTTCATAACATATTTGCCAGTTGTAAAAGAGTTTCCACTTAATGCAATTTATTACTTGGCCTATAGCATATGCACAAGCTCAGAACAGGCAAATCAATATATAAAGTTATAACATGAGAGTCCTTTGAAGTGCATTAGAAGTAAAACTAACTTGTCAGTTGTAAAAGAGTTTTCCCCTCAATGAAATTTATTACTTGACTATGAGTGTATTCACGGGCCTGGCAAAAGCAAATTATATATGAAGTTCCAATACGAATGACCTTGGAAGCGCATTGGAAGTTAAACCCCGTTTTAGCATCATATCTCTCTGGTGTGTATTTGTCTTTTGTCATCTACTGTTGGAGATGAAACTATTCATCAACATTGATTAAATTGCTTCAATTTGTAGGTGGAAATAGAGCAGGGTATTGAGATGCTGAACATTTTTAAGAACTATGAAATGTTTTCATCCATCCTGGATGATTTTTACTTTTACGAGCAGCGGCAGAAAGCAATGCAGGAAAGGAAGTCTGGACAGCAATCAAAAAGCCAGGTGGCTCCTCTGTCAGTAGCAGTTAGTGAACAACAAGATCCAGTTTCACCATCTAATGAGTTCACAAAGAAAATGTCTAAGAGCTTTGCTGAAGCTGTGTTGTTGACCAAGCATGAAAGGGAACATTCACCTGTTGGGAAAGTTGCTGTGGCCCAGAGCAGTTAAAACATGAAAATCATCATCAAACGAGGCATATAGGTAGAAAGTCAACCTGAAACCTTCCGGATACCTCATATATTATATATTCCTTATATATTTCCTTTATTTTGATTTTTCTATCACCAAGTTTTCGAAAAGGGTTCTGTTCAAGACAGCATTAATAAAAAGCTTTCTATGGTGTTTATATGGAGATTCTTTTCATTGTTTCCTAAGATCGACAAAAGTTGCGAACTCAAGGTATAATTCTCTATCCCGGGCTGATGAATCATAGGCATGGATTTTATATATTGTAAATGTGTATCCATTAGTGCTGTTAAAGAGTATTTGTTTACAATAGCGAGTTAAATAATGCCTTCTCGCTCGGTAAAGTTTCCAAATCTTCTAGATCAAATGAAATGAAGGAGCTCATGGTGTTTTTGTTTATGTTTGACTTCTAATTTTGTTAAGGCCTACTTGTGGAAGATCTGCGTAATGATTTGGCAAAATCAAGCATAATGTTGTGACCCGAAAAAAATTGACTTGCATAAATGGGCAAAAAATGGATCTCAATCGACATTCTCTGCATTGAGTGTGAGTTAAAATGTCATCCCGATGATCTTTCAAGTGTCAATAGCTGTACGTTCCTGCTATTTCTTGCGTTGAGAATTTAGAATGGGCTCCTTGTCTCTCTTCATTTTTTAAGGGTGTGTTTATTTGGCCCTTAATTTTTATCATGCATACTCCTTGAAGGAAAATTAAAAAATAATTTTTATTTTATACATCCGCATAAATATTTAAAATACTCTTAATTAATTTTTTTACACTCATAAAAATATTTAATTTATTTTTTAATTGTATTATATATATGATCACTATATAAACAATAGGTTTGATTGATCTTTATAAAAAGTCAAACAAAATTTGAATATGAAACATTAAAAAAAATTAAGAATTCCTAAAAGCATAATCAATTAAATTGCACAAGTTATGATGAATTGTTTTGATATTAAAAAGAAAAAAATTTAAGATTTAAAAAAAATATTATAGGTAGATATATTATAATGTGTGTTAAAGAATAATAATTTTTTATATATTTGAATTATGTTGTCTTTAATAGTAATTTATGTTAAGAACTTTTTTATAATAATTTTTTTTATTAAAATATAAATATTTAAAGTAAAAATTAGATTGGAAATAGAATCATATATATTTTTTTAATATTTATTGCGTGAAGGTAGCATAGTTATTGATTATTTTGCTAATTTAAGTATTAGCCTTCCTTCTTTGACGTGATGAAGTGCCCCTCTTGTCGAGATTTTAAGACTTCCATTCCATCATAGTACTGAGGTTATCCTAATCATAAGTTTGTCTAATAATTTTGCCTCGTTGCCTTAAAAGGTCTTTTGATCTGTTTTGTAATCTCTTTCGCCAGCCTCACTTTGTTGAGGTTTGAATTAGGGGTAAGCATCCAAATCCATTGTTGAGTAATAAGTTTCAGCCTTTGCTTAGTATTTTTTTTCAAAAAATCGACCCCTATTTCAGGATTACAGTCTAATTATTAGCTAAATACAAAGAGACCTAAAACTATTACAGTGCGAAGATAGGGATAGATCATAGAAGCTATGGACACATAAAATAATTAGTGTTAAAAGTGTGGAGAAGACAAAGAAGAAAATGCAAACAAGCATTCGATCTTGAGGTGCTATACAAGTCCACACAAAACAATACAACAAATTATTATTTCACTACTTTCACGAGGTTATTTAATTTCATTGGTTAATAAAACATAGAGGCAGAACAGGTGGGGATTGCGTAGAAAAAGATGGCCAAACAAGATAATAAGAGTCCCTGCTTGTTTCCCATGGAAACGTCAGCTTTCTCCGGTGCCGCTGTAGTTCCTGTGTTCGGTGTAGTAGGAGTTGATGAAGAAGTATTTGTGAAGATAGCAGCATCTGGGGAGCTAGGAGACCAGCCTAAAAGCTCTATCTATTTGAAAATAGCAACATTTAAGATTAGTAACGGCTTGAGATAATACTGAGTGCTTACAAAGAAAGTAAAGCCAAAACTACTATGCTATGACATCAATCATAGAAGGCCATTGTATTTAATAACAAGTACCTCTCAAGCAGTTGAATGAGAACATTTTAAGCAATTACATTTCCACTCCTAACTATATTTCATCATTTATATTCCCTCATCAATGAATGATTTGACTGACATAAACTAATTTGCAATGTATTTATCGATGATTTGGCTATCATACATTGATGTATAATACATACATCATCTACTGGTCATACAACTAACATAAACTTTAAAATATAAAATTTGTAATAAATTTGAAACTAAAATTTAAAATTTATATTTCAGATTTCAACATCACTTCATTTATAAATAATATCATAATGTATAGATATATGGAAGTAGTTGGTCGATCCCATTTCTCACAAGTTTTGCACGAATCAAGAGTAGTTATCGCATCCTTTTTTATGAAAAATATATAAACTTATACATGATAACATTATACAATGGAATTGGGCCATATAGACAGAAAATCTGGCAGCTAATGCTAAATAAGCACGTATGCAGAAAATATCTTTTAGCTCGGCTGAAGTTGTAACAAAGATAGTCAATAAATTTGATCATTCATAAATAAATTATTAATCAAAGTATCATCAACAAAATTTGATTTGATATATTTTTTAAAAAATATAAAATATTATAAAATTTAAAAAACAGTAAAAATGTAAGATATTGAAAAGTAAATTATGAATTTTTTTTCCAAATTTAATCTAACTAGATCTTAATAATCAACAGTGTTAGAAATATTAAATGAATTTGTAATAAAGATAAAAAAAGTGAATAAATATATAATAATTAAAATAAATAATGATATTCAAAATTTTGAATTTATATTTTTAAATATGAACATAATTTATTTATTTATTTATAATAAATAAGTTGCTTATATATGCTTGATAAAATGACCAAATCACTCTAATGATATCAAATTTTGTTTTTAATAATATAAAGTATTTAACTAAACATTAAAAAATAGTTTAATAAAAGTTATGACTTTATATAAAGTATTTTAATAGAAGTTAGCAACTTATTTAATATAAGTGAATAAATTATATTCATGTTTTAATTATTTTAATAGGAGATTGGATTAATTTAAATCTTCTCATAAATCTAAAAGAAAACAGATCATATAAATCTTATAAAACATATTCCAAAAAAGCAAACAACACAAACCACATGTTTCTTTTCCTCATAAAAAATTAAATAAACCTAAATACTATAAAAAAATTAAAAAACAAAAATGTTATAAATGTGGTAAAAAAGGACATTATACTAATAAATGTTTAGAATTGAAAAAAAAAATTCAAGCTTTGGCAATAGAGGATAATATTAAACAACAAATATTAACAATATTAGACTACAAATCTCATACCTCTACATCTAGTATAAATGAATTTTCCTTCTGGTTTTAGGATATTTTCCTGGGTTAATTTTTTAGCATGTGTAATAGTTGTGCGTTGTTTATCATTTAAATATCTGTTCCACCATCCTGATAATTGTCTTTCAAATCCTATAGCTATAGCTTCACATGC
>JAVXUL010000012.1:9677567-9692363 GCA_035590515.1 Trichilia minutiflora | reverse complement strand
TATATATATCTACAGGAGGGGAGCGGGATAGGGGAAACTGGGACCTCATTCAAGAACATCCATATCGGAAGGTAATTAATTCAATTGCAATAAAGAAGAAAAAATAAAAAAGCATTGCATACCATCAGTTCTAGCACGCTTGGCAGCAGAGGAATTTCTGTTATCGACCTAAACACCAAAGAAACACGGTTATTAAATCAATAGGCCAATCCACAATATTATCCCGAGTATAAAAAGAGGGGGAAAGAGAGAAATAAAGTAGCAAATATAACATGAACAAAATTGCGCATTAGAATTGCAGTTATAGCACATCCACCGCGACATATAAATTGCAGGAAAATAAATTATCACTGATTCATAAATCTACAATTTAATTCGTACGACTAGAAAACGCATGCAAAAGATCAACACACAATAACGCAACAATGAAACAGATTTCAATGAAACACTAGCTAAAAAATTCCCACAGAGTCGACCGATAATATACTCAGGAGCTACTTAGATCCGTTAGGATTTAATAAATTAATCGAGGAGACGAAATAACAAAAAGAAAAAACCCGAAAGAATTGTAATATGAAATACCTGAGACATGGGAGCAGGACGGAGAAACAGAAAGACGATAACTTTCTCCCTTAGGTTCGAACGGAAAGTGAGAGACACAGATAGAAAGAGAATGAAATATGGTGTGATGATACAGGGCAAAAAGCCGACAATGGGAAGGAGTCTGGTTTAATACACTGTGATTTGTGTCTGAGTTGGTAAAACTCTATACACCGTTGGCTGTAGTTTTGTACGAATGTGAACGGTCCAGCTGAACATGCTGGTAACCTACCTGCGTCTGCGTGATATGAACCGTTACTTTTAATTCTTCTCTTTTTTAAATATTATTGTTTGTTCTTTTACAGGAAACACAGGGGGAAAAATTACTTTGGATGGATAAAAATATTAATATATTTTAATTTTTATTTTAAACAATTAAAAAAACTTTTACAATTGCATATTCCTACAATTAAACATATATTTTGATTCCATTAATTTTAAAAATATTCGTCAAAATCGTAGTTCATCTAAGAAAAATTATCTGTTTAGATAATTTTTTTAATTATAATTAAATTAATAGGTTTTAATCAAAATTATTTTAAGAAATAAATATATTCCATCATAATTATTTTAAGAGATAACTATATTACATTATATTTATTTTTATTCAAATATATAATTATAATAACATTTGATAAAACATCAGGAAAATATAAATCTTTTCCCCATAATAATATAATTAGTCAATTTTTTTAACATTATTTCTATTAATATTATGTCTAACACTTGTTTTAAAATAAATTAAGTAATAAAATTTTATTACATAATTTTCAAATAACATAATGCATTCACTTGACTTTTTTTTTTTTCATGTAAACAGGATTTATAACAGTTAAATTATAGCATAAAACCAATATCATTTTTAGTTTAAGTGTTTGGTAATTTTAAATTAAAAAATATTTAATAATACTGATTTTTAATACATATATTTTATATTTATAATTTTTATTTTATAATAATTATATTTTTAAAACGATTAAGTTGAGTCTATGACTATATTTTATTGTGATTCAATTATTTTTATTGTCAATATTCAGTACAAGTTTAATAAATTATCCTAATAACATTATTAGTATTTTTTTTTAAGTTTTATACACTTAAATTGTTATCCCAATTCATAATTTAGATTTAAATACTGATGGATGGATGGATGCTACTGAAACATTATCAGGAGTTCTATTTTATTGATGCAGAAATTTGTACGTATATTAATATTTAAATTTATTAGATTTCGAAAAAAATTTATTATTCCTTACAAAATTTTATATACACAAAATTTTTTAATTTATTATGAATTATCTCTCTCTTATAAAATTGCAGGACACAAACAATTATAACATAATATAAAAATATAAATAAAATTTATTACTAACATTTATTAACATAAAAATTTGAACCAAAAGCTTATAACTAATTGTAACATATTATACGTACAATACGTTAATAACACATGATTTTAACTTAAACAATCAATATTTTATTATCGGTTTGTTTTGAGCATGATTAATCATATTTCAAAATACTCGTTTTTAAACTATTAAAACTAAATCTTTCAAAAAAAGTATTATAAATATATTTTTCTATTAATATTATTAGATTTTTTGATCATGAACGTAGATTTTTTTTATACAAAATACTTAAATTGGTTGAATTTAATTAACTTAAATAATTAATCTCTTATTTTTCTCACTCATAAAAAATTTCACACATTTTTAATTGAATACAAAAAGATAAATTTTGTGAACTTTTTATTTACTGTAAAAAGTGTGAATGACGTTATTGTATTTTAAAAATATTAATAACTCTAACTATTTTATTTTATTAATATTCATAATTTTATAAAACTTATTACTTTTTTTGTATAATAAATTTTATATAAACATAATTTTTTAATCAAAATTTAAATATTTTTTTATTTTTAAAGTTATACATAGGCGAATATATAAAAATTTATATATATTAATGCAAATTATTTGAGTAAGTGATCAAAGTAAATATGATTTTTGTTAGTATGATAAATAAATATTATTTTAGATTTATAAAACTTTTAAATAAAATAAAAAAATTTTACTTCAATACTATCATGTTTTAAAAAGTTATATTAATTTTAAACGCAACGCCAAAGCAAGGAAGATAAGATTCTATTTTTGGTTTTGGAAGCATTGGGTTCATTCCTCCTATTAACGTATAAAATGATTTACGTAATCCGGGCAACGATTGCAGACTGCAGAACGCATGGAGTTGGACGAGGGAGGTTTCGCCAACTCGACACCCGAATGCGAAACTCCATGGTCAATGACTATGCCAACAAAACATATAGAGGGAGGGAAGTAGATAGAGAGATATTTCTCTCACGCTCTGCCTGCCTTAGCCATTATCTCCCCTCTCACGTCGTCACGCCCAAAACTGAAAAAACTTATGCCAACTTATTTCTAGATTCTATCCCATCTATACCCTAAACCTCGTTTCCCCTTATTTTTTGATTTTGTATAATTTCTTATCTTCTCCAATCCACACAACAAAAATCGAACCAGAATTTCACCAAATATTCCTTCAAGTTCTGATTTTTCTTAACTGATCACGAAAACACACGTACATTATACATACATATACATTGTTTCAAAATAATGCCGCAGCCTAACTCTGATCAGTTAACATTTACTGGTATGTAAATAAATTGTCAAGGCCATTTGAGTATTACGGTTCTATTTATAGTCTCGTTTTTTTCTCCGGTTTACTATTTTCGACGAATTTAAGACGATCCGTGTAATGTTTTTGTTTCAGAATCGAGTTAGGATCATTAATCTTTGATTAATAAACGTGCAGATATTTTCCTTTTTTTATTATTTTTTAATTAAGACGCTAATTTTTAGTAGCTTTATTTTATTTTGTTATATTTTTGGACAATAGCTCTCGCCGAAATTATGATGGAATGTTTATGTGCATTACGCGTGTCATGCGATTCACAATTTTATGTTTTTATAACAAGTTCTAAACAACATCTTGTGCGTTTTCAACACAATTTTCTGTTCTCGTTTTGGTAACGGGTTTTGAGTTATGTTTGTGCTAGTTTACCGATGAAGGATGCTCGATCATACACCGATAGGCACTTAATAAACGTTTTTGTTATTATATTTTTAGTCTGTTCTCCGGTTCAGTAGTTTATTAGTCTGGTGGATTGACAGTATTTCATGATTTTGTACTCGGCTGAAGCTTTGAACCTTTTAATCTTGGATACTGAAGGAAAGACTGTTCATCCAAACATGTTTAACACTCAGGTAGTTTCTAGTTCTGTCGATCTGTGAATTTTTAATTTGTTAATTGTACCCTTTCTGCAACTTATGAAAATGTTTGATTCTTCACAGGATGCAGTGACAGTTGGCGCTCAGAGGGATAATGTAGATCACCTGGGGCCTCTAAAGGCAGTTGAATGTGATCTGACTGGCTATGTGTCCGATGCCTATGTCTCTCAGGCACCATCAGTGTACAATGGAGGAGGCTAGTTCGTTATACGTCTCTTGAAGGTAGCATGCTTTGGTTTCTTTATGGGTTATGGAAAATATGTTTTATGCAAATGCTATTTTCTCTTCTGATTTATTCAAATCCTTCTGCTTGAGAGAATGGGAGGTCTTCTTCAGTTTGGTTTTCTAAACTTAGATTTTACTGCAGAGAACAAGTTGAAATTGCATTATAGAGGGTTGATCGTGCATTGTTATTGACTTCCCAAAATTCCATGTGTACGAAAAGTGTCAATGCTACTTTAAAAGCTGAATTTCTACTAATACAAGCAGTATGGAAAAAATTGTTTCCAGATTGCCTATTTAATATATGTCATTTTCCTAATCTCAGTACCAATGGTGAAGCGGTCAGTGGAGAGGTGCATATGCTGTTTAGGATGTGTTCAAATATCATTTGCTTGGTTGAAATGTGGTTCATTCTCCTCTTTTTAAGTGTGGCCAAGGTGAGGTAAAACAACTTTTAGTAGCTTTACACGGTAAGTGGTCATGGCATTATGCTATAGGAAGGGCCTTTTGACATGGTTTAGGTGTAAGGCTAAAGTACAGCATTGACTGCACTTCAGTGGTCAAGACCTTGGAATGGGTTTCTGAATAGGTGTTGGAGTGGACTAGACTCATATTATTAAAAATGTACTTAATGTTTAGGATGGCAAGATGAGTGTTTTCTGGAAGGATGTTTGATGACGGGTGATAACCTATGATGATTGGTTATCCAATTTTGTCTAGCATAGCTGAATAGGATAATGTGTAGTGGAATCCTAATTTAGAGCAATAAAAGGTTGGGAAACTATTGGAGTGATTGATCATTTTGAACTTTCGTATGGATTAAGGGTGAGGAAGCTGGGTGAATTTTTGGAATGTGAATATACCATGAGCAAGAAGCTTAAGCTCAGCTAATTTTGTAAATAAGGAGGGAGAGGCTTGTTTTCCCTCCAAGTATTCAAAGGCCTCTGAAAAGGCTTCTCTGTTTATGTATGGACTGCTACTTTTGCAGAGATGCAAATTTGTTGCTAGCAGATGTTACTTGTGCAAAGAAGATGGGGAAACTGTGAATTATCTTCTATTATCTTGGCAAGTCATAAACAAATTCTAAAGCCTCATAATTGGCTTATGAGGTAGTTAGGTTAAGCTTCATAATCAGTTTGTTTTGTGGTAGATGCCAGATGGGTTATTCTAACTCCGTTCTGATTTTGTTGGAATTGGGAAACTTGAGTTTTTGGGTATAAAAAGAGGATGAATTTGAAGAAACCACTAGGCATTCTTTTTGGTAGGATTGAAGCTGATTAACAGAATAAAATCCAACTTTGTTACGAGTCTTTTGTTTCGATGGAAGAACTTGCTTTAATCATTTCTTGAAGTTTTTGGATTCTGTATCTTGTACTTCTATTTGAGTGGGTAAAGTGTTCCACTTCACAGTATCTGATCCTTACTCCTTTTTTCCACTTTATTAATTTTATTTATTTATCTAAGAGAAAGTGAAGCAAAAGATAACCACCATAGCTTGTCATTTATTTATTGAATTTGTGAAATTTTACTGTTTGGAGATGATTAGTTGATTGAGTAGAGCCCTAGGTTTTCCCCTAGCATACATGTTATTTGCATGGATAACAATGTTCTATTATTTTTTTTTGGTAAAGGTTTATGCTTCCAGAGTTTCGATGGTAGAAGGAATTTATGAATGTGAAGTGTGGCCTGCTGATTAGAGCTGTCTGGGCTATGATAGCTTGGTTGCTTAGACATATTCATGAACCATGGGTTTATCTACTTTTTCTGCTGCATTACACATAAATCATGTTCTTATACTAATTTTTTCCCATCTTATTTGTTAATCAGGTTATGACACTCCAGTTAATGAACAGGGTACATACATTCCATATGTTAGTGATGATGGCATGGAGAATGGTTCTCATGTTCATAAATTACTTTCCTTTTCATAAGTTTTGATGTTTTCTCATCTCTTGGTGCATGTTAGCTGATGTGTCTATTTTTTATCTAATACAGGGCCCTCATAATGAGTATCCATCCGTTGCATTTCATGGTTATGGATACAGCCCTCAAGTGTTGCATAGACCATATACTCCAGTCACAACACATCTGTCTTCTGCGAGGGGTCACGGCCATTTGTATCATGTGCGACAGTTTTCGGCCTCTGATCCATCTTGTTTCCAGCAACCTATATCTCCAAAAAACTCATACATGCTTTCATCAACTTCAGTTTCTCAACCAAAGCTGCCAGCACATATTGATCACCAAGGGGAAAGCAAAAGATTTGGCCTAATACCCAATTACCCACCTTCATTGACATCTTCCAGTAGAGGGAGAGACTATTTTGGAGACTCTGGATGTGGTTTCACACACCAAGGGATTGAAGGGTCTGAAGTTGGAGGATTATGGTCAGATTGGTCAAAACTAATGAACGGGAAGAGTTCCTTGCTTCAATTGTCATCACCACCAGCTTCTTTGACACAAGTTAAGTCACTAGAGTTGTCTCAGGATGATTTTGGAATGGTTAGATTTCTGACTTATGCACAATTTTTCACTTGTCTTTTAAGCTAGCATTTTCCCTGGGATTTAATGGTTTCAGATTTTACACTTAAAAATGCTTTTGGACCTGTCAAAATCTGTCAGCATTTATTTTTGTGCTATTGTGGAAAGAGAAGTTCAAATGAGTTGATCTGTGGCTTTGCAGAGCTTCTGCTGAGTGACAAAGCAAGTTCCTTAAACGTAGATAATTGCATGTTTCTAAGGCATGGTGATCTTTTTTAAGCACTTTTTTTTGTGACAGGAATTCTAAAACTTATTTAGCCAGTTGACTTTTCATCATGCTATGATTGGTTTATGTTGGTGTCATTTGGTAAGTTATAATTGAAAGTAATGGTAGCAGCAATTAATCTACAGATGACATGCAGTAGAAAAATACTCTTACTATCAAGACATTGTCTTGAGCATCACCAGAGACATCCATTTCTGACTATGATACCTGATTATCATGTGCTCTCAAAGATATAAATGATTTGGCAGTAACCTTTTCCTTTGGTACATTAGTGCGTGATTATTTCCAATTTACTGAAATATGATGCAAATTCTAACAGTGAAATCCCATGCAGGCTTCTCAGGAGAAAGGATACTATGGGTTTGGATCTTGTTCGGGCTCCAGCTATAGAGGTTACTCTCTCAAACAAAGTGATCAAGCTTCTGATTATGGAGGTGTCTCCCCTTCTAGTCTGGGGGTCAATGGTCAGAACTGGCCCACGCTCAATGAAGCCAGGCAAGGAGGAAAATGTAATGATTTCTTGTGTAGTTGTACTATGACTCTTGATACCCTAAGTGAGAGAAATAGAGGACCTAGAGTGTTTAAGCCAAAAATTTGGACAATAGCAAATGGATCTGCTTTTGATAATTGCAAGAGTGGAACAACTAATGATGTTATCAGAGAGCATTATAACCATTTGGATTTTATCACCAACTACAAAGATGCAAAGTTCATCATCAAATCTTATAGCGAAGATAATGTTCACAAAAGCATAAAGTACGGTGTCTGGGCTAGCACTCCGAATGGAAACAGAAAATTGGATGCTGCTTATAGTGAAGCAAAAGAGAAATATCACACCTGCCCAATCTTTCTATTGTTTTCGGTACATTACCAAGTCTCGTGCTCCAAGTTTTGGATACAAGTTGGCATATAAGTATCCTAAATTAGAATTTTGTTTAATCTGATAAAATAATTGATTTAAGAAAACGAGACTCCGTTAATAAGAATGATGATTGAACCCCAAGGGGTTGGTTGAGTGGTAAAATACCCTTGGGTTCAACCGAAAGATCAGGGTCTTGAACCCCCTTGGGGCCACCTTCCTGGGATATTTATATACCACTAGTTTCCTGATTATCAAGGTTGTAAGGTCCAGCAGCAATCCCCATCATAGAACTTGGTGAATGTAGAAAGGAATGGATTTCTGGGTATTGGAAGGGACAGATATTTTGTTGCAAATGCTTTTTCACTTATACTTTCCAAATTGTCACGGTTCATGCTCAGGCACGCTTGTTTGTGCAGCTCATGTGATTTTTTATTCATTTTGTAGTGGGGTGGCTAGCCTTGCATATTTAAACATGCACACTGCAGTGTGCTCACACATGCATGTTCAAGTATATTACAATATTTTCTGATTAGTATATGCATTGTCCTTCACTGATTGTTTTCACATGAAAGTAAAAAGGCACCAGGGACATGATCTTTTTCTCTTCAATCCTATTCTTGCTGTATGCATGAACTTTTTCTTTGATTTTATAACTTCTACTTCTTTTTGGTTTGAATGTTCTTGCATTAAGGGTTTTTTTTTTGTTATTTATGATTGGAATTTTTGTGGGGAAGTTCTTGCTGATGTCTCTATGGATTTCTGCTGTAATCAATCATTGGTTTAACTTGTTAGTTCTTCCTAGGAAGTTTCATTTGGAAACCACGAAAGATAGCTTGAAACTTATGAGCTTATCTCTGCTTTTGCATCTTGCCAATTTATGCAGGTAAATGCTGTGCCCAGTTTTGTGGGGTGGCTGAGATGGTGGGACCAGTTGACTTTGACAAGAGTGTGGATTATTAGCTGGAGGATAAGTGGTCTGGACAGTTCCCTGTCAAATGGCACATAATTAAAGATGTTCCAAACTGCCAGTTTCTGCACATTCTACTTGAAAATAATGACAAGAAGCCAGTTACGAATAGTAGAGATAGTCAAGAGGTACTTTACTGTGACTTGTATTTCATTTTCATTTCACAAGCAATGTTCATTTACATGCCCTCTTAAATGTTAATATTTCTCACTTTGTGGCACTTCTGTTCTTAAGAATCTTAACTGGCTGCTGGAATTATCTACTGCTGCAATTTAACTGAGTAGGTGTAACAAGCCCAGTCTGCTTCACTCTAACATTTGTTTGTGCTTTTAAAGTTAAGCAACCATCAAGTTCTGTGACTACTGTTGATGGTCATTTTTAGTGTTTTCTTGAATTGTAGTAACAAGCTTGTTGGCAGTAGGGTCTTCCCATTGGATTTTAATGGTTCCTTCTTTTGCAATTATGTTGAAAGTCAATATCTCATCCGTACGAAAGGATGATTTCTGAGTAGATTCCTTGTTTAATTTCTATTACTTGTTGAAGGAATTTTCTTCATAATGTATTTGTCAGTGTAAGAGGGTTTCCACTTAATGCAATTTATTACTTAAGAGTGTATTCAATATATAAGACCTTGGGAGTGCGATGGAAGTTGAACCAAGTTTTAGCATTATATCACTTCTGGTGTGTGTTTGTCTTTTGTTATCTACTGTTGGAGATAAACTATTCACAATTATTGATTAACCTTGCTTCAATTTGCAGGTGGAAATAGAACAGGGTATTGAGATGCTGAACATATTTAAGAACTATGAAATTTATTCATCCATCCTAGATGATTTTTACTTCTACGAGCAGCGGCAGAAAGCAATGCAGCAAAGAAAGTCTGGACAGCAATCAAGTTGGGTGGCTCCTCAGTCAATAGTAGTTCATGAACAACAAAATCCAGTTTCGCTATCTAATGATTTCATAAAGAAGATGTCTAATAGCTTTGCTGAAGCTGTGTCGTTGACAGAGAATGAAAGGGAACATTCACCTGTTGGGAAAGTTACTGTGGCCCATGGCAGTTAAACATGAAAATCATCATCAAACTAAAGCATATAGGTAGAAAGTGAACCTGAAACCATCCAGATGCTTCATATATTCTATAGTCCTTATATTTTTCCTTTATTTTGATTTTTCTATCACCAAGTTTTTGAAAAGGGTTCTGCTTGAGACAGCCTTAATACAGAACTTTCCATGGTGTTTATATAGAGATTTTTTTCATTGTTTCCTAAGACAAAAGTTGAGAACTTAAGGTATAATTCTATATCCCTTGCAGATAAATCATAGACATGGATTTTATATTTTATAATTGTGTATTCATTGGTAGTGTTAAGTATTTATTTGTAGTAGTGAGTTAGTTAAAGCCTTCTCCTTCGGTAAAGTTTCTCCAGCTTCTCGATCAGATGAAATGAACTCATGTTGTTTTTGTTATATTCATTTCTAATGTTGATAAGGCCTACTTGTGGAATATCCAAATAATGTATTGGCAAATTCAAGTATAATTTTGTGAGCTGAAACAAATTTACTCACTAAAATGAGCAAGAAATGGATCCCAGTTGACACTGCATTGAGCGTGAACTAAAATGTCTGTGTGATGGTTTATAAGGGTTTTGAAAGAAACTATAGAATGTGTCTTTATTTTTCTATTTGCCTGGCTAAAATAGCTTTTTGAAGGATATTATAATGTTGTGATTTCTTAGTTGAAACACTTGTTGATAACTGCGCCCAAAATCATTTTCCTTCCTTCTTGAACGTGATGAAGCGCACCACCCCTCTTGTCGAGATTTTAAGACTTATATTACAAATAGTACAAGTTATACTAGACATAAGTTTCTCTCTGTTTTGTGTTTTTGCGTTGAGGTCTTTTGATCTGTTTTTGTAATCGCTTTTGGTTCGTTGCCACTTTCTGCCTTTGCTTAATATTTAGTAATCCAATATAAGAAGTGAAGATAGACAGAGGCATAAAGCATAGAAATGACATAATAAAAAAGATTCACATAACAATCAATGTCAAAGTGTCAAGAAAACAAAGAAGATAAAAACATCATTCAATCTTGACATCCTACAATCCCACACAAAACAACACTAGGGAAGAAATAAAACAAGTATTTCACTTCTTGAGTGAGGGTATTCAGCCCCCTATTTGTTAATAAAACACAGAGGCAGACCCGGTGGGGACTGCATAGAAAAAGGTGGCCATGGCAATCAAAACTGTCGGCCAAACAAGGTAGGATCCGTGCTTGTTTCCCATGGAACCGTCAGCTTTCTCCGGTGCCGAAGATCCTGTGCTCGGTGTAGCAGTAGTTGCTGACGAATTTGTGAAGATGGCAGCATCTGGGGAGCTAGGAGATAACCCTAAAAGCTCTATTCATTCGAAAACAAACAACATTACGATTCGTTAACTGCCTGCGAAAATACTAAGTACTTGCAAAGAAAATAAAGCCAAAACTATTTTGCTACAACATCATTCATAAAAGCCCGTTGTATTTAATATCCTGTACCACTCAGGCAGTTGAATGAGAACAATTTAGGCAATTCCACGTCCAGTTATATTTCCCCATTTATATTCCCTCATCAATGAATGATTTGACTTGTAATTTGGCATGTATTTCTCGTAAGGTTTTCGACTAATTAAGAGTAGTTATTGCATCCTTTTTCTTACAGAATATATAAACTACATGATGTAAGATGTAACACACTGGGTCATATAGACAGATCATCATCTGGTGGTTAATGCTAATCCAGGACGTATCTAGAAAAAAAATTTTAGCTCGGACGAAAGTTGTAGAGATACAAATTATTGACTAAAGTCAGTTAACAAAATTTGATTTGATTATTTTTATTAAAAAAATAAAAATATATCAAATTTAAAAAATATTAAAAACGTACAATTTTCAATTAGGAATCACAGAAAAAATAATAATAAGATCGTTATCCTTTAAGGAGTTGTGATATTTATCTATATATTTTATTTTTATTAATAATATGTTCGGAACTGTTAGCTTCACTCAATTTTTTCCACTAGTATTTAACATAATAAATTAAAAAAATCATGATTTTGTTTCAAAAATTTAATCTAACTAGATCTTAATAGTCGAGTGTTAGAACAATTAAATGATTTGGTAATAAAGATTAAAAAAAGCAGTAAATATAAATAAAATTACCAAATCATTTTAATTAGATCAAAATTTGATTCTAATAATATAAGGTATTTAACTGCACACTATAATTAAAATTTTACATAAAATATTTTAATAAAAGTTAAGAATTTATTTGATATAAGTTAGCAATTATATTTATATTTTAATTATTTTAATAGGAGTAATGAATTTATTTGACGTGAGTGAACCAATATATATATATATAATTGAAAAATAAAAAATATATATCCCATTAAAAATTTTAAGAAAACTTGGCAATGCCCACGCTCTAGATCCGTCGATAGTGCTAATCTATGTCAAATTATTTGTTGATTATATAAGTTATGCAGGTCTCAATTCAGATAATTTAATTTAAGTTACACTAAAAGAAGTTTGTACGTTGCATGTAAATTAAGCCAAACCAAGGCTTGAGCTGGACTGGATCCAGCTACAATCAAATGTACGCATTAATTTCATGCTCATTAAGCACTTAAAATGAAATTGTGATCATCATCAATGGCTCTGCATTTTAGTCAACTTATCTATCTGTTAGTGATCAACCGTAAAAGCTTAAATTGTATTTAATGACTTTAGGGTTGTGCAATTAAAACTTCCTCCTGATCATTACTAAAAGATTTTTGGCTTCTCATGACATTTGATCTTTCATTATACCAAACAAAGAAAACTTACTTGGGCAGTTGGTGATGCTTGCATTCTGCAACTGGCAAGCAGACGGAAGCTGAAGCAGCTTAGCTTCCTGCACTCCCATGTTCTTAAGTGATTCGCTTCCACCGTGTGCTTGTTGAATGATATAACACAGACACTTTGGATCGCTATCTTTTATACCCTTTACAGCATTGCAACATTCCTTGGACGGCGTCGTTATCTTTCCTCTTGCATAGTCCAAACAAATCATCACCTTCTGAAAATCATCGCTACACTCCTGATTTAAATTTGCGTCATCCGCAAAAACCCTAAAATCAGAACCAAAAAGAAATAAACAAAACAACAATGGAAAGAAAAACCCATTTCCCAATGCCATCTTCTTCTTCATCATCATCCTCATCCGCATGCTCTTGTTTTCTTGAGCTGTGCAAGATTTTACAATGAAAGACGGGAAGTAGCTTTTGAATATAAAGAAGCAAAATTTTGAAAACTCCGAACCTTCCCAGGTCTAAATAATATTAATGGGCCATTGTTCGTATTAATTGGGGAGTAGTTGAGTGTTAACATATTGAATGGAGGATTGCATCCTGACCCTCCACTTCAAGAAAGGTGGGACCCCTTTCTTATATGGACGGGTATGATTGATGGTGGACTGATCGAGTTGAAAATCAGCTAAAGTAATAAATGAAGGACCATAAAAGTGGTTGGAAAGAAGTTATGTGCCCCAGCCTCCTGTACGTCAGTTATACTGACGAAGTAAATTAATGCGTGTCCTTATACCGACTTGGCATGTTGGCAAGCTATAAGTTCGGTCAGTGAATTGGACGGCTGCGATGAAATTATGGTCGGGATTGATGATTAACATAGTGTACAAAAATTGCGTACAAAAAAATTGTATTGTAGTTAACATAATATCCGAATACATGTCCACGTCAATATTAATAAAACGAATAAATTGTACTGTAATGAGGTATATATAATATACTACATTAAAATGATATGATTCACACATCAAATCCGGGACGGATAAAATTTTTAAAATTTTAAAATTACAATATCTCGATAATAAAAGTGGAGAGGTTAAATTTTTAAAAATAATTTAAGAATTGTGTGATAAATATCCATCGTTTACAATTTGGGGCTAAAAATTAAATATTTTTATTTTATAGAGTTAAATTATAGACACTCATATAAATTTAAAACTTTTTATGGGACCTAAAAGATAAATTCCTCTAAACATTAGTAAAATTACAACCTTAAATCCTAAAGATTTTATGCTCAACAATGAGAGTATATGAATCCGGTGACATGATAATAGAGCTCATGTTAATATTTATATTTGTTCAAAAAAAAAATATAAGGATGATATATAAATGTCTTATTAATAAGGTATATATATTCTACGCAGTTCCATCTTAGATATATTCTGTTCTAAATATCTCCCTACTCAGAGAATACATAATCTCAGATAAATTCCATCTTAGGAATCTCTCTTTTCAGAGATTTTATGACCCCCAGTGATTTTTGTCCTAGGTAATCAGCATCTCAGAAGAATTAATAACGCCTCAAGATTCTCACCGTCTCAGGCGCCACCAAGACTGAAGCTTCTTCTCAGGCATGGCGCAGTCATCCACAGGCGGCTCCAGCATCCAATAGCATCAACTGAGACAAGTCGCCTCCCTAGAGACCCGGATAATTTCTCAAAGGAATTGACAGGCAATCCCTGATTAAGACGGGAATTCCTACTCAAAGTATCAGTAGATATGTACCCCCTCCTCCAGCTCAAAAAATGGGAATGGTTGTTGACAGTTGGCTTCTTAAATGCACTTGTCCCATCTTCTGATCATTTTTTTAGGTGATAGGGCGGTGACGGGCCTGCAAAGTCTGCAGATATGATAGCATCATTAAAGAAAATTGACTATACACTGTCCAATGTCATATATCATATCCTTTCCATTCTCCGATGCCAAGTCACATCATTGTTCGGAGGAAGAGCTCTATATAAACCAAACTTCTTCAACGGAAAGGGGGTTGGCAGTTTGTTGATTAATTGGTTGGTTCTGAAAAATAACTAAAGTTACACTTAGAGATTAGGAGAGATTGAGAGAGATCCCGCAACCTCTTTTGTTATCGATTTTCCTTCATTATCCCCGTTAGGTATTTTCTACAGACTTTCTGTAGGGAATTTTCAAAAAATACCCTAGGATCTATTATGTCAAAGTTATGCATAT
>JAVXUL010000012.1:9641233-9657978 GCA_035590515.1 Trichilia minutiflora | reverse complement strand
GGCCTACAGGTTGTATCCTGTGTTATTGGGTACACCCTGGAGGTCTGTGGCATTGTCACAGGTGGGACCCACGGGTCAGGTAGTGACAGTTCTCATAAAGGAGGAGAATATAAAATATTATCGAGAGAGGGCTAGTATGAGACCTCGTGTTTTTAAATAAGGGTAGTTTTGACTATTCATAAATATTTGTCTGGGTTTAGTAGATTTCAGTAATATTTTGAGGGGGTGTAAGATTTTGGAAGAGTTAGAGAGAGAAAAGTATGAGAATTAATGTTAGGAAGTGATTAGATGTTCGATGGGTATAAAAAGTAAAGGCAGGGAGCATTTGGTCGAACGAATGTTTGGATTCGTTCGAACAAATACATTCGGTCGAATGAAGAAGAGTTCGTTCGAACGAAATTGGGCACCAAAAATTCTAGAGATTGAAGGATCTTTTGGTTAAACAGATCCGAGGTTTGATCGAACGAATTGGCATTCGGCTGCACGAATGGATAGTTCGATCGAACGAATTTATGGCCAATATTTTTCAAAGAGTCATCGAAGGATTCGATCGAATGAAGGGCATCATTCGTTTGAACGAATCCAATTTTGATCAAACAAATTGGTCGATTTGATCGGTCGAGTTGCCCGAAATTCAGGTAAAATGATCGAAATTGCCCCTTCTTGAATTTTCTTCCTTCACAGAACTCAAGGGCATTTTAGTAATTTCACAATCCATTATATATATGGGCAAATAGTGGCAAAAATAATTTCTTCTCCTCATTTTCTCTCTCGTTCTCTCGTTTCTCTCTTCTCCCTCTCTTCATATTTTCTTCTTCTGATTTCTTGCTTTCTAACCGATCAAACAATGATTTCTCATTAAAATCCATCACTCATCCATCTTCTTTACGTCCTAGCAACTTTGTTTTGTCATTTTGGACAAGATTACGAAAAGGAGAAAACTAGGGTTTGGAGTTGAGCTCGAGTTTCTGAGCAATCAATGCTACATTTGACGACTGCAAGCTTCTATCGACTCGTTGGTAAGCCCATTTTACTCATTTAAGCTTTGGATTTTCGATTAAGCTATTTTAGTAATTTTGGATATTGTTAATCCATGAGAAATCCGACTATTGTATCATGAGTTTTTGAGTTATAACGTGTTAGTTAGGACGTAAGGTACACAGGTATATGGTTTGGTAACTAGAAAACTCGAGTTCAGAGAATGTCATTTTGTAGTGAATAGTAACAACCATTTTTTGGCTTAAAATTCATTCGTTGTGATTTGGTTATAGTAAATGAGGTCATTTAAGATTACTTAGGTTGTAGACTGGTCGAATAACGTAGTTAGATTGACTAACCGAACGAAAGACATAGAAATGTTATAGTTATATGTGTTATGTGAGGTCGGTTGTTTGGTAATCGTGCTAAGGCTTAGTTAAGTGCGTGTCAGACGAATTTGAGTAGTCGTACATGTATTAATAGAATCCCAATATTTGTTTATGTGTTTAGGTTTCAATCGTAAAGATCCAAAATCCGATCTAAATGAGGACCTTAAGAGAGTGCGCACCCTCCCTAACCTGTGAGTGGACACCCTTTTGTTTTATTTCTAAATTTAGAAGTTTGTTTTCTTTACAAATGAAATGATATGCAAATATTTATAAATGCTTTTCTTATTACTCTCCAAATGCAAAAAGGTGTATATACATGTGTTATATATGATTTCGCGATGGATTTGATAATGATTTGGTATTTTGATATGTGTTTTATATAATGGTATGGCCAGTGGGCCAAGACATATTTTTGTTATGATATTATACGGCCTTTGGGCTTGGTTTTATATTGTGATGAGTGAGCCTGGATTTATGATATGTATATTGATGATAACGGTCTTGTGAGCTGATTATTTACTGTAGCTACAGGGTGGTAGCCTGAAAGAGAGTTCACTGGGATGTGAACCCCCAGGTAAGTGTTATGTGATAGCCTAAGGTTGACCTGGAAGAGAGGTTCACCTAAGTGAGTGGAGACTGCATAGGTAGACTGTTATGTGTTTGTAGTGGTATTGTGATGATAATGGGATTTGTCCACCTATGAGTCTCGTCGAGTTAGTCTCAGATGTCACCCCATGGCTAATCCGAGGAGAACGTCAGTAGTGGACTTATTTTATAAAAACTGAATCATACATACCTTATTTTTTCTGGATAAAAATCTATTTTTATAAAATTACATGTTTTATTTGCATATAAAATTCACTGACATCTCGAGACGCCCACGGCTAGGGTAGTCACTGGGAATGGGAGCCAGCTCAATGATTTTAATATATGTTTTGAGGTTTTAAATAAAATATAGATATTGTTATTTTATTGCATTGTTTGTAAGATACCTTGGAACTGCTTTTTATTTGTAGATACTTTTATTTATTGATTTATGATTATTTTTTGTTCACTCACGGAGTATACTCCAGTATACTCATTCCCCTAGCTTTTCAGTTTCAGGTTCGCTTAGGCCGAAGACGATTGATGGTGGTGATTCTTCTAAGGTAGAAAAGCGAAGGTATACTCTTGTAACCGACTCACTTAGGGTATTTTGGTCCACTGAAATTTTTTTTTATGATTTAAACTTGTAATTCTATTTTGTTTGTGTACTGGAAATGAAAATGTGAACAGATTTGACATTATCTTTCTATTATCTAAAATTTGATATTTTTATATTTTGAAAAACTGACTTGCGAGAAACGAATTGAAATGTTTGTAGAAGTGTTGTGGTACTTTGATTTTATATTTTGAAGTTTGGGTGGATTTGGATGGTTTGAGTTGAGAAGTGTTTTATATTTGTTCATGATTTCAGCCTTACAGGTTCTTAGTAAGCGTTCTGAGCCTAAGGAATGCTTATTAAGAATCTATGACGGTTGTCACGTGTGGGTCTCACGCATTGGGGCGTGACAGTTTCTGTCAAACTGTCCTCCATTTCTTCAATATTTGCCTGGGAATTATCCTTAATCATAAACAGTTAAGGTTGTTCGCTTCAATGTTTGCCTGGGGATTATCCTTAATCATAAACAGTTGGGGTTGTTCGCAACGATGACCAGCAGTGAATTTCTCATTATAGTATAATAAAGTCCCTTTTCTTGATGTTCTCGAGCCTCTTGATTGGTAAATCTTCGGAAGGTTGCTAGGTTTTGGTTGTTTCGTTATCCTGGAGGTGGTCCTAGTATATCAGCGGTGGAGTTATGTGTAGATTTTATGGTTGCTATGGATGGAGTGGATCGAATGGGTAAACTTTGTTTCCTCTACAGTTGATTTCGTTCTTCAATTAGTCGAGCTACTCCGATGGCTTCTGCTAGAGTACGGGTCTATTTGATCTTCATGTCTATTCGGATGTCATCCCA
Source organism: Trichilia minutiflora (assembly GCA_035590515.1). NCBI lineage: Eukaryota > Viridiplantae > Streptophyta > Magnoliopsida > Sapindales > Meliaceae > Trichilia > Trichilia minutiflora. Next base: position 9,654,614 of record JAVXUL010000012.1, on the reverse strand, counting down.
AAGTCCTGCAATAAAACCATCAATTAGAAACCCTTTGGGTAATCCATCGACCCAGTGTGAGAGCCTTTCTAAAGCTTCTTGGCAGGTAGTGGTTTGTTTGAGGTGGGTTAAGGTTTCTAATAGATCTTTATAATCGGTTGGGCCAAAACAGAGTAAGACAGTTTTGATGAATTCATCCCAAGTGAGTGGTCCTCGAAATTTCGTAAGTCATCGATACCATTAGAGGGCAAGGCCTTCTAAATGGAATGAGGCTAGTTAAACCTGTTGAGTTTGAGGAATTCCCTTAAACTCAAAATATTGTTCCGTCTTGTAGAGCCATCCAGTTGGGTCATCCCCATCAAATCTAGGGAAGGACAATTTGAGGTGTCACAGGTAAGAGTTATCAGTATTATAAGTGGCTCTGAAGGTATGAGAATGTAAGGAACCTTCATGAGCGAAAGGGTTCACTTTAGAGGGGTGATTGTTTGGACTATGTGAGGTTCGAATGGTTTGAAGCTCAGTTAACACGGCTCGTAGAGAAGAATTTATTTGTTCTAAGCTGGTTTTATGTTAGGCTAAAGTATCATTTTATTTATTGCGAAATTCGGCGTTGGTTTTTTCACGGGTGTCCATGATTGAAACCAGCTCTGATACCATTGATATAGATAATTTAGAGAGAGAAGAATGAGAGTTGCAGAAGATTGATATGTATAATCTAGAGAGAGAAGAGAAAGAGAGTTATAGAAGGAAACAGAAATAGTCTTTGAATAATAATTCTCCTCCTAAAAGATTCTACCACCAGTCTTTATATACAAAGAAATAACTAAGAATTGACAAAAAAGCAGCCATTAAATATCCAATCCTATCTACTAACGATTTAATTAAAACATTTTTCATTTTATTAAATAACTTCCTAAGCCACGTCTTCTTGCACAAGCCATATTTCTCTTCACAAATCTGAATTGCATATATCATAGTTCAAGTCTAGGGTCATGTTTTCCTGTTATCTTTGTTTTGCAAATATGAGTACTGGTGCTCAAAACAATGGTTTAGATTCTGTAAATAGAGAACCACAAGAAAAACAGAAACAATGCTAGCTTGCTATATACGCTGCACAAAAGATTTGGTCACCCTTGTGATCAATTTCTAAAAAAGATATTGTCCTTGTAGAAATTTCTCACGCTTTAATGAAAAACAATCTTCTTCCTGCTACACAGCTTGTTAGGTTGGAAAGAATCATAAACTATTAAGAACAGCCAGAACAAAACCAATTAGGCTAGACCTCGGGGGATAATGGGTAATACATATTAGTTAAGAGTCTATGCTACCCAATCAACCGGTTCACTATATTGATAATTAAATAATGAATTGCTTGAAATTGAATAAACAAAATAAAACCCGATTTCTCAAATTAAACCACTTTCTTTTTTAGAAGCCACCATTCCATGTTTAATCTTTTCTAATCAGGACCAACCGACGGCAAGCTTCACTATCTTTTTCTTTATTTTAGCTTTTAAGAAAAATAGCATGACGGTTAGAATTAAAAGACACGGTGTCACAGTGTTGAATCTAGTCATACATGCTTGGGCGCGGCTTGAGGCCTTGTGCCAAGTCTGAGCAGGGACATGGGCATGTGCCAGTGCGCACATGGGTGAAAGCAAGACAAAGTATTGTATATCGCTAGGGACATGACAATGGGAGCGCAAGCATAGAGGTGCGAGCGCTAGATAGCTTGTGAGGTAGTGGGTGCAGTGAGAGTTAGCCGCAGCACGCTGTGGGGGTTAAAATAGGGGGTTCCCGCACATCACCATGTTAGAGGCAAAATGTGCCACACATCTGAGGGTCCAATATACTTGTTAGGATGAGTTATTGATCAGTGTAATAGGGGTGCAGTGCATAGGCAGCATGTGGGGGTTATGAGCGACAGCGAGCAATAGCAATAGCACGCTGCAGAGCCAAATTTGGGGGTTCTCGCACATTGGTATGCAGGAAGCATAATGTGCCGCACATATGGGGGTCTAATAGTGTCGTTGGGATGAAATATTGATCGGTGCCAAGTTTAAGGTCAATCGGACGTGTAAGAAAGAAAGCACGGGATTGATCCGCTTATTAGACATAGGTTTACTTCCTAGTAGAATAGTTACAAAGGTTCTATGCCCCATATGTAGAGGGGAGCCAAGAGTGTCCCAAGGTTGCCTTGCAAGGAGTCGAGATGCTTTCGTAGATGAACCGATAGGCTCCTCAAGTGCCAAGCATATGCAAGGTGGATAATGAGTGAAACCCATGGGGGCGAGGGTACGTGCATGTAGTGAATAGTATACACAGGGCTTGGGAGCAGGCCATAAGGCCACATGCAGCGGACTCCATGGTCCAAGGCGTAAGGTTATGCCATATCATATGGGCACACGCATGGGAGGATGCGAGGTGCAGAGTTGTGCCAAAGGGCGCGCATGAGCGGAACGAAGGTGTGCGGCACAACACATAAGCATGTGCTTGTAAGGGCGAGCATATGGGCACTAGAGCGTGAGGCATTGAGGCCGCGGGGTGCGATAGTGCATGGGCATTGGCTTGTGCTATCAAGCCATGACCTCAGTCAGCCTAAGAGAGCACAACACACGGAATGCACAAGAAACTAAGATACTGTAGGCATTCAGAAGCGAGGTGTTGGGCGAGAACTAAGATCTCTGAGAGTGGGGATCAATGTGGTGCAACAGACTATGCCACGATATATGGAGTTTGAGTAGAGTGTCAAGGTATGTGCTAAGCTGGGGGAGGGCTAGAGGAGTTAGGCTTCTAGTTAAGTTTTAGTCATGACAATTGGGTGCGAGAGTCAAGCATGAGGCTTGCTAGACGCACAAGCTGGTCTAGGAACGGTTGGCTGCAGGCGATCAAGCACGGGACTTGTCAAGCCGTACAAACTGATCGAGGATTGGAGCCATCCTCATGATGAGCCCAAGGCAGGGCGAAACCAGGGACGTATACCAATAATGACACGAGACTATCCTTGGGTGTAGGGGCACCAAGGGAAAGAGATGGCATGAGTGAAAGTGTCATCACACCCTAGAAGAGTGGGGGTGTAATGGTCGCTCTTCAACGTGGTTTATGGCCATGAGGTTTATGTATGTCAGAGCCGCATACATGGAGGTGGTAGCACATCTCAATCGGATATCTCTCGTGAGTAAAGATCACCGTCGGTGCGATGATGTCCCTCGGGTGAAATCTATGAATGCTTTGTAGAATGGATAACGCAAAGAAGAGTGGCTAGGGTCACCATTCATAATAACGGATTGTGTTGATTGTTGTGTTTCGAATGGGTGCAGAAAATTTGCATGTGAATACATTTGACCGCTGTATAAGAGGGTTGACTGGCTAAGTCAGAGGGCTTAACCCCATCACGAGCCTTTGTCGCATATCGAAAAAAAGGTCCGTGACACACGGAGTGTTAGACCATTTTCTGACAATTTAAAGTTTAAAATTAATAAATTTACAACCTGATTTACTCCAATTTAAAAAATCACTACGACAAATGATCGGTCACATTTTACATTATCATTATAATGATAATGTACAATAAAAATCTAACTGTTTATATTCTTATTTATATATATCTAATAACCATCACTTTTATTTCTACTTCAGAGAAATTGTCGAGAGCATTTTGATGCGATATATGTTTCATAAAATCCTTTTAATTTTATTCATTTGTATATTGAATGATTATTATTTCTTCTTAAGCAATCTTCGTATACTGAAGATGATCCTCCTAGACATTCTTCGGTGATTATGTTTAACAAATTCGAAAAAAATTTGCATTCGCTTGTGTTATTTTATCATAGAAAATGGAAGGCTTATTTATAGACAAATTTTCTTTTCCCCTGAATTTATAATCATGGCCGCGTCTAAATCGGTATTTGTACATCGCAGGAAGACGTAGATCTACAGAGGCCATTAATAAAAGTTCTGATCATACAAACTTCCCTAAGAAATAAACAGTCTTTCCAATTCTCTTGGTCCAAATTTCACCAATGTTTCTCCCACGCTTTAGTGCTGGTTTTCTCCTTGCTTGGATCACTTGGGGGTGAAGGCCTGAAATAAATAAACCACATGGAAAAGTCAGAATTTTAATGTACAATCTCAATCAAGTCTATAAATTAGTCAGATTATACAGTCCTGATGACTGCACTTACAGCAAAAATTGTTGCATGACCAGGATCAGCAAGGTGAGCAAAGAGATTGTCAATGGGTCCAGTGCCTGTGTAAACGTGTTGGAACCAAGCGCCCATCACAGCCAACATGGCTAATCTTCCATTCTTGATCTCCTTGGTTCTCAATTCCTTAACCTTTTCAGGAGAACCACTTCCCCAGCCAAGGGGGTCAAACCAAAGCCCACCTGGGTAACCAACATCAGTTCCAGTGAGCTTGTTGTTAGGGAATATTGGGTCTGTGTTGACACATCCTGGCTTGAGAATGTCAGCCCACCGTCTGCCTTCTGCCCAGCCGATGAAAATCATCTCCACGACAAAGAGGGTGGTGGTGTCAGTGAAGTATTCAAGCTCTCCAGCACTGTACCAGGAAGGAGTATTTAGGATTCCAAGCTTTGTCAATAATTCTGGGATGAAAATTCCAGCTGCTCCTAACATGGCCCATCTGCAGTGAACAAGTTCTGATTGCACCATCCACTTCAGAGTCTCAGGATCAGATCCTGTTAAAGACCAGTCACAACAGAATTATAATCACCGTTTTACATAGATTTTCATTGCATGATTACTAATTATCTGGAATATATTTGTTTAATATCTTACCAAGACCAAGAGGATCAAAACCGAAGTCACCAGGAAGGCTGCATGCAATAAAAGAAATGCTTATTTAACTTATTTGAAGCCTACCGTATGAATCTATGCGTGCATGGAATTACAGAGAGGTGAGGTCCTGATAATCAAACCTGCCATCAAGCCATGGAGGAGGGGTACTCCCTGGGAACCAGAGGGGCCTGTCAGGATCAACAGCTGCTGCCCTTACGGAAACCGATCGTGTTCCAGCTGAGAACGCATAATTTCTCAATTTCAGCTTCTTCCCACCAAGGAAAGAAGCCTTTGTTGATCCCACCAAAGATCCACTCTTCTGGGAGCTGCAATGCTAACTTTCAGTATATATGCATTATCTCATCTCACTCCATCACAATTCACAAACAATTCTCTAAAGTTTCCATGATTGACTCTCAAAACTCTTCTAAAATATGATCATCTACATTTGCTAAATTAAAGCAATAAATAATTCTTTTATCATTTAATGAAAATGGGTGTCAAGAGAACTTGCCTGGAAGAACAGATGGAAACCGCTGCAATAGCAGAAGAAGCACAAACAGTAGCCATTTTCAGGATTTCAGCCAAATTTTGTTTAAATTATGTGCAAAATTTGACGGGTATGTAGTATCTACAAGTGCAGAGATACCAACCTGTTAATGTATGCAGCGGCTTATCTTAAAGGATAGAAGAGTGTATGTCAAATTGGCTAATGAATTGCCACGTGGCATACAGAATCCGATATCATGCTCCTCAACCTCCTAATTTTATGCTTACTTGGATTAACCCCGAAGTAGTGGCTCAGATTGGAAGTTCATTTGGCTGATGCAGCAAAATATCTATTGGGAACCAATGGGATTGCTCTATCCGAACAGAGATAAACCCTGAAATCTATTTTAAGGAAACTCAACTTATTTGCTCGGCTATAAACTTTGTGTTAGCCCTAAACGTTAAGAAAACCGGCACCTAGTCTAACCCGGACTCAACAAGTTCATTACGAATTGGACTTCACTCAAGACCAAATTCATTTAACTTTGCATCGGATTCATTTGGGCCCAAATATGCATAAGCTTTTCATTCTTCCTTGAGAGACAGAGAAATCTGAAAGTGTCCTTCTCATAGATGTGAACCATTTCTCTAATATTTAAACTTTTTACTTGGACCCCTACTTTGTTTGGTAAGAAGTGAGGATGTAAAAATCAAAATCTGGACTGGATGCCACAAATTGGTTCTTATATCCATTTTCTGAGGCAAAATCATGACCCCCATTTGCATCACTTGGAAGGAGAAAAAGTTTTGAGGCCCACTACCGCAAAACTCTCATGTCTTTATCCATCCACTTGTCCCTTACAATTTCTAACACATTTCATCTTTTGATTTTTAACATACACTTGTAAGCTTTGAAAATTTATATCCATTTATGGTCCTCCTCCCAAATTTCAACTACTTCAGCAGTGAGATAATGAAACATTAAGACTAAGTTAATCACCTACTAAGTTTTCAAATTTTTAGACCTAGTATTTATTTATTAGGTTGAACATAATACATTTATTTGAATTTGACCCACATGATACGTTCATTTGACATTGATCTTGAGGCAGAATTGAGTTTATTGATTTATTTGAATTTATTCTTTAATTAGGACTCTTAACGTTAAGTACGGTTTTTAGGTCAAACGACAAATGTACACATAATATATATATATTTCAATCAAAGCAAACAGTTGCTAATCATAAACATAACATTTGTTCGGCAAATGGCGGTGAACATAATTTTGCAGTGCCATAATTATGTTTTTGAGTAACGAGGATAGCAAGTTTTAATATTCAGTTAAATTAGACACATTTTCAGTAAAACACCGACCACAAGATCGAGTTTGGTAGCATTATCAGTAACATGGTCACATTATTGGCCACAATTCTTGTTAAGTGGGTATGTTTAACTGCTGCATTAACCCATAATAGATGTTTTTGGAAGCAAATTAATTGCAATTAGCCTTAATATCCATGAAGTAATAAGGTAATGTTTCGGGCCTAACAACAATATGAATGGCATGTTTGATAGGATTTGGCAATCTTTTGCAAGTAAAAATATATTTATATGCTTTGGATTCCTATTATACTTTTTCATACAATCCATTGCAGGGCATGTGATTGCTATTAGTACTGTAATTATGTCTTACAAGAATTATATCAAAAAAAAATCTGCTAATTATGTCTACATGAGAAGTATAACAACAAAAGAAGCAGTTTCAAAATTATAAATGGATTCAAAGGCAAGTGGGTTCAATGAGATTTCACATCATCAATGGATTTCTTTTTGGGGTTTATAATTTCTGGTCCATTTTTCATCTTTGGTTGCGGAGTCAACAAGCGAAGCGGCAGTCCTCGGCATCATTGACTTGTGAGACTGAAAACAACAGCACTCCTGTTGAAGTTTTTCTTTTACTTTTCTTTTGAAGAGAAGGAAGGAAGTTGCTCTGAAAGTAGTAAATAATGCAACATTTGATTGCTATAATGACCATAACAAAAATCTCAAAAAGTTAAGATTATTGTGTCGGATTCTTCATCTGCTTGGCCCCCAGTATAGGAATTATTATGCTGTTCATCTGTTTGTTTGTTTTTTTATTTTATGTTTTTTGTTTGTTTGTTTGTTTTTTGGTGTGTGTGTGTGTGTGTGTGTGTTTTACCGAACCCCCTCATTATATTCCCACATACTGGTAAGTTTATTGCACATATAATTTAGCCATTTCGTTTTGATGTAATCCTTTAGTAGCAAATCTGCAGATGATGAGTAGATTGCAAGATCTGTTAAAATGGGATAGTTTTTTTTGGGGATCTATATCATCAATTTTCCTTTGAAGGGGGGCAGAGAAAATGACCAATTTTCTCTACAGATTGCCCTAAAAGAAACAACACAAATTCACCTAACAGTTGAGACATTGGGCCTAGCTTTGTAGGGTCAATTCAATAACCCTCCCTAATCAGATATATCACCATCAACTCTTCATTACCTTGTTGAAAATGATTCAATCAAATAGATTGTTGATGTGTAATGAATGTTTACAGCATTGAAATTGAAATTATTGACCTAACATCATAAGTTCAGTTATTATCAATACGTCTGGGACGACTTTTATGAACCTTGTTAGATAATTCAATTCAAATCAATAGAGAAGAGAACCCATCAAACTCTCTTGCTTGTACAATAAGCATCACATTGCCCCGTCTAATTTAAAGTTGAATATCTCGAAACATATTAAATTTATTCCGTTGACTCAAAACATCATTTCGTAATGTCCATATATGAAAAAAAACAAAAAAACAGAGCACGATTAATAACATAGACTACTAAGAATTGTCAAATACTAAAACATCAATTATGGTTAAAATTTTCTATGATAGTTGTTGACATTTCCTTGAGCCTAAATATTAACAAATTATATAATTATATTGTTGAAGTGAAAGAAGTTTAAGATACGCATGAAGTCAAAATTGTAAACTAATATACATATATATGCAAAGAAAAGTTGGAATGTGCGTCATGATTTGGAAGTTAATTAGTAAGCATTATATTTTCATATCTTTTGCTTTCAATTATAAATTATGTAGACTACCAGGTTAGATGCAGCATAACTGGCACCTGACTACAATTATGTACTTATTATGGAATCGTAAGCAACATCATCAAATTTATTAATTTCTTCACGACACCTAAACTCAACCATCCATTACTTTCTTTAATTACATTATGAATATATATACATATACATACACATTTCTTTTTATCTCTTTAATTCTAAAATTAATAATTATGAAGACAAACAATATTGCAATAATTAATTTTTATGAAAGGGACGGTCGGATTTTAATGCTATCGAAAAAATTTGCTTTCTTACCAAGTGGTTTGATTAAGTTTCCAAAAACTGAAACATACACATCAGGAGCCATTTTTTTAAGTGGGGCTAATCTCTAAGTGGGTTATACCTTCAAATTTTCTCATCCTTCATAGAATCAATATGTGTGGTTTATAATCTTTCTTTCTTTTTACTACTTTTTTATCAGCATCCAAACAGAGTAAATCCTATTGAGTCTATGTATTAGGGTTTCTTTTCTCTTCAACCAACTTGCATGTGTGTGGAGGAACTTGATGCATGGACCTTTCATTCTATAAAAGATAAAAAGGCATCAAAAGCAAAAGAGAAAATATTCCGAGAAAATAAATTTTGGATTGAGCTATATTCCTTTTAAAATTAGGTGATGTTCATTAAGATTAGATGCCGACCAAGCATCAGGATTTTGTTTTTAATACATGGCATGATGCAAGACATTGCTTGCTAAACCAAACCTAATTCGAACCTTTCCAATATTTTCTCATACAAGAATATTATCATGTCTGTTTTCTGGACGGCCACTTATCATCATCTTGTTATGTATGTTCCATCCGTCAAGCTTATTATATAATTATTATCATTATCATATATTTTTATAATTATCATATGATTAATATAATCTAATATTAGATTTTAAACTGAATGTCAACCGGAAAACTACGAAAGGAATTAAAGAAGTTAGCTAAAATGGAGTTCTCAACGATGACGTTTTAACACCAGTTTCTATCGAGATTCATGCATGAGTTAAGACAACAGTTATAAATAATTCATTTTCAGAGTTTATTATAAGTATATTTTTGTCAATGTGCCACATGTTTCAGGTTAAATCATGCTTCTTTTTATTATTAATTGTTATTGGCCTTTCAGGTTTTGGTTGAAAAAGAGCCCGAGGTTGAGTTTGTCCTCTCTGTAAAACGACGTTAATCGGTTTTGTGCTACAAAGGCCATATTCAAAGAGAAAACAAACTATCTATGAATTTTTTTAATTAATTAATTACGGAGTTGCAATTTTTGACGTATTGTACTGAGGTAATTCACTTCCAGAACATGTTACATCTTAAGAAGATTTCAAAATGCAATTAAATTAAATTAAATTCAGTACTTTACTGTTCATTAATATAAAATATAAATGCGGACATTCAAGGATGATTTAAATTTTGTTTATGTCCAAATCAATTTCCTAACGTTAGAATTTGACAAAAATTTTAGATTAATAGACATTAAATTGTTAATCCTTTTCCAAATGGTCTTATCTCTTTTTTATTAATTAATTTAATTAAATAGTTTATTGAGGTGAGGCAAACAGAAACAACCGGCCACCTTATAATTTCTTTGCTTTGACGGTGTTATTGTAATTTATTAAACTTCAATATTTCATTATAAAAAAAACTATTTAATAGTCATTTTTATAATAACTTTACTATAATCAATATCATAAAGAGATGACAATCAGTTTATATCAGTAATACTAATATAAAAGTACTTCTTGGAGAAGTAATTGCCGTGGAAGTTCTTCTCTTACAAGGTTTTGTGAAAATTTTATTAATAAATAAATAAATAAATAACACGAAGTAAACAACTATCTATCTACTTCATCTCTGCATGTATAACATTAATTCATGTGTTTTTACTAACACACGCACCTCAAGACTATTAATCTTATTATTTATGTTAATTGAGGAAGTGATGAACATTAATAACCTCGCTAGTCTTAGCTTGTGTTGCGGTTAACTTCACTTACCATGCACGTTTTGGATGTCCCAAAAATAGCAGGCATTAAGCAATCTAATAATATGTTATTGTATAATCATCTAATTCAATTTTGATGTTTGAGCAAAATTTAAACAATTTATTGGAAATTAGAAAGTCCTAGAATCTATATATTTCCATAATTAATGGTTCCATAACACCTGTCACATGCCCTAAACAAAATGAAATGGCCAAATTACAGATGATAATATGAACTTAAAAAAAAAAAGGAGATTTATCTCCTTTAATTTCTTTTTAACTTATATGTTAATTACTATGAAATAAAATATCTTAAATTTAATTTTTTTTAAGGATAATATGATAATAAGAACAATGGTTACTTAATATTTGTTTTAGATTTAAATCTTCAATATTTTTTTTATTAAAGCATTTAAAAGATTATAGACCATAAATTTTATTTAAATTATATTTTTTATATAACGGTTATTTAATATTTATCTGAAATTCGATAGATTAAGATTCGAATACAAAAATATACACAAAAGTAAATAAATAAAAGAGATATCTTGAATTTAAATCTTGTAATGGAATATGACCTTGAAAGGATAGGCAGAAGTGGGTGTCGAACTAGCTTTTATGTTTGACTTCGACAAAACAAAGGTAAAAATTAAAAAGGTTCTAATGAATACTTTTATCTTTTCTTTTTTAATTATAAAAAAATAATAAAGAGAATATTAATGGTGGAACTTTTCTTTTTTTAACTATAAAAAAAAAATAATGAAGAGAATAATATACAATGGGCGGCACTTCAATTTCAACTTTATCAATTCACTATAAATAAATAATTACACGAAAATAATTAAAAAAATAAAGAAAATAATAAAATAATGAAGTGAACACAGAATGTTAGCCTTAGGATGGCTTAAAACATAATCAAATAATGGGCCAGCACGTGTGCACGCTCACTGTGATTTTTTACACGACAAACGAGGAATGGAAGACAAAGGAAACGAAAAGAAACATAGCAAAATTGGATTTAGATTTAGATTCAGATGCCAAATGCGTTAAGCAACATCCTTAGTTCCCTCTCCTTAATCACATTTATGGTTCGTTACGCTAAATTCTCACAAATCCCGATTAATTAATTAATTAATTCTTAATTAAACAAATATATTTTGGATTTCTGAATGACACAATTTTTACGCTAACTTCATCTACTTTTAATTTTTAATAATTTTCGTTTTTTTAACCTTCAATCACCGTGCAAGAAAAAGGAAAAGGCAATCTCTCCTTGTCGTTTCAGATACGCTCCGTTATAACTCTTCCTCTACCTCTACACGGAGGTTATAATACGTTTTACTTGCTTGTAATATAAAGGAAAAAGGTGAAGAAGGAGACAACAGTTGTTAGACGAGTGACATGTCGTATTTTGGTATCATTGACTGACTAATTAATAAATAATTCTCTAGAGTTATAAATAAGAATTTAAATGCGCTTATAACTAAGATTGAACTATGCGTAACATTTAGTTAAGAGTTAGTCACCGACCATGCATATTCTAACAAATCACATATTAGTATAAGTATGTGATCATGATTATCTCTTATCAACCTGTAATTTGTTTGTATTACAAAAACAGCTGACTTTCTTTGTCATTAATGTATGACTAACTCATAACGATTTCTCTGTTTTATATATAAACGTTCACGTTTATAATTGTAGTTTATTTTTATATTTTATTTTTCTCTCTGTGTTATGTGTCTGCCCACTTGTTTTATTTCGTTGGAATAGTTTGGCTTCGCTTCAATAGCAGCAACCCATCCAAGCTTTGTATTCCACCCACTCCACAATTCACATCTTAAACCTTATCTCTTCCCTACCATTTCCCACCCAACCTTATTCCTTCCAAAGGGGATTTCTTTTTTGTCATCTATTCAGTGAAAAGAATATATATATACACAAAAAAAATACCAATACTTGTAAATTAATTTCTTAAAATTGAAGGGTAATTAATAAACCTTCAAATCGCACCTTGCAAGTTGGCGTAATTTCACTGGTTATAACGGAGAGATCACAGAGAAAAGAGTATCCGTCGATCCATGAGAGAAGAGAGTGAATGTGATTGGCATTGAAAGATCCGTATCCCATAAGCAGATGTGGGACGAAGAGAATAACTGCCTCTATACGGTAGCTTTGGTTATTTTTGTTGAAGCTTGTAGTTCACGTACTATGCACGTAAAGGAAAACTGGAATTTGTCTCAAGGCTGGGAAGCAAAAGCAACCTAATTTTTGTTTACACGGCTAAGCAGTGAAATGAAAGTTCAAGAAAATCCCTAACAAAATGTTAGTTGAAACTGCTGTTTTCAGAGGTTGTTTCTGTCATTTGATGAATAAATTTACTAAACTGCAATGACAAATTTTTTGTACACAAAATTAAAGCTACCAATGATGCAATTGATTCTTGATAGGGGTAGAGGCAATAGATGAAAGGATATCTCTCTGTAAAGGACAAAATGTTCAATTTACAGACAGTCACTTTGTGAAGTGAAGTAGCGTGTTCAATTTCCGTCTCTTCTTAAAGCCGAAAAAATGATAAAATAGACTAGGGGTGGCCCTTTACAGATTAAAGCACAATTTTAACCTAATCTAATTTGTAAGTATATTATAATTTAATCTAATTCAAATTACATGGAACAAGTTAGATTAGATTGATTTTATAAATTAAATTTTGAATCTAAATTTAAAAATATAACACAAAATCTATGTTCAAATATGCAAGCAGTTAGAATTGAATCAAATTTAGACTCAGGAAGAATAAATGTTATATAAATAAATAAATTAAATTATAATATATTTAATATTTTTTATATTAAAATAATTATATTCATTTTTATTATTAAATTTCTCTTACTTAAATCATTATTTAGTTATTTTTTATTATTTTTTATAAATTTGAATAAAAAAATAAAAATAAAATTAATCTAAAAAAATTAATATT
>JAVXUL010000012.1:9608654-9620965 GCA_035590515.1 Trichilia minutiflora | reverse complement strand
ATTTTAGTAAAATGTTTCCATATTACAGATGTATTACTTCTATTTCTTTTATTTGTCACACTAGTCCCTTGTGTTTCACTAGTATAAGGTATATAATATTCTTCATCCAAACTCAACATTCCTTCCTCAACATTGTCATTATTAATATTAATGGAAGCATTATTCACATTTTCATACTCCATTTAAAACTGTAAAACAAAACAACACACAAACATACAAAAAAATTAGTACATTTTATATTGTTGAAAACAATGTAATGACAAACTGTTTGGAAGATATGGTTAAAAAATATAAGAATGAATATGACTTTAAAAAAATTTATGAAACAAGAAGAAAGACATTGCTCTAATAATATTATCTGAATCTTTTTGTTTGTCTCTCCAATAGTCATAATAAACTGTAGGTAAAGAAATTGTAATTGAAGTTTCAAAAGAGGACGGTGAATCTTCATTGTTTTCAACACCATCCACTATTTGATTTTTCAAAAACATATCTCTACTTTTAATAATTTTCTTACCCATTGGATCTTATAATTTGTAAAAAAAAAATACTTAGGTAGCTCTATTTATTCTTCCTGTCATGCCATTTTACTAAGGAGTTTTTGCTTTTTCATATAATCTTCTCAAGTCTAATTCTGTGGGTTCTGCAATATTAATCAAACAGTCTTTTATTTCTTAAGAAACTATGAATCTAACAAAATTAAACACAAAGAAATCAAAATAAATACCAATCAAGTCATCAAAACAGCATAAAACAACATCACTCTCTTGGTAATATACAGAACAGAAACGAAACAACCACACACATCTACCAAATCTTGGAAACTAAAAACAGCACAAACAGATTTTTAAGTAATGTGCGCACCTTTTTAATGGAGGGATTGAGCCACTTGTACCAACGAGCTTTGCATTACTTCGCGGATTTATATACCGAGAGGAAGGAGATATGAGTGTGTGGGGGTGAGGCGAGTTGGCTAGCAATCACAGCACAAAAGCTAGCAGAGAAGCGATGATGAAAGACGGAGAGAGGAGAGAGCGAGAGATGGAGAAACGATGACGGCAATTGCTGGTGATGACAAGAATGAGTGACGAAGAGAAACAATAGAGAGGAGAGAGTCAGTGTCGGTGCAAAAAAATTTAATTTAAATATTTATTAATTTTTAAAAAATTTTATAAACGGGCCGTTTTGACCCGTAGATTAACGGGTCCTAACCCAATTAGCCTGCTGGTTAAAAGGGCCAATCTGTTTAAGCCCAAAAATAAACGGGCTAATTTTTTCTAACCCTTACCCGTTTGTTTTATTGGTTAAACGGGCTGGCCCGTGGAAGTTACATGTGTTGAACTTTTAAATTCTTGAAAGAGTACCCTGGAAGGACATGTGTTGAGCATAATCTATTCTTATCTCAAATGATAATGTCAGTTATCTTTTCTTTTGTTTTTCTCCTATTGTTTCTGTATGTCTAATTATTTGCAAGACAGGACATTTAACCATTGCAATTTCAGTTATGTTCAATATATCCTTTGAGCAAGGAAGTAGTTACCATTGTTTTTTAAAATAATTCCTGCTTCAGTTTTTAGATTTCATATGATCTCTAATATATTAATATCGATTATGGCACTGCAAATCATCATCAGATGATTGAAGGCCATATGGTTCAAACAATATAATTATAATCACAATTTCACAATTCTCACTATGCTTTCTTTCATTGATGCAGAAAGCTCCAAGCGAGGGAAAAATGATTTAGAGCTTCTCAAAGGAGGATGGTGTATTAAATTTGCTTTGCTTTAATCTTTTTTTTTTTTATGTATGTTGCAGAAATGTCAACTGGGTTTTAATAGCTCACTGTTGCATACTGGTTTATAAGTCTGAATAAATTATCCATGTAACTCTGGTTTGTTTAATGAAATGCATCTTTTGGCTGAAACTTTGCCAGCTTTGCCTGTTATTCTTGTGTGCATGCGGTGCAAGCCTTCCTATTTGTACGTGAATAAACTTACATGTAAACCTGACGCATACATGATAATTTTGATTGATTGCTAGTAGGTGGTCATCAATCAAACGGCGGCGGCTGCAGGTCAGAAACGCCAACAGCAGCGTGTGTTGTGCATGATAACTTTAATAAGTTTTGGTTGCGCCAACATTAGAAAATGACCAATTCAGGTGTGATGTAATGCAAGGTTAACCATAGCCCAAAATGGGCAACGCAAGCTGATGCTCTGCTTTAAAATTCTTACTCAAAGTTTGACATTAAAAGGCATCAAAATGTTGGCATCCACATAATTAGAGGTTCCTTATCAATACACTTTATGATTCATCAGGGAAAAAAAGAAACATATGCAAAAGGTATAGCAGCAGAATTTATGAAACATTTATGCCCATTAACAAATGGAGAGAGATTTTAAGTCGTAAGACTCATTAACAAAGTGATTACACGACACTGCCAAACCAACAAAGATTTTTCATATTTTGCAAACCAGACCACCAGTTTAAGCAAGCTCATCAGTAAATTCTTAATCTGAATCTGAGCTTGAATCCTTTTCAGTTTCATCTACTTTCTTTCCAGGCTCACTCTGCTTAAAAGCCTTGGCTATTTCATCAATTGGAATCAAAGGAAGATAGCTGAAGACAGGGTAACCGTTCTCATTCATGTTCTTGACAACTTCGTTATACTTCTCAGACCAGTGGGCGGCTGTAGGAACAGAAATCTCTGCCAGTGGGCGGAACAATGCATAGTGGTTAAGTTTATCCCATGCCTTCACAGAGTTTGTTAGCAGGAGATGCTTAGATTCTTCAGCAGCATAGTGGGCGGCTGCTCGAGGTCCCCCCGTTTGAGCCTCACTTATGAGCTTTCGAGCTTTCTCCGATGCCTTTACAATCACAAAATGGGCTCTGCTGAAAACCTGCTTAGCCAGTGGTGGAGCATGCTCATCAAACTTGCGTGAAGCTTCACCTACCTGCAGTTATCAATTATGTTTAATTACTCCGATTGTCCTTTAACAGAAATTAAATCGAATCATGTTACGACTAACATACTTGTAAAGACATAAAGCCGAGTAACATATCCAGCATTAACTAGTCAGTTGTATAGGTTATTACTTAAATAATTTCAATCCCACATTCAATGCCAACCATATACATAAAGAGCCTACTCAAAAGAATCATATTAAGAGAGTGGCAATGACATGTAGGTCAGTAAATCCAAACCTTTTAAAGCAGAGAAATCAACCATATTTCTAAGATAGTTCTATAACCAATTCAACAAGAGTCCATATAAGAATAAAATGAAAATAAAAAAATATATTACATAACCACAGAAATAGTGACTAACTTCGTATGCAGAGTAAAATCTTATCTATAAATCATGCATGAAAGAACTAAATTCAAAGAATCAAAGATCTAAAAGCCGCGGTAAATTCAGAAACAACAAAACCAAATAAAACACAACAAATTAACTTACAAGCAACCAGAAACTGATATTATTTCAAAAACACGTCATCTAACAAACATAGATAGCGAAAAAATTGTCGTTACATGCTACAAATTATTCTATATCTTGACAAAATAAGGATTTAAAAAAAACACAATTGATCCAAAAAATGGAACAAAAAACACCTTTTGATCGAGATAAACGAGCAGATCATCCGGTACGCCCTTAAATTTTTCACAGACAGGTCCGACGACGGCAGTCACGGCGCCCTCAACGGTTCCCACGGCGGACCGTAATGGGCCCGAGTTGCGCTTCGCGTAGTCGTACAAACTCGACACGCACACCAGCGAGTGAATCGCAGCCATCCTAACAAATCCTAGGTAGTCCAGTTCTTTTCTCTTGCTCTCAGTCTCCATACCTTCACTAAGCAAAAATTAATTACCTTCGATCTGAAGAAGTAACAAACAAAATATTCTTCTCAGATATCAGGCTCTAGCAATGTGCGACTGATAGACTATCCGAGGGTTTGGGAGGAGTATTCTTATTTATATTCCGAAAAAGATGGAGGAGAAGGTATCATTAAATCTGAGTCGTTCGTGTAATCTGACGGACCAAATTAGATCAGTTCTACTTTTTGGTGGTGAACGGACTTTCTGATTGCTTGAAGTTGGGGCCCCGTTAGGAACATTCTGGTTGAAAGTAGAGGCCTCGAGAGAGACACGTGGAAATTAAGGACGTACGGGTTCTTTGGAAATATCGAAGGAAACTGTGTGGTCGTTGGAAGATTGTAGACTAGACTGGATCTCTCCATCGTCAACCGTCAGATACTGGGGGAGGGAGGAGGGAATATTGTAAGTTGCGCTCAGTATTTTCTTATTATATTTTTTTCTATAATAAGAACAATAATTCGTATGGTTGGTAAATATTAAATTATCGTATGATAAAGTACGCAGATCAAATCGTGTTTCTCGATCAAATCGGAACTGAGTTAAGAGTCAAAACGTTAAAAAAAAAAATCATCCATTATTAAAATCTTATTTTAAGTTGGAGTTCTATTATTCTTATGTAATTGTTGAAGTCTTATTATTCTTATGTAAGTTTATTATTTTTGTTTTCATGATTTAGTTTTTGTATTATTTCTGCTTCAATAATTTAGTTTCTGTTTATTTACATTAGTTGTGATTGTAGAAAAAATTATTGAAATATATATATATATTTAAATTCTTTTAATAAATAAAAAAAAATATATCTCAAATTTTGTGTTCTGCTCTTACTAAAGAGAGCCATTCATCTTTATTTCTTAAGCTTTGATTGGGATCTATCATTGAAATCAGAGTCAAGTTATATGACCACCAACAAAAAAAATGATCAAGTCCTTAGAGGCTGGACTCGGGGGAGTTCAAGATAGAATGCAACAACTTGAGGAAACCATTTACAGGTTGTCTGATGTTTTGCTTTCAATTAAGGAAAGCTCCAACAACAACAACAACAACAACAATGGATGAGAAGGATTCTTTCGGCCACATCGAGAAGAGAATGATGGTAGTAGACAGATTTTCTCTTCCAAAATGACAAAGTTGAAAATTTTAAAATATTTCGGAGATGATTCTACAGAATGGTTCAATGAAGTAGCTCAATTCTTTGAATTTCAAGGCACAGCAGACAACCAAAAGGTCTCTTTGGCATCTTTTCATCTTGAAGGAGAAGCTAATAAATGGTGGCAATGGTTGTGTCATGCTTACCAGGAGATGGTCGCCTGGTGACTTGGGAATTATTTGAGAAACTATGGGCTCGTTTTGGACCAACAAAGTGTGAAGATTTTGATGAAGATTTATCCAAAGTTTGATAAGTCGAATCCCTTCGTGATTACCAAAAAGAGTTCAAGAGATTGGGTAATCGGGTTCGTGGTTGGTCACAAAAAACGCTCGTAGGATCATTGATGGGTGGTTTAGTCAAAAATTTCGAAAACGATTCGTATGTTCAAGCCTAAAACCTTGAAGAAAGCCATAAGCTTGGCTTGCATGAAGGATGAAAAACTACAACTTCAAAGGAGGATCTCACGCTTTCCACTAACTACTTCCACCTCGTTGGCTCTACCAACAACAACAAAAGCTTCACCCATCAAGAGATTATCTTGGGATGAGATGCAAAGAAGATATGCACAGGGACTTTGTTTCAACTATGATTACAAATTCTCTTTTGGTCATAAATGCAAGGGCCCTCAACTTTTTCTATTGGAAGGTAACTTCGATCATGAATTTGAAGGAGACGATAATGAGGCTAACAACGACCTTCCTTATGATCTTGAAATTTCATTGCACGCTTTAACTGGATGGACAACTGCAAAGACCATTCGTGTTACAGCTAAGATTAGGAATTATGAAGTTGTGGTACTTATCGATAGTGGCTCTACACATAATTTTATCAGTGACAAGATGGTCGCTTTGCTATGTTTACCCGTGGTGCCCATTGAACCTTTCACTGTACGAGTTGCAAACGGACAACCATTAAAATGCCAAAGGAGATTTGACAACATCTACATCCTTCTACAGGGTATTCCTTTTCCTATTAATTTTTATTCTTTACCACTAACTGGTTTAGACATGGTATTGGGTGTTCAATGGTTGGAGCAACTAGGATCGATTGTTTGTGATTGGAAGAAGATGACAATGAAGTTCCAATGGGACAACAAAACTCGATTATTATGAGGAACCAACACTCAAATTCTACAACAAGCATCACTAGCAGTGATCTCAAATGATATGAGGCACAACAGCTTAATTTTTGCAATTTGCTCGCAACCACCAAAGGACCCATAACAGACCATTCATCTAGACATGCAAGTATTAATTAAGGCCTTTGCTGACATCTTTGAGGAACCAAAACAATTACCATCAACTCACGAGATTGACCATTCTATTTCTCTTAAAGAAGGAACGGAGCCAATCGACGTATGGCCTTATAGGTATACTTATTTTTAAAAAGCTAAAATTGAAAAACAAGTTCTTGACATATTGAAATTGGGGCTAATTCAACCAAGCACCAGTCCTTTTTCATCTCCTATTTTGCTTGTTAAGAAAAAAGATGGTACATGGCATTTTTGTACCGACTATCAAGCCCTTAATTCTGTTACCAGCAAAGATTGGTTTCCCATTCCAACTGTTGATGATATGCCTGATGAACTTCATAGGGCATCTTATTTTACCAAACTTGATCTACGGGCTGGTTATCATCAGGTACGAGTGAATCCATCTGATATTTATAAAACTGCTTTTCACACTCACAATGGTCACTATAAATATTTTGTTATGCCATTTGGTCTTTGTAATACCCCATCCACTTTTTAGGCCATCATGAATTCTATATTTCGTCCTCACCTCCGTAAATTCATTTTAATATTCTTTGATGATATTTTAATTTATGGTCCCAATTAGAACATGCATCTTGAACATGTTAAGCAAGCGTTTGAAATTTTGAGGCATCATATATTCTTTTTAAAACTAAAAAATTATGCATTTGGACAACAAGAATTCGAATGCTTAAGGCATATTGTCACTGATCAAGAGCTTAAAATGGACCAACTTAAAATAAAAGACATGTTTGATTGGCCTCGACCTACTAATGTTTCAGAATTACGTGGGTTTTTAGGTCTTACAAGTTATTATCGAAAGTTTGTTCGTAACTATGGAATCTTGGCTCAACCGCTCACTAATCTCTTAAAGAAAGGACAATTTGGGTGGACTGAGCATGCTGAGACCTCTTTCAAACTCCTTAAGCAAGCTATGACTACCACTCCTACCCTTGCTATACCAAATTTTTAGCAACCATTCACTATTGAATCTGATGCTTCTGGGGAAGGGATTGGAGTTGTGCTCACCTAAGGAAACCCAAAGAGTTGAGCCTTAGGAGTATCCAAATTATCATGGTCCATATATGCCAAAGAGATGCTTGCAATCATTCACGCAATACAAACTTAGCGACCTTATCTTCTCGGGCAAAAATTCTACATCCAAACTGACCGAGCAATATGTGGTCACATCGAAGCAACAAAAATGGGTTATAAAGCTGTTTGGATATGATTATGAGATATTTTTAAGCCTGGAAGAGAAAATTCAGTAGCCGATGCTCTTTCTCGCATGTTTAGCTCCCCAACTCTTAATGCTTTATTTTTTTTCGCAGGCTCAAATCTGGGAGGAAATAAAACGAGCAGCTAAAAGCGATGTTTACATGGAACGAATTGACAAGATGGTTGCTACTAAACTAGGCCTTCTCTACCCAGAGCATAATGGGCTGATATTATATAAGAATCGTGTGGTGGTGCCTTTTAAATCCCATATTCCTAAATAATTATTGCATGAGTTCCATGACTCTCCTCTTGGTGGCCACTCCGGAGTGTTACGCACGTATATGATGGCCCCAAAATGATTTTTGATGATAATATAAAATGTGGAGATTGATGGCATATTATTTTGATAATGGATATCACATGTTTTTTGGTTTTTAATGATACCAAAATTAATAACGAATTTAAATTATGCATACAAGTGATGATTATAAAATTCATAAGGACAAATATAATTCACTTGATCTTTTGGAAAGGTTAAATACATTTTTCCAGGTGAGAAATGAAGTCAAAGTGTCAAGAAAGTTCATCCAGGCTTAAACGTATCGATACGTTACTTAAACGTATCGATACGTTGACACGTTTAAGCTACAATACTAATTCTGAGCTTAAGTATCAAAACCTTACTTCAAAGTTATCGATACCTTCACTCTACACAGTAAACATATCGATACCCCTGTTAAACGTATCGATACGATGAAAGTGAAGAGGTGCTCATTTAAACAAAAAGATTTCGGTATCCTGATAATTCAATCAAACGTATCGATACCCTTGAAAAGATTTTCAAACATACCGATACCCTGAAGCCTACATCAACACGTTCATGACGGACATTATCGATTTTACGTGAAAATGCATTGATACCCTCAAGCTTTGTAACTCAAATGTATCAATACCCTGAAGATATGTATCGATATCCTCACGAAAATCAGGACTGTAACGGCTAGTTCAGAAGCATTTATTACCGCTATTAATGCCCATAATAGAGCCATTAAAAGCAAATTTATTACAGATATATATTCAACAAAATTTGAAGACAAAAAGTTGCTGAAGTGTATTAAGAACGTGATCACCACAGCAAGAAAACATTCCTCTGTAATTTATTTTTATTCTCTCTGAAAATTCCTTGTATTTATTCTAGTGAAAGAAAGTGTATGTACATGAAAATATCTACTCTTTTAGAAAGTTTTGATTTTTACTTTTTCTGATCATTTTCAGATAAAATTTGGGTTTCTCTTCACTTGTAGAAAAAATAATTTGTACTGGATTTCACTTCACCCGATTGAAAAGAAGTTGTAATTGTGGTTGCCCTTTACCTGTTCAAAGAAATTCTCTAGACCCATAAAAATAAAGACGTAGTGATCCTCGGTGTGAGTGGAATCAACCGAGAAGAGTGGACGTAGACTTGTAGTCAAACTACCATAAAAATTGTGTGCTGTATTTCTATTTTATTCTCTCTCTGCATTCATAACATATATACTTAAAATTTTTTTTAAATATCCAATTCACCCCCCTCTTGGATTTTGCCATCTTAGACTTCAGTATAAACGTATTGCCCAACAGTTTTATTGGCCATCAATCTATCAAATGGTGAATGAGTATGTATCCTATTGTGATGTTTGTCAACGAGCTAAAGCATCCACGTTGTCCCCTGCTGGTCTCCTACAGTCGTTGCCCATTCCTTGTCAAGTATAGGACGACATCACTATGGATTTTATCGAAGGACTGCCTCTGTCCCAAAGCAAGAACACAATCTTTGTAGTCATCGATCGTCTTAGTAAATCAGCTCACTTCTTGCTCTTAATTCATCCTTTTTCTGGCAAGGTGGTCGCTAAAAAATTTATCGATGGTGTTGTCAAATTGCACGGTATGCCCAAATCAATCATTAGTGATCGTGATCCAATTTTCATAAGTAACTTTTGACGTGAATTCTTCAAATTATCCAGCACACAATTTAAGATGAGCTTCGCATACCATCCACAAACTGATGGTTAGTCTAAAGTAGTCAATAGATGTGTCGAGCAATATCTGGGCTGTTTTGTTCACCAATAACCACAAAAATGGTATTTTCTTCTTTTTGAGGCAGAGTTTTGGTATAACACAACTTACCATGCTTCGATCAAAATGTCACCTTTTCAAGCTCTATATGGTCGACCTCCACCCATGATTCCTCACTATCAGTTGGACTCTTCTCCTATTCATGAGGTTGACCAGCAATTGACTTTCCATAATGATCTTCTCAATCAGCTCAAGCTCAACTTATATCAAGCTTACAACCGAATGAAGTAAATCATGAACTTCAAAAGGCGTAAAATGGAATTTAATGAAGGTGACCTTATTTTCCTTAAATTACACCCTTATCGACAGTAAACAGTGTTTAAACATGCATCTCAGATGTGAAACCCGTCCTTTAGGCTTATGAACATTATTGTAAAACCCTCATAAGTTTTCGTGCATGTAGTAGTATTTAGATCATGCGCGAGAGGGTGTGATAACTTGAATTTATTTTGGAAGGAGGTGTATGGTATAGAATATGAGTGTATAAGAAAGAACTATATTTTTAACCCCAAAATCATCTTCAATTGAAAAAAAGTTCTTAGTCGTTTTTGTAGATCTCAGAGAGAGCTTTTCATCAATATATTATGGGTTCTATGACGATATCCAGACTAAAAGTTATGGTCATTTAAAGTGATAGTCTTCGACAGAAGGACTAGGAAAAATGTATCGATACCTTTCTCAAAAGGTATCGATACGTCAGGGGTGAGGCCAAAGGTATCGATACCTTTGGAAAAAGGTATCGACACCTTTTAGAGTTGAGGGCCAAACGTATTGATACATTGAAAGCATGATAAACAGTAACGGGCCAAACATATCGATATATTATGAGCATTATGTTCTGTAACAGTGCCAAACGTATCGATATCTTGATAAAAGTATCAACACGTTTTTGATAGAGATGAAGTTGGTTTAAAATAAAATGTATCGATACATTGAGGATGGTATCGATACCTTGTAGGCTTAGTGAACAGTAAATAACCAAACGTATCGATACATTGAGAGAAGCTATCGATATGTTGGAGGTATAGAGCCAAAGGTATCGATACGTTTATGAAAGGTATCGACACATTTAAGCGATTACACAGCCTATTTTCGTCGAAGAGGGGATCATCTTTCCCATTTTAGTTTTTCACTTTCTCTCTTTCTATTTTTAACAAAAATCGTTTCTCTCTCACTCTTGAAACTGATATCCAACATTTCTCAATTAAACTCTGTTATTTTGGTTCCTATGAACTTAGAACCAACACCAGAACCCAGAAATCTTCTTTAATCGAAGTTCTTCCTATCGGATCGTGAGGATTTATGAGGAGAAGAGGTACGATAAATAGTAATTAAAGAGAGATTTAAGCTAAAAAAGGGTTCCAAGCTCACCTACCAGTTCGACTAAGTCGATTTCTCGCCTCATCTCTCTATTTTGAGCTATCATTTCGAGTAGATCTAAAAATATATAACTCAGGTACTGTTTATAAAATCCTAAAAATTGGGAGTTTTCTAATTTATCATTGGTATCAATAAATTAGAGGACTTTGATAGCTATTAGTATCGAAATCGATGAAAAATACTTGAAAGTAAAGTGAAATTTATATGGTAATATGTTAGAGAGAAAGAGAGGAGTACGAGAGTAGTATGAGCATGTATTGTATCATGCACGTACATTGTAACAGATTATTGAATCTGTGTTTGTATGTGTATCTAAGTATGGTAATCAAGACGGGAGGATCTCTATCGCGAGGAGGATATTGAGAGGGTGGTTTCCCACCCCAGAACTATGAGTAGACACATTCCTCTTCATTCGCCTCATTTTATGTTATTTTCGACTATAATACTAGAGATGATAGCATGTGAATACATATGTGAATGTATGTATATGGATAACTGAAATGAGGAGGCGATGGATGTATGTTGTTGTGTGGTGGCTGGGTTGGCTCTTACTTGTGATAGCATATGATTGTTGTGAATTCTCAATTGCTATGAATGGGAAACCGGAGGTTTATTGTACTTATACTTGTTGATTTTATGATATTATGATTATGAGATCAAAGGCCACTTTTATATATGTTTGTGAATGTGGTATAGTTGACTGTAATAGCTGGAGTGCCATACTTATTGATTTGGCCTTATAAGCTAATATGTCTTATTTTATTGTTTTTGGCCTTGTGAGTCAATAGTCATTAAATTTGCCTTGATGGACCATTGATATTGATTTATGAATTTGTGTGCCATGTTATTGATTATATGAGTGATGATTATCCATACAGCTTATGTGGAGTTGGTGGAATCCAATAGACCTCAGAGTGTGGATTGAACATCCAGTCCAAGGTGGGATGGGTAGAATCCACATGTCCAGACTAAAGCATGCTAGCCTTATACTTATATGATAGTATCCCAACTAGGATTGTGGATCAGCCATACAGCTTTGAGGGAGTGGATGGGATCCTATAGATTGAGAGATATTATACATAGACACACATCCCCAACTAGGGTTACAGATTAGTCATATAACTCTGAGAGAATGAATGAGATCCTATAGACCGAGGGGATATACATATTTATCATATGGGTTTTCTAGACATGTATATGATGTCATATTTTACTATGCTTGATTTTGTGATTATGAAGATTTTTCGTAATCAATATATGGGCCTCTGATTTCTGTTTTTGTGTATTTATCTACTCACTGAGTATTTTTTCAAATATTTA
>JAVXUL010000012.1:9591817-9608554 GCA_035590515.1 Trichilia minutiflora | reverse complement strand
ATTAGGTGGCAACTAGTGTGCCTACTGTGTGATATAGTTGCCCAATTAAAAACAAGTATGTAGGGAATGATTTGATAATTTATTTAACAATTAAATAAAATTATCTGGACAATTTACATACACTCAATATTCATTTGCATGAAAAATAAAGGAAGCAGCTAATGTATGTAAATAAAGAATAATTTATTTTATTAATAAATATAAAGTTTATACAAGATTAGAAGTCCTGAAATCGATAACACCAATGATTTCTAGGGCATACACACTAACAGGGATCGTCTTTCCCATTTCAGTTTTTTACTTTTTTTCTCTCTATTTTTGATAGAAATTGTTTCTCTCTCACTCGTGAAATTGATCTCCACCATTTCTCAATCAAACTCTGTCATTTTAGTTCCTATTAATTCAGAACCAACACCAGAACTCAGAAATCTCCTTTAATCGGAGTTCTTCCTGTCGGATCATGAGGATTTATGAGAATAAGAGGTACGATAAACAGTAGTCAAAGAGAGATTCAATCTAAAAGGGACTCCAAGCTCACCTATCAGTTGGGATAAGCCGATCTCTCGCCTTATTTCTCTATTTTAAGTTATCATTTTGAGTATATCTAAGAATATATAGCTTGGGTACTGTTTACAAAACTCTAAAAATTGTGTGTTTCTAATTTATCATTGGTATTAATAAATTAGAGGACTTTAATAGTTATTTGTGTTGAAATTAATGAAAAATACTTGAAGGTAGAGTGAAATTTATATGGAATATATTAGAGAGAGAGAGAGGAGTGTGAGAGTAACATGAGCATGCATTGCATTATACACGTATATTGTAACAGGTTATTGAATCTGTGTTTGTATGTGTATTTAGGCATGATAGCCGAGATGAGAGGATCTTCATCATGAGGAGGATATTGAGAGGGTGGTTTTTCACCCCAGAACTATGAGTGAACACATTCCTCTTTCTTCACCTCGTTTTATGTTATTTTCGACTATAATGCTAGAGATAATAGCATATGAATATATATGTGAATGTTTGTAAATAGATAACTGAAATGAGGAGGCGATGGATGTATATTATTGTGTGATGGCCGAGTTGGCCGCTTACTTATGATAGCATAAGATTGTTGTGAATCCTGAATTACCATGAATGTGAGGCCAGAGACCTATTGTATTTATGCTTATTGATTTTATGATATTGTGATTATGAGGCTGAATGCCACTTTTATATATGTTTGTGAATGTGGTATAGTTGAATATAATGGTCGGGATGTCATACTTGTTAATTTGGCCTTATGAGACAACATATCTTGTTTTATTGTTTTTGACCTTGTGAGCCACAGATGATGCTTTTGGGCCTTGTGAGCTAACAGTCATTGACTTTGTCCTAATGGGCCATTGATATTGATTTATGAATTTGTGTGCTATGTTATCGATTATATGGGTGATGATTGTCCTTACAGCTCATGTGGAGTGGGTGAAATCTAATAGACCCCGGAGTGTGGATTGGCCATACAGTTCAAGGTGGGATGGGTGAAATTTACATGTCCAGGCTAAAGCATACTAGCCTTATACTGATATGATAGTATCTCAATCAGAGTTGCGGATCAGTCATACAGCTCTGAGGGAGTGGATGGGATCTTATAGATCGAGGGATATTATACATAGGCACACATCTTCAATCAGGGTTGCGGATTAACCGTACAACTCTGAGGGAGTAGATGGGATCCTATAGACCGAGGGGATATACATATTTGATATCATATGGGTTTTCTAGACATGTATATGATACCACATTTCACTATACTTGATTTTATGATTACAAGAGTTTTTCGTAATCAATGTGTAGGCCTCTGATTTCTGTTTTGTATATTTGTCTACTCATTGAGTATTTTCTCAAATACTCACCCCTTACTTTCCATTTCAGGTTAGTGTAGTCGGGCACGGTATATCATAGCTGAAGCGAGACTTTAGCGTAGTTTTCAGGTACTCAACTTAGGTTTTTATTTTATGATCAACTAAATTGGAAAACATTTGTAATAAAGTGATTTGATGTATTTGGCTTGATCAAGAATATTTTGTAATGTATTTTGAGAAAATACAAATGTTTGATTGAAATCTTCTATGTTGTACTATTTTATTTGAAAATGAGTTTGAAAATAGGTACTAATGACTTGCGGTTCTAGGAGTACATTCTAAGTGATATGATGTATTTCTGGGATTCGCGACGATTGTCACATAATCGATTAGAGTCAGAGCGTGACATCAAAAACTTGCTAACAGGTTTTATGAGCCATTTGCAATTGAGAAATGCCTTGGTAAGGTAACATATCAACTCCAACTTCCTGCTAGTTCTCGCATCCATCCGGTATTCCATATTTCTTTGTCGAAGAAAAAAATTGGTGATTCAAGTGCAAGTTATCCTAATTTGCCACCTCCCAACAATGATGGTACCGTCGTAATAGAACCTAAGGAAATCATTGATACGCGTTGGATTAAAAAGGGGGGGAATGTTTTGGAAGAATGCTTGGTCAAATGGAAACGCCTTCCTATGGAAGATTCCACTTGGGAGAATGTAGCAGAGTTACGAGATAAGTTACCTAATTTGAACCTTGAGGACAAGGTAGGGGGGAATTGATAAACTACAAAGATCTCAGTGTGTTTTTCGACCAAATTAGAAATACTTGGATTGAGTCATGGTTGTAACGTTAAAGAAAAAGAGTCATTCCTTATTAGAGTTTTATTTTCAATTAGAATCCTATTTTTCTACAATTGTTGGACTCCTATTCTTCTATAAGTTTATTATTTCTACTTCTATAATTTAGTTTTTATTTATGCATGTTAGTTATGATCATAAATTTAAGAAAAGTGATTAAAATATACATGTATTTAAACTTTTTCAATAAATAAAAAAAAAAAATTATCTTAAACCTTTGTGATATGTTCTCACTCAAAGAGAGTCATTTATGTTTATTTATTAAACTTCGATTGTGACCTATCATTGTACACGTGTTTATTTTCCTGCTAGCCTTTTTTTCCTAATATTTTAATATATCTCATCCAATGAAAGCATTTAACTGTATATAGCAAAAGAAGCAGCAAATAATATTGGATTAAAATAATCGATGGACTTCAAACTTCAAAGTCACGAGTTTAATATTATCCCAGTCCAAGTATCATACTTAATAAATTATAATTTTTTTATATATAATTAAAAAATTTTAATCTACGGAATGAAAAGTGATATGAGATAATTATCATATTTAAAAAAATAATTTAAATAAAATTTATGATTTAATTTTTTAATATTTTAATAAAAATTTATGATGATTTAAATTTAAAAATAATATAAAAGTTATCCCACAAATTTTACCTCTCAAAAGTTTTAATAAATTGTAAATGCTAAACCATGGCTGGCAAGGAAATCTCAATTTCAAACCAAGGGGGAGATTCGGCCTATCCCAAGAAAAAGAATTTATTATTTTGAATAATATATGCTTTAAGTTTGATAAAACAATGAATAACACTAAAATCAATTAATTATAACATATAGATTCCTAATATTAAGTATTATTTTTTATTAAAATACAGGGACTAATCTTAAAGAATAATTAGATATATTTCTATTTATTATTTTTCTAAAACATAAAGATTTAATAGTTAAATCATATTAATATATTAAATGGATGGCTACATAAATAGCATTATGGAGTATAATAAAATAATTATACTATTATCTCTCATGTTATTTTATCAGCTAATTGTTATAAATTTTATAAAAAAAATTTATTGGTATTTCTTAAAATAATATTTTTAATATTTAAAATTTAGAAAAAAAAATTTAAGCTAATTATAACAGTATTATTAATGTTTTAAAATTGTAAATTTTATAATTTATAAATAATTTTTAAAAAATTCATAATCCTTGCTTTTTTATTTTTTACTAATTCAGTTCTTATATAATTAAAAACAAATAACACTTTTAATATTCTAAATTTTTTCCCCATATATCTAAATTAATAGGTTATATCCTTCATTTGATAATATTTTTATATTATTATTCTATAATTAGGATATTTATTAGATAAGGAATGCATTAAAAATTTGTGCAACTATAAAATTATATAAATAGCCCACAAAATTGAAAAAAAATACGTTTCATTAATATTTATATATCTTTAGAATTAATGTCATTCTTTTTTATCTTTAAAAGTTTTTATTTTTTTTTTTATCTATGATAAATGCATTTGTTTGATATATGTTATTTTAAAAATAATTTAATATGTAATCATTATCAAAGTTGTTTAATTTTTAAAGGTTAGTTAATATACAATCTATAAAAATAATTTTTATTATAGAATTATATATAATAAATATTTATTTTTTATCTCAGTCTAATACAAAATTCTGTCTGCTTCTGTCTCAAACAATACAAATACAAGTAGGGGTTGTTCTCACTTTTCAAACACATTTTAAAACATTAACAGCTTTTGCTTATTTTTTGAGTGTGAAATTTTTGTTTTACTTATTATTTAATATTTACTTTTGAATAACAAATTAAAATTTTATCTAAAAAAAGAAAATGAATGAAAATTAGAAGTGGTTTGATTTCATTTTTAGGAAATAATTTTTACTTTTAGAAATAGAAAATAATAAATTTTCTCTCTTCGATAATACCTAAGAGAGAAATTTTACTTTCCTACAGTACAGCATGATATTAATATCTAACCAACCGCTTCCACGATTATTTTCCCTGGAGCAATGCTCTATCCTACAGCATAGCAATTAGCAAAGTACTGTACAGAATTACAAAATATTTTTTTATTCATAAATGCGTGAATGCTGTGATTATTTTTTATTTTTCTCTTAAATTGTTAATGTAACAACATCGAAACTATTTTGTTAATAATAAAATAATTTATTTATATTTGTTACTTCTATAAATATCTACTCACATATAAATAGAAGTATATATGATTGATAATGTTAAGAATAAAAATTTCTAAAAACATTTTATTACTAATATTTTATTATATATCGATAATATTTTTTTATTTTAATTCATAATTTTGTATTTTTTTTCTCTCAAAACTTTTTTTCCCTTCTCTTTCTCTCTATCTCAATCATATAAAAAAATAGACATAATCATTTTTAACATTTGTTTCTTCAAATCTAAATTTTAACACATTGTTTGAACATTCTGTTGTACTTCTAATTTATACACCAAATAACTGTCTTTATAAACCCTATTGTATAAGATACAAAACAAGTTTCATGTATTTTTTTTTAATAATGAATTTTATTTGTACAATTGAAGTTCAATTTTAAAAAAATGCCAGTAGGTGGTGTATGTTTTTATCTGAGATGTATATATATATAAATATAAATTTTAAAAATACTAAAATATATAAATTTGAGTAATTGTAAATTCATCATGTTTGAATATAAATATTTAAAATTTAGTTTCAAATGTCGTATTTTTATAAATAATTGTATAAATTTTACATATTAAATTTAAAAATATTTATTTTATTTTTGAACAGGAGAAATGATTGCATTTATGATTAAGTAAAAAAACTTATCTAGGGGTGACCTGGTGGTAGTGATTACCTATGGACCTCAAGGTCCCAAGTTGAATTTCTACTTCAAGATTTTCTCTGCGACACATTTAGGAGGTCAGATCGTGAGTTTTATTTAAACTACCTCTACAATAAATGAAGGCAAACTAGTTCAACTGATATCTCTACTCAGTTCGATAGATTAGGATTTTTCACTTATATAAAAAAAATTAAGTAAAAATCTTAAATAATGTTATTTACACGCCTAAAATTTTAACTAGATTTATATATTATTACCAAATTTTCACATTAATTTAAAAATAAATACTTCAAAATATTTGAATGAGTCTAAACAAAATTAGTCTCTCCAACCCCAACCCCGGCCCATCCCACCAAAAGAAAAAAAATCCTGACTCCGCCAGCTCATGCTAGTAGCATTTTGTGCACGGTGAGTATAGATTTTCGTTCGAAACAAGCTATGTAAGTACGAAAGTGCAAACATCTATGTCTTATTTATTTTTATTGTTGCGGCAGATAAATAAAAAAACTGAGAAAAATCGTGTGAAGCAGAATAAGAAAGCTGATGGGTTACTAAATTGTGATACACGTAAATGTATGAAAAGTTTTTCGTATCAATGGAAACGCATTCATTTTGTTATGCTGAATGTTGATACTTTATTCCTACTCACATGTCACAAATGGCAATGAAATACGTATGCACAGATCAATTTCCGTTTAATAATCCATCACCATCGCTAAGAAATAGAAAAACTAAATCAGATGGTTATTTTTTTTCCCTCTCCGACAAAGTCAGCATGCAAAGTGCCCAGTCTAAGAGGGAAAGCTGAAGGGATTCTCCAATACAGCAGCGTACTACAAAGAGACACGCAAGTTCACATGAATATGATAACTTCTGTAACCATGTTTTACAGAGGTGACCCCGTAGCTTCATACACTCAAAGCGTTTCAGACACGAACAGCTTGCGATTTCTGACGCTTCAAATACTGAAGAATAGGCTCCTTAACCTGCGAAAATGATGTTTAAAAAAGTCCATAACATCATTAGAAGGAAACATGGTATTTTTCACTGGTCTAGCACATTTCATCCAGGTAACTAATCAGTTTTACCCATTAATAAATTGAAGCATACCGTGCTTGTTTTCCTGCACCTTTTCTCTTGTGTGGATCTACGACAGATAACATTGTCTGCCTCGTCACAGTAGTTTGTGTTTCCATTTGCTCTGACGTTCTCATTTCCTGGTACAAAACTCTCTCTAGAAGCAACTGGCTGCACGGTACCAATTATTAACAATCTATTAATTACCTGTCAAATGATGAACTTCACAAGAACTTATTATCCGAAGTAAAACACTACGACACCAGACTAACTAACCTCAGCCCTGCTTGTGGGAGTGTTTCCAAGTTCTCTTGCCTTAGAAATAGTCTGCTCACTCCGGACAGAACCATTCAGATGAACGTCAGATCTGCCTCTTGTGCGTGTCAGATCAGATCCAATAGAGTGTAGAACACCACATGTGGACATGTCCACATGGTTGTTTCCTGTAACAGAAGACATTTTTCAATTATTTGAAACAGGAAAACAGAAAAAAAGGCTAAATTCTAATTTTAGATGGAAAGGAATAGATTAGGTTAGATACCCATTTTGTGGAATTCTTGATGGCTGGACTTGTTATGTGTTGTTTCATTAGTTTGCACGTCCTGTTAAGAAATAAGAAAATTAGAGAAATATTATACAACAATATAAGTATGCGCAGGGAACAAAGATTGTAATTATCACCGTAATATCAATATCCAATACTTTCTTGACTTCCATAAGCTTTTCCTGGGTCAGAATGGAGTGAACCACACGTTTTCCTGTGTTCAAATTAAGATAAATTACAAGAAAGTAAATTGAGATAATGTGGTCGTCCCAAATTATCCAAGCAAGAAGTTGTCAATTAGACTTCACAGATCACAGACCTAGCCTACGGCTCCCTTTGGCTTCAACATAACCATCTTGGATCATTTTGTCAATTAATTTGCGCACAGTTGATTGATTGGTTTCTCCTTCTAGCTTCCTCTGAAGCTTTGCAATGGTTACATAGTTCATTGGAAGTACATGATACAGAGCCTGATATTACAACAATTTCGGGACTCAGAATATGGCATGCCAGACAATCACTGTCATTCAATATTCAACCTCTTGGATAATGATGTTCTAAGTCGATAAAAAAAGGATTTCTGAGTTGTAAAAGCTTACATGAAAATAAACAGTTTCAAATGCATTACAACTTAATTGGTTTGTTGAACTGCAGATTTTAATTCCAATACTTCACAGAGTGTAACAAACACTAGAAAACAGAAGGCCTGATAGGTTAGCACAGAATTTTTATTTACTAACGAACTGCTTCCATGAATTTAACCAAAACTCTGTGCACAGATTAAATAACAATATATGTCACCTCATAAATAAGAGCAAAAAACACACTCACCTTCATGTATATGGGATCTTCAACCTGGGGAGTTTTCTCAGCAAGTGAGACACCATCCATTTCCTCTTTCACCAAGTTGAATTCATAATCAAATTTCTAATATTGTGTTTTACACAAGGTAACAAAATGTGTGTTAAAAACAGGCAGTTAAGGAGAGAAATTTGACTGATCAATAAGAATTAATAGGAAAGACCTTTTGCTTGTTTATAGTGTATGTGTCTTTTCCAGATTTTGACAAGAGACCTTCTGTCACAAGCTTGTCTATTATTTCTGAAATGTCATCAAAAAATCAGAAACAGCAGCAAACTTGTTAGCGTTTAGAAATGCAGAATTTCACATCTCTTGTTCAGGCTTTAAGAGACACTCCATTTACCTTCAGTCAAAGCCTGCATTAAACCATTAAAAAACTTATATCATTGGAATAAAAGTTGTGAAAATAAAGATTAACTGAAGAATACACCGAATGTACAAACTAATCTAAACTGAAGAATATACTGAATGTACAAACTAATCTAAGTTGCTATTGCACTGATGATTCTTTGAAATTATGTCAAAAAAAATGGATTAAGAAAAATATAATCTGTTACCACTGAGATGTCAGGGAAATTTGATAGGATTTCCGTAAGTTCAACAGTATCAAGGTGACGGCAGTTGATCCAGTCCTTTATCCTGACCAATTGTTGTTCATCTTCCTCTGGATCCTGAGTATTATCTGCATAGCATATAACAAATGACATTTTGAATTAGAACCCTGTAAATTAATCTAATAGACATAGAATGATAGAAATCATAAACAGTTTAGGAGGATAAACTGATAAAAAGGAAAAATAACATGAAAAGAAGTACCTTCATCAACCATTCCATTATATTCCTCTTGCTGTTGTTTATCTGCCAAGATGACCGACATTGTTACTTCCAGTGGCAATTCCCTCTATAAATCATTTGTTTAAACACAGACAAAATAGAAGTTAAAGCAGTTGATGTAGTTACCAATTGGTGCTACTATGTATTGATCTTCCTGTGGTTGGTTATCCTGAAATAAACAGAACTTTTTCCATATCAGTCAAGCAGCTGTACCGTACTCTATGCTCAAGTTTGTAAAAATAAAATTAGTTTTGTCACTTCACCTCACTATCAGATTCGGAAGACCCACCGTCCCTTTGTGCAGAATCAGCTCCCAAGCTAACCTCATCTTCTTGCATATCATCATTTTCGTCCTCACAAGGATCAAGCACACTCTTTACCTGTAGAAAGCTCCATAAAATAGTGATCTAAATTTTTGAAACAACAGAACTAAATCATAGCCTTTCCAAAAAATCTCCATTCCTAACCTTAAGAGCTAACACAAAATGCTTGCTGTTAACATTCCCAACCTCCATTTTCAGGGGACTTTTGGTCCATAGATTGTAGGCTTCTTCCTCCGAGCAGCTTTTGAAGAATGGAGGCTCATAATCCACAGGCTGTAAGGTTGCATAATCATATCACCAATCTTTGCTGTTTAAATGTATTCCTTATGGGAAAGAGGGAAAGTCTAAAATGTTTTCTTGAATGATAAATGCAAAAGCTGAAAAATGACTTCTATGGTAAACATAAGATATTCACCTTATATGCTTATGCATCACCAAGCAAGGAATATTGTATGCAAAAAATTTTGCATGCACCTTGAATGCACTACCAAGCAGACTACTACACAAAAAAAAAAAAACCTTGCCGCAACAACACATGCCAACTCAACACTGAATGGAACAGACAACACAAAAGTTCTTATTGGATCTTTCATGTTTCATATCTGGCAAACTAACAAACTTGTAGCAATTATGATTGGAATAGCAACCCTAGTGTAGAAAACCAAGGGGTAGGAGACCAATTAAATCAGCATACCGTGACATCATCGTAATAAAGGAGCTTCATCAAAATAGTACGCTGGAATAAAATGAATAGATCGTTCATCAGTCAACGTACCATCATGATTCAATCATTTGAAAAGATAAGGAAAATAAATGTTGCAATATTTCACGTATCATGTAATAGCAAGCGTACCTCTTCAGGCATCCTATCCAGAGTTCTCATCAGCTGAACAAGTGTACGGACCATTTTACAGGCAGAGCTCCTGAATATTACAGAAGTGGCACAAATTGACAAAGAACACTGCAAAAGTTTTAAAATGTACAAAAATGGAAGGAAAAATCATGTTTGACTTAGGATTTGGATTAAACTACCTCATCTGGTTGGGAGTAATTTCAGCAGTAGCATTACACTTGAATGTTCCTTCTTTTTTCTTATTTCCCGTCCGATTGATATTCATTGAGACCTCTTGGCTCTCAGAATCGGAGTAACTAAAAGAAACTGCAAAGAAGTCATGTTCTAATTTATCAATCCTCCCAAAATGTGCCAAGAGGAACAACTGGAGAGAAATCGAGAAGGAAAGCCAGCAAGAAAGTAATAATATTGATGGTGGATAACTAGCGTTAGCCAGTCATCTACAGTCAAATTTTAACAACTTTATTGTAACCAATCAAATAACAAAAACACACTGCACGATATACGCAGTGTTCTAAAAAGCCTTACAAGCATATTCCTCAATCATTGGCCCTTCTACTGCCTCACATACACAGAACAGAAGTGTTTTGAGATACTTTTTCTGCAGCGCATCATAAACACCTGCAATAAATAAATAAATAAACAACAAATCAAATTGAACTCAGTAACCAACTGGGTAGAAGGTAGAAAAACTGAAATTAATTTGCATACCTTTCTCCATCCAGTCAATCAGTCTACGTGACTCAGCATCCATTGGCATCAGCTTCTTGATCTTCATCTCTGTACATTTTCTAGGAAACTTTTAACTTTGTATGTTCGAATTACCAACCAATTTTAAAAGAAAATCTGATACGAGAATAGAAAACAAGGCTTACCTAAAGCAGGAACTGACTTATCGTTGAAGTACTTCTCTGGAAAAAGGCCCCTTATGTAGCTAATATTGAATATGGCGATACGAAGCAAGTTCCTCGTCTGTACAAATTAAATTCATAAAAAAATACATGAATTTCGTATAATGAGATCTACCGGAGCTTTTCGCATAATCGTTAATTTGAGAGACTGGTGGTAAATTTAAGAGACTCCATTCCGTGATTCGCCGGAATTTGAATGAAGCATAGAAAGCGGAGCACTTTTTCTCACGACATAAACAAAATAAATCACTAATAACCAAAAACGAATAATAGAAACTGCAAGCTTCATTCCAAGTCCACAATCGTCAGGTATATGCACAATCAAATAATAACAATGTTCTCATAATAAAAGAGCAAACCAGATCTCTACCAAATTAACCCTCTTAAAATATCTAAATCTGATCTACGTTTTCAATAGATGACATATTTCTTCCGAATCTCTGTGTTAATCAAAAAATCACTTACTAATCACAGATAAGAGAGGTTCTGATGTTTAGTGTGTGACGTTTAGTCGGGAGGAAATCCAAAATTAAGTATAAAAAAGTACTAGATCCAATCAAAATGCATGGAAAATATACAATCATCTGAAAATTTAGCATGAAAACCAACTCATTCTATTCTCTCATCAAGCTCGTTGGTACTAAAAATTCTAAAAATAGGTAAGAATCGGATAATGATCGTTTATAACCAGAAGAAGCGAGTCCTGTTCGGTGATCTCAGCTTCCTTTACTTTCTGTGCAACAACCTGAAAATGAAAACGATGAACGGAATTAAGAAGTAGTTGTTTGAGAACAACTGAGCTAAGGAGATAAAAAAATATGAGAAAATGAGTGAGAAATTATGGAGTTAAACAATTCTAGGTTCACCATGGCTGCAGAATTTTGAGAGAACTAGAAAATCACAGAGACAGAAATTGAACTTGGAGAGAAAGCAAAGAACGCTCGATTTGAAAATGCGAATGGAATGAAAATTCGAAAGTGGCGCGCTTTGGGGCTTATTTATAAACCGTTACGTAAACTAACCATGGTTAAATGAGACTCTACCCTGGTTAATTGAGAAATGCGCTGTACCTGATGAGAAATCACCAAGGTCGAGAAGGATGATTTCAGCCATCAAAGGTTGACGTGGCCTCTTGGGAATTGTTATGTACCTGAAACGTTGAGTGCTTCAGAGGAGTAGAGCTGGAGAGTGGAGAGGTGAGAAGGTACACGAATATCTTTGAATTCCGTCAGATTCTGGGCCCCACTGTAAAGTGTAAACAACGTTACACATTGGAGGGTATCATCTTTGAAGAAATCTTGGGTTTTAATTTTCTCGTGAAAGAGAATGCCATTAGCTTGTTTTTGAAAGAGGGGGGAAAAAAGAAAGTGACATTAGTGCCCTGAAAGAGGATAATTCATTTGGCAAAGTTTTCCTTCCTTTGTTTTCTACAGTTTAAAAGACATCATTCACACAGAAAACATTTGTAAGCTTGTTCGTTTTTACGTGGCAACTAATAGAGAACA
Source organism: Trichilia minutiflora (assembly GCA_035590515.1). Taxonomy (NCBI): domain Eukaryota; kingdom Viridiplantae; phylum Streptophyta; class Magnoliopsida; order Sapindales; family Meliaceae; genus Trichilia; species Trichilia minutiflora. The sequence continues at coordinate 9,596,058 of JAVXUL010000012.1, read as the reverse complement.
CTCTCGGCTTATTGTTTGGACGAATCTCTTGCTACATAATATAGCGTTTACTAGCAAATTATAAGAATATGCACATGTTTCACTTATTATGATTTGCAAATTATTAAGTAGATGTTCAACGGTGGCATTAATGACAGAGATCAATCAATTATATTGACTGTGTTAATGTATTACAGTAGTTCCTTTCCTCGTGTTGCATTTCCGTCGCAAGCCAGAGCGTCGCACCCTTCTACAAGAGTTCATGGGAAAAATGTTATATTGAAAATGTGAAATATTAACAGAAGTGCCCAACTGGCCAACATGATTCGTGTTAAGAACGGCCAACTATCGATTTCACAGCAATGCTACCAATGCACACAATTTTCAGATGCATTTTTAAACAATTATTGAACGTGGTACGTGTGAGAGATAAGCTAGCTTGTTCCCATATATCACCATGAACAAAGCAAATCACAATTAAATAATAGAATGACACATGGAAGCTAGGAAAACCCTTACAGAAGAAACTGATTTGTTCCCATGCCATCAGAGCAAGGTTGTTACAGTAAGTGAAACAAGTAAATTATTTGCCCATCTGCAAAATAAGGTTTCATTGAGGTTGAACACGGCCTTTGTCCAGGGGGAAAATGCACTGCTTATCACATGACTTCTACCTTTTTCTTAATCAATAGTTGCCGCGATCATCAATCGTGCAAGGACATGTTTGGGATTGACAATTGAATCACCATCTTGCAACAGTAATTTCTCCAACGAGAACAATTTGTAACCACCTTCCAACTCATAAAGTAATAATATACATATTCTTACATTACTAAAAAAAATTATTTCCAACCTATCTTCATCTAAGAATTACCTATACAGCAACGATATTCTTTGTATAAAAGTTTTCAAATCTCGATACACGATTACAAAGTTGGTCCATTTTTCAAAGTTGGTCCATTTTTCGCTCTGACCAGTTGAAAACACGGCATTCAACTTCAAAGTTCTAAGTCTTGTAAAGACTTTCCAGCAAAGAGAAATCTAGAAGTAATTGTCTTAAGATACAGGACAGAGGCGGTCCACATAATCTGACAATTCAAGTCCACACTCACCTTTCAAAAGGATCTCCTCTATTTGAAGTTAGAGGATAAACAGCTGCTGCTATTTTCTCTCGAAGATTGAATTTCTTTGCAATCAGTGGCCTAACATCTTTGACCCCAACCAAGCTCTCCAAAAATGGTAATAACAGAAGCAATTCTTGATCTGAACGATCATCATACCAGCTCTCAATTGGAACTCCATTGTCCACTTGGAACCCAAATGCCTAAGAAGAAAACCATTTACCTTGATAAGAAAAAGAATGGTCACCTTAGAAAACTAATCTCCTTCCAAGAAAAGAACACCCTTTGAAAACTATACAAGAATAAGTATTTTATCCCAAATGCACTCATTTTAAGGAATAAAATGTACACAAGAATAAATAATCGTATAAATTTCTTTCAAAAGAGGAATTCACAACAGTACCTGTGGAGAGTTGTCCACTATGATAACATGTGCCAAATCACGGCCAAGAACTGACAAATCTTTGAGATAATTTCCCTCCACAAAAACACAAGATTCACGGTAAACACGATGGCGAAATAATTTTCGTTTGGGATCAAGCACATTTAGAAGCTGTTCTGCATAAATACTTTGACTAGCAGTGAATATAATGATCTCAAAGAGGCTGGAAACTCTCTCCAGAAAATATTTGAGGTGAGGCCGGCATCGAACAAAAACTCTATGCTCTTCAAGATTAAAGTTTACAGGGAATGAGAAATCTGCATTATCACATGGTTCAAGTGTGGAATGCACCAGAGTCTCTGACATATCAAAATAATTTAATCAATACCTTGAACATATACAAAAGAATTGGCAAATTATTTGCCATTAGCAGCATAAAAATGGCAGTTTTTCAAGCAACTAGGACGAAAATCGTGAACTGGGAATTTGGTTCACTCTTTTAAATTCTGACAAATTAGCCAATAGGAAGGAAAGGAATGAGATACAAAGGGACCAAACAGACACCAATATTCACTTTGCTGTAAGATATCAAAACCATAGCATCCCTTGTCACTGCTTATCGAACAAGATGAAACTAAACCATTATGTTTATACCAATAACCAGCAGAACTCAAGCACAACATCTTTATATATGAAACATATTAACTAATTTTTAAAAATTTCAACTATTGATATGCCAAAGTACAGACAACTATAGAGAGAATTTTTTATATTAATAAACTGAAAACATGTATTGCAAAGAAGATTAATTACATGGTTGATCAGAAATCAACAAAAAAAACACCATAAAGTGGGGGCCAGAGTTGAGTATTTTTGTGCACCAAAAACAAAAACAATCCCTGACTGAGTGGATCAGAAATCAACCAAAAAGAAAAACACCATAAGAGGGGGGCACTATTGAGTATTTTTGTGCACCAAAAACAGAAATAATCCCTGACACGAGCAAAACTATTATAATCAGTTAAAAGAGCAGGAAACAAGTCAAGGAATTAAAGTGAAAATCTTATTGATAGCTACAAGTCCAGCTGAAACAAAGAGAGATTGCCTCGTTGTATCAAACACAGCAGCAGAAAAGCCTTGATATGACATTCTAAAACATAACTTCAACTAGTAGCATAAATTATCAACTATGGAGGGAATATCATAGTGCTATAAAGTTTTCCAATTTCATAATCATATAATGGAAAGAACACTTAACAGATGTGCATATGCAAATTTTCTTACCATCCAAGTCCAAAACGAGAGTAGTAGGAGGGCAACTCCGAGTCTGCTTAGGTAGTAGCATAGGCCGAAAAGTTGGGACCACTGATGACAATTCTGGCAAGTTCTTTATAAATAAGTAAGGATCAAAATCATCAAATTCCTCATACTCATCATCTTCCACACAAACATCAGTCGACATAGACTCCTGACCGCGCTCATCAACACACTCCAGTTTTGGGTTCTTCATAGCAAGATATATGGCTGAAACTTCAGAGGAAAGATTTCCTGATGAATCTGCATATGTAAATTCACATCATTAAAGTCTATATTTGTATCCACTTCCATATTACCAAGACACATTGCATTTAGTGAAGTCAACGTGCTCCCACAATAATTCTTCTCTCCCCCAAAAGTGGGTTCAGAAGTTTCTCGAGTACCTTGACCATCAAGCATGTCTATTTGTGAGTATTCTATCCCACTTTCATCATGGAATTTCTGGTCTCCACTCCGAAAGAATTTGTCAAAGTCAACTAAACAGGAGTTACAACTAAGCATCACAAAAAAAAAATAAACAGAAAGACATTAGAACCTATGCTACGAACAATCAATTATATTGCCTACCTCCACAAGCACCTTCCCCGCCTGCAACTTTAGATACATGAAAGGCAGGGGAAAATATCGTTTCCAACACAGGAGGGGCATTTTCCTCGTTACAACTCTGCAATACAATTAAGAAATCATATAGAAAAGAATCTAGATAGCACCAAAAAAAAAAAAAATGAAGTTTTCTTTTCTTGACATTGACATTTCATACAATTTTTGCAATATAAATCCTCTGCTAAAATCAGAAACAAAATAACAGGACCACTTCAAGTCAATATAACATACAAATGCACCAAGAGAACCGAAAGATAAACATCTTTGCAAAGATATTTGCAAGTACGCACGAACACATTGGGAGATCTGAATTTGTACACTAAATGATAGGAGAAAAAAGATCACAGTATTTGAGATTGGCAACCATGAAGTGTTTGTCTTTGCCTAACTACACAGACGCCAGGTGCCAGCCAACTAGTCCCACAAGATGATAACTCAATCATCCTCTTCCCATCCTACTCAACAACAGATAAGATATAAAAAAACAGAAATACCAAAGCTAGACATTCACCTTTTGATCGATGGAAGCTTCATTAAATGAATCATATCCCAAACAAGTTTTGGAGGTCACATCATTCACCAAGCGATATCTATTATTTGAATTGGTTGCTGCAATAGCCTCCCCATTTTTCTTTGAAAGAATGCTAACTGTAATTTGTTGTCAGATAGAACAATTAAATCCTCTCATTGATTAAAGTGACAATAAGGTATGGGAAACAAATGTACAGGGTTTTTTATTGATGTTATAATGCATCTAAGTAAACTATAGAGAAGGATAGAATGAGCAAGAAACCTAAGTGTGCATAACACAAAAAATCTAAATTAATAGTTATTTAGTG